>CM052704.1:80931993-80949626 GCA_028551405.1 Uromys caudimaculatus | reverse complement strand
CCAAGATGGACAGAGCCATCAGCAATCACCATTAGTGGACATAGAGGAATTATGTCCACCTGGACATGGGAATTCTGACCCAGAGGCCAACTGTGGTAAATTCTCTATTCATGTTCTAAGTGCCAGGATCCTAGTCTTAGTAAAAGAAAGAGGAGCTGATAACTCCAGGGTCCTGTGCTTTCTGAACTCTTTGTATCAACTTTGTCAATCACAAAACCAGTCACCCTAAAGATTATTGGGTTTTCTGAGGATGTAACACAGATTTCACTCTGTACCAATCGAACACAGAACCTGAGGCATTCCAGAACAAACCTAGGAATTCAGAATGGTGTCATTAAAAACCGAAAGTATACTAACAGGCCTGAGCATTGCGAACATGGCTCTGGCAGGCCTTACCCTTCCCCCATTCCCTCTGCCTTGCTAAAAACCATTTGATGACATTCCTACTCCTGAGGCTGACTCCCAAGGTACAGCTGTCAAAGTATTAAAATCCAGCAATCAAAAGCCCCCTTTGGCTCACCTAATTAACATGCCCAATTAAAATTAAACTCCTCATCCTAATAGTGGATGTCTTAGTTTCTTGTTGTTGTTGTTTTTTGTTTGTTTGTTTGTTTGTTTGTTTTGCGGGGATAAAGTACTCTGACAAAGTCTTGGGAGGGGAAGGGTTTATTTGACTCATGGCTCAGTTCACATGGCAAGAGTTTGAGAAGACTAGTCACATTGTATCCACAGTTAAGAGTAGAGAGCAATGAATTAATGCATGTATACTAGTGCTAATCTTCTCTTCTCCATTTTATATACTCCAGGATTCCTGCCAGGGAATGGGTCTACCCTCAATAAAGATGGGTTTTTCTGCCAATTAGAATAAACAAGACAATTCCTTCCAGACCTTCTCAGAAGACGATCTTAATCTAGACAGTCCCTCACAGGTGTGCCCGTAAGCTTGTTTCCTAGGTGTTAGGTTGACAGTAATACCAACCATCACAGTGGATATATAGGTCCCTGCCCCCGTGCACAATATATTCACCACTGAATGCAAAAAATAACCCCCTGCTACCCACATCGAGCTCCAATGCCATGCAATTTGCCGCCGATTCCAGCCTGTTTGGGAGCCATTTCTCATGACAGTTCTGACACGCCATCAATCTCTCAGGGGACCTGTCAGCCTGTGTGCATCCTGTGGCACATCTAAATGCATGAGCATCATCTGCAGCAGAGAGCAGGACATTTTGTATTCAGTACATTACAGAAACAAGTGTCCTACCAGCCCCAACAGCTTAATCTCTCAGGCAGGAGCAGCAGATCACGTCCCCATGCCAAAGCCAAATCAAAAGTTGACAAACACAGTACTTAGGGGGTTCATGGGGTGGGGGAAATGAGTTGATAAGAGAAATTTCAAAAATTCTCTATAGTGCAAAGATTGGGGGTGTACATTTTCACCAGTAGAGCCCATGTTTTTAAATAACAAAGGGCTCAGATTTTGTTGTTAAGTGTCCATTTTCTACTGTGTTTGCTTTCACTGTTATCTACTACCCCACACCCAACCAAGATCTAAATTTAGCTTTCTCCTTTTTGCATTTCAGTAATCATAGGGACTTGGGACCCTTGATAGGGGTGATCGTCCAAGTGAAGCCAAGAAAGAAAGAAATGCACAGCATCAAAAAATGTCCAGGGCCAGAAAAAAAAAAAAAAAAAAAAGCTTTTGAAATTGCTTGCTTTTTAGCAGGAAATGTGAGCTCGCCTAGCTGGAGCAGGTTTTGATACCTGCATTCGGAAGATAATAGAAATTGCTGTTATTCCTTCTGCCACTTTTAGTGCCTGTGGGCAACTCTAGGCTCTAACAAATTAACAGTGGGATTGTACTTTGAGAAAAAAAAAAAGAAAGAAAATAAGATTTGTTGGTGAAATGGACGGCCTTCAACATTTCCTACTCAGTCTTATCCACCCTGGGAGAGCTGGATCATCTCTTACTAATAACCTTGGAATTCTTCCCCACATCCTGCCCCCATGGGGCCTCTGTACTCTTCAAGACTATGGCAACAGGGCCAATGAGATGGCTCAGTGGGTAAAGGTGCTTGCTGCTGAGCCTGATGACTTGAGTAGATAGAGAGGATTGACTCCCACAGGTTGTCCTCTGACCTACACACACACACACACACACACACACACACAAAACATCAATTAAAAACGATTTTCTAAAAATTCCTAAGTTGAGGAGCCCTGATGATTCTTAACTTCTCTTCAAGCTATAATTCTATCTTCCCTTTTGTACTTATAGACCCGTGTGAACATGTGCAACTGGGACTCTTGGGTTGTTTGTATTGCATTTTAATGTATGTGTGTGTGTGTGTGTGTGTGTGTGTGTGTGTGTGTGTGTGTGTGTGTGTGTATACAAGTGGAGTGCCATGGAGACCTGTATAGAGGTCAGAGAAGGAATCAGTTTTCTTCTTTCATCTGCTGGGTCCTGGGAATCAAACTCAAGTTGTCATGCTTGGTGGCAAGCACCTTAACCCTGAGCCATCTCATCTGCCCCACCTTGAGTTTTAATAGCAAGATCCAAGGCACTTGTTTCAGGTGCCAGGAGGCCATCTTCATCCATCTATCCCTCCTGGGCTCATCTTCTAAGCCAAGTAGACGCGGATCGTCTGGATCGTCTTACCAGTCACCTGCAGAATGCAGACATACGGACCCTTGAGAAGGCATCCCCAGTTAAGGAAGCTTTATGGGGCCTGGGACCGAATCTGTGATGGCTCTTCTTATTGCAGGTTTCTCTTGGTATCTGTGTTCTTATCTGTCAACCATGCTGTCAATCTTAGCTTTTCTTTCCTCCTCTAGGGCTTTTGGTCTGTCAGCTCCGAAGACATATGTTTCCTGGAGCTGGGGAATCACCCACACAATTACTGCCACTCTTCAGGTTTGGATTCATACCCCTATAAAAGGACTTCAGCTGTGAGCTTTAAAAAAAAAAAAAAAAGACTTATTTATTTTATGTATATGAGTACACCATTGCTCTCTTCAGACACACCAGAAGAGGGCATCAGATCCCATTACAGATGGTTGTGAGCCACCATGTGGTTGCTGGGAATTGAACTCAGGACCTCTGGAAGAGCAGTCGGTGTTCTTAACTACTGAGCCATCTCTCCAGCCCCCAGCTGTGAACTTTTATTCCAGGATTTGGCAAATCAAGGAAAGATCTAATGCTCTTATCAATGGGACATCTAATATCACATTTTTCTCCTGCATCTATGGCAGACATCATCAATCAATCACAGCAATTTGCTCATTGAACAGGGGCATGGCTAAACACGGTGCTCTATGTAGCCACTTCTGGTTGAACAGAGTTGCTATTCTCTGAACCATTCAGATGGTAGGAGTTAGGAGAGACCAATGAGATGAGACCTTCAGCCAGGCTGTAAATTCTATAAGGAGAGAGAAAGGCAAATTCTATTGGGTGCATTAGTTCATCCAAGATATACCCACAGCTAATTTGATAGCAATTTGTTGACTGAATGAAGAGCCATGAGTGTGATATTACTTTGAGGGGCAAGCACACTGCCTCCTTGACTCCAGGGGGTGAATGGACTCTAATTGATAATTTGCCATCTGGAATGATGTGTGAGAGAGTGACCCTGGAGAAGGAGGGGTTTGAGGAGCCAAGTGATGTAGTGAGTGCCACTCATATATAGGAAGGGAGCATAAAACTGATGGTTCCCATTATTTCTAAAAGAGGGTAATGGCTTTGAGAGAGAGCCTTGTGATAATCTGATATGTGTGTCACTTTCTCCCATTTATTAATTTTTATTATTCTTTCTGGTTCCCTGTGGTGATTAGAGAGCTTTGGGGATTTTTAAGCTAACATTTATTGAGTGCTTTATACCTACAGCTTTATAAATATTAACCCATTAAATGATCATGATAGGTTGTTTCTATTTCACCCCCATGTCCCAGAAACCAAGGCACATAGTAGTTAATTAGATGCTTAGATGCACAGCCAGTGGGTTGATAAGCCCAGATTCATTTCCAAGCCTGTGCACTAGTTCTTGGAAGCTCTTCCAACAGAAAGAGCCAGAATGGTTATTCTTAGTGGCTGCAGGGTAGTGGGAGGCTCCATACCTCCTCTCTGTCAGCTTTGAGAGAGAGGTCCCTGGGTGAAAGCAGTAGTGGGAGAGGCCATGACAAAGTTGGCCCAGACAGGTCCTCAGCATCTAACCCTGCAAAAACCCATGTCAAGGTCCATAAAGTACAGGTAACGTATGATTCTAGCCTATTACCCCATGATACCTGATCTAATTTTGAGAGGGTTAAGGCAGGGTCTCACTGGGTAAGCTTGGCTGGCCTGGATCTTTCTCTGTAGACCAGGCTGACCTCAAATGCTCAAAGATCTGCCTGCCTCTGCCTCCTGAGAACTGGGATGAAAAATGTGGGACACCACATGCGGCTGATACCCTATCCTAATGGTCCACCCTTGGGTATACTGCTCCACTGTCTTCTGGTTGCTCCTCTCAATGTTAAGAATTGCCAGATTTGGAGAATAAAAACAAGATGGCCAGCAAATTTTGAAATTCAAATCTAAAGACTTTCTTAACTGTCTCTCATTCCGTAGTATTCCATGGGACATACTTAAGAGTAAGGAGCCACTTGTTTATCTGGAATTCACATTTAGTTGGCTGTCCTGTATTTTATGTAGCAATTTTACCACCATTCCTTGTATTATTGCCACACTGAATTGTTAATATTTTTGACTCACAATTTTGATTTTGATTTATAATTTTGCCATGCTGCAACATTTTTATAAGGGCTAATAATTTGATTATAGTAAATAGTACACAGTAAGTAATACCTAGAGAGCTGATAAAGAATACACTCTTTTGGGTACATCTGTGCATAAGAGCTTGGTATGTGAGTCAGTAGACTGGGAGAGGAAGAAACATCCTCACAGGCATGTCCAGTCCTTGGGAAAAACAGCTAGAACAAAAGAACAAAGAACAAAGCAACAGAGGAAAGCTGAACTCTCTTTCTGCTTCTCCCCTGGAGCAGGGCAGCACTCTTCTCCTGTCTTTGAGCATCAGAATGACGGGACCTTTAGCCTTTGGACTCTAGGACTTGCATCAGTGGTCTCCCAGGTTCCGTGGTCTCCCAGGTTCCCTGGCCTCCAGCCTCAGACTGAGAACACGCCATTCACTTCTTCCCTTTTGAAGACTTGAACAGAGCTGTGCCACTTACATCTCAGGTCTCAAGCTAGCAAATGGCTTATCTTGAAACTTCTTGGTGTCCATAACCACACAAGACAAATAATTCATTTACTATGTCCACTCTCATCAATATAGATATGCAGCCTATTAGTTCTGTCTCTCCTGAGACACTAACACACTCACCAGTGCCCTGTAGGTCCATCATTCTCACATTTACTGACCTACGTCTTTGGCCCATACTGTCTTCTGTTCTATGCCCTCTAGTAGAAATCCTTGGACCCACTGGGCTGAGTTGCTGTCTGTCATATTTCCTGCCTCGAGTTGCCTTTGATTTTATGAGCTTCACCCCTCTTGAGTCCTCCTTGGGGCAAATAGCTGCAGCCCTGGCCAGGGTCCTATGTTTCCTTCTTGGAATTGCTCAGATCTTGGTGGGGACATTATATTCAGGCTCCTGAGGGAATGCTGAGGGGGCTTCTGGAGCAGGAAAGTGATGAAGCTAATGAGCCAAGAAATGTTGCTTGTGGTTTAGAAAACATGAGTCCTGTGGCTCAGGCCCAAAACAATCATTTTAAGGTGTTCTGGGGGAGATAGTGACTGGAGAGCAATTTGCTATTGGTTTCTGCCCCAGGCTTGCCAACTGCAGACAGGATGGGCTAATGATCTGTAGAAGCAGAGCTTACCCTGGAAAAGACTGGGGGCTGCCTCCAAAGCCTGTGGCTGAAGAAGCTCTGGACTAGAAATGAGTGGATCTGGGAAGCTACTAGCCATTTGGGGGTTCCCAAGGCCTCCTTCAGACACAGAGAGATGGAAAGGGGACATAGCCTGTGCTCAAGAAGCTATAAACTGAGGAAGACAAGAAGGCCAGAGGAAAGAAGAAGAAGGAAGCACTCACAGATACATACAAACAGACATGCACATCCATATCCCTCCCTCCCTCCCTCTCTCTCTCCCTTCCTCCTTTCCTCCGTGCCTCCTTTCCTCCCTGCCTCCCTCCCTCTTTCCTTCCCTCCCTCCCTCCCTCCCTTTCTCTTCACCCCTGTGTCTGAGATGCCAAGTACCCATACCTGCCCTGCTGGTCTAGATGAAGTGGTCACGCCCCCTGTCTCAGCCTCTGTTTCCTCACTTTCAACCTTTCAGAGGAGGGCTGGGATCTTTGACTCTATGGGCTCCCCAAAAGAAGGGCTTTAATCCTCTTTGTGCGTGTGTGTGTGTGTGTGTGTGTGTGTGTGTGTGTGTGTGTGTGTGTGTGTGACTGATGCCCCCAGAACTCAGTGGCTCCCCAAAAGAAGGGCTTTAATCCTCTTTGTGTGTGTGTGTGTGTGTGTGTGTGTGTGTGTGTGTGTGTGTGTGTATGTGTGTGTGACTGATGCCCCCAGAACTCAGTCAGCCTCAAAGAGGATCCAGCAGTGCTGCCTTTGGTTGTTGCTGCTATCACAAGAACTAGTGATCAGTTACAGAACCAGAGGCCTTTCCCTATGCACGAGCTAGGGGCTGTCCAGCTGCTCTGACCAAGGCTAGATTCCTAAGCAGACACGACCCTCTGACCATCCTAGAACCTTTGGGCCAGCCTGGGTGTCAGGTCAGAGGATGAAGACACATCTGGCAGGTCCTACCCGCCACCCCCCACTCCAAGTCATTCAGACACTCAGAGACACTGTGAATGTCTTGCAATTGAGCCTAATTAAGCCATCTGCCCACATTAAATGGTACATTATCGCAATCACTCTCCAGATCCCAGAGGAGAGAAAGATAAAAGGGGAATGGCATCCCCGGTGGATCTCCAGGATCCTGCCCTGCCAGGGATGGATGAGTCCTCCCTTGGGGAGAGCCAGCCTCCAGTGTTTACAAATCCTTGTGTGTTCTTGAACTCTAGTTCAGCCATTGTCTCACTGCTTCCTTCTCTCGCTAGGGGGAGCAGCGGGACACAAGTTGGCGGTGGTTTCCTTCTGGGATGCTTACTAATTGTGATGTATTCTCTTCAAATGAGATTCCCTCAGTTCTCAGGTCTGTGCCATTCCCTGCAGTCCTCCCTCTCTGCTCTGCAGCTCTGCTGGGCAGTGACATCAGTGTGACCAGAGGCTGAGGGATAGAGTGATCTCCTTCTTGACATCTGTTGGTGGTGGAAGTGGGAGAATCTCCTTACCACAATTGCTGTGGACCAAGAGGTAGCCCTTGCCTGGCTTTGCAGTACCAGACATTAGACAGAGTCACAAACACACTTGCAGTTAAGGTTCAAGAGGTATTGACTTACAGTTACTAAACTCCTAAGAGAGTGAGGAGCCCAAGGCAAAAGTGAAACAGTTGACAAGTTCCAGGTGCCCCATGCTTCTGAGGGGTTTAGCTAATCCTGAGAAAGTTACTTATTGTGTTAAAAACATGGGCTAGAATATGATGAACTATCCTGGTCGCTTCTCTCAGGCAGAGCTGGAGATAGGCTGACTAAACTCTTGGATTACTCTATCCAGACTTCCGGTCTCCATGCCCTTCCTTCAGGCATACACGAGTTATTGATCATCCTGAAACTGTCTAGTTTTCTGTCCCTTGCTTTGGACTTGGGTGTTTCTCAGTCTCTTCAGTATGCATCCCACAGCATTGTTTACAGTGCCTCCTTTCTAGATATGACTAAGTGCAGCCATTATTCATGAATTCACAGCAACTTTACTCTTTTGAAAACGACTAAAGCTGAAGGTTCTGGAAATGGCTGGAGTCCCAGTATCCTAATGAGCAGTGAGTCAGGCCACCTGATCCCAGACAGGATTCTCATGTGGCCACAGGAGGCACTTGGGCCTCCCCTGGAAGCTTAGCTTAGTCACTTCTTGCTGGGTTACTTGGGTGAGTCTTGGTGCCCTCAGGAGCTGTAGATTGATTATCCTTAGAGGGCTGTGAAGATCAAAAGGGACTGCCAACTGCCAAATGTTACCTCAGCTCCCATATCAGAACAGACTGTGACCTCTTTTAATGGTGACTATTTGATCAGTCAAGGACTTCAAGGATGATTTCACATAGTATTGGCAATGTGCTTGGCTCATTTATTGAGGTGCTTAATGCATGACAAGCATGGTAGTCACCACAGTAGATAAAATTTTCTTTTAGAGGGGGAATGAGAGTTGAGATAAGGTCTCATTTTAGCCCAGGATAGCTTAAAAATAACTATGCAGTTCAGGCTAACCTTGAACTAGCTCTGTCTGTCCTGAAACTCACTAAATTCAGCCACCAGGCTAGCTTCAAACTCACAGAGTTCTGTCTGCCTCTTCCTCCCAAGTGTTGAGATTAAAGGCAATAATAATAATAATAAATTTTCAAAAAATTAAACTGACTTAACCTTAGGTGATTTGATGAGGCCCTATGGCTCTGAGTCCTGGCTTCCAATGACCTTTTAAAATTGTTCTAATCTTACAAATTAGCATATTGTGACTGAGAAACATTAAGGGCATGGGGCTTGTATGGGACCCAGGTCTAAGAAGCTCCAAAGACCACACCCCTGAGCAAGTTTATTATTGTGTATATAATTCTTCTCTGATGGTTATTAAGTTTAGAGTGCTATATCAAAATATGATTATGAATGGCTGGAAAGATGGCTCATCTATTAAGAGTACGTGTTGCTTTTTTAGCAGACCTGAGTTCCAGCATGCATGTTGGGCAGCTCACAACCTCCTGTAAGTCCTGATCTGATGCTATGTAGTTAGGGCTGCAACATCTGGGTGAGTGGGCAGCTGAAGGGAGCAGCTCCCTGTTCATTAGGGTAAATAATGACGAAGAAATTCATAGTGGAGACAAGAAGGATTCTCAGAGCAAGACACAGGAGGAAGAAGGATTCCCTGAGTAAGTATGGCCTCCTGGGAAGGAGGGAGAGAGATGCAAAGGTAGCAGCTGCTACTTGGAAGCAAGCAGGAATCAGAAAGGGGACAGGAATGGTGAGCAGAGGATCCGCTGTCCCCCTAAATAAAGCCCCAGACCTCCAGGACAGCCGATATAGGTCAATGATAGAATACTTGCTTAGCAGTCACGGAACCCTAGGTTTAGTAGGTGATGTTAGAAAATACACACACACACACACACACACGCACACGCACACGCACACGCACACGCACACGCACACGCACACACATGCGCATAGACCTCCAAACCACCAGGAATGTGAGTGAGAAGTCCTGAGCCTCAGTCACTGCATCTGTTTCAGGGATTCTTAATCTTGGGGTAATGACTGCTGCCTCTCCCATGACACTTTGTTTTTAAAAGTATAGTCCAAGATGGGACACAACATTCCATGTTTAAAGCTTATCACCAAAAGGACAAGATGTCTTGTCACCTTTGCGGTCCTATTTCATATTAAGGATTTGATTTGTTTTCCACTATTCCAGAGACAGGCAAAAGGGAAGGTCTTGCATTCAGGATCTAGCTGACATAGTAAGAGAGTCTGCTCTGCTGAGAGAAGAATACTTTCTGGGTCTGAGTGTTGCCTCTTCAGGAGGCATGCTGGGATAGCATAGTGATGTCTATAGCATATTGCTATAGACTCCTTAATAATTTAGTGATTCCAGAAAGAAACTTTGGTAGGATTATAAAAGAAATTTGTTTATTTGAAATAGCTACCATTTTTTAGTACGGGATGTGGTAATATACATGCATTTGTATATATGTTTGTGTTGCGGCTGATTTGAGACAATCTGGTTTTGCTATGTACCAGGCTAGCCTCGAATTTGCAACAATTTTTCTGCCTCAGCCTCCCAAGAATTTATAGATCTGCCATGGTTCTGAGACATTGCAGCATTTACAAACTCTTTATATGGTTTCTGGTCCCTGTGACAGCGCAGTCTGGAAAGGGGGGCACTGGATAAAAGTCCTACCTAGGATCAAAATGGTGCCTGAGAAGAAGAGGACCTGCTGCAGCCTAAGGTCAGGAGTGAGGACTTCACAACCTTTGTGGTCATGCCATGCTTTGTGGTTGATACACATGTGTGGGGAATGCCCTGGTGCCTTAGTGTGTGATACAGAAAAAAAAAAAAAAAATGAATGAGAGGCCTTTAAGTTGAGAAGTGGTATAAGTGTGTTTTCCCTTCTACTTTAGGTTAGGGATGGTAAAAATATGGACCTATTTGTATGGGTCCTAAGGAAGTTACTGCCTACTGACTTCCATCATCTCTGAGATAGCTTCTGCGGGACAGGGGATGGTAGGTGACCCTCTTTTGGCTGACAGACATTTTGACCAGCAATGAGCAGAAGTAACATACACACACACCACACCCACACTCACACACACACACACGCACACGCACACACATACACACAAAGCTGAGCTCAGTTATACAAAGTCAAAGGGACATGTTCGATTGTGGTCCTGGGCCAACCTTAGATATTTGGAAGGCAGGTACATCAGAAGGACAAGGGAATCTGTAAGGTGTTAATTATTTTATTTTTATTTCAGTGTGTGTGTATGTGTGTGTTTGCGTAAGATGTAGATATGTATATGTGCATTCACATGTTTACAGGCACACATATGTGTACAGGTGCCCAATCGTGTGTGTGTGTGTGTGTGTACATCTCTGGAGGCCAGGAGTTGACATGTCTTCCTTTATTGCTTCCTTGAGATTCCTACTTGGTTTTTCCTTCCAGATTTCCTCATTGGCCCAGCTTCCTTGGAGGTCTTCCTTGTTTGCTCTCAACCTTATATAGTAAGCAGGGTCTCTTGCTGCAGCTATCACTCATCGATTCTACTCGTCTAGCTATGAGGCTTGCTTCGGGGATCTGGCTTCCACTTCCGGTGCTGGAGTCACACACAGCATGTATGTGGGTGTAGAGATAGTTGTTTAACTTCTGAGCCATCTCCTTAGCCTCTCCATCCAGAACCTTCTACTGTAACCTCATTTAGAAATAGGGTCTTTGCAGATGTTACTAAAATAAGAATCAAGATGAGATCATGGTGGATTTGAGTGGGCCCTAAATCCAATGACTGGTGCAATTATAAAAGACAGAAAGGGACATGGGCAAAGGGAAGAAGGCCATGGGATGATGGAAGCAGAGCCTGGAGACACCAGAAGCTACCAGCACCTAGAAAAATCAAAGGAAGGCTTTTCCTTCAAGAGTTCAGAGGCGTGTGACCCAGCCAACACTTTGATTTAGCTTCCAGAACTATGAGAGAATGAAGTTCCCATTGTGTTAGGACTCCCGGCTTTGGTATTTATGATGACAGCCTCAACAATCTAATCCAGGGCCGGAACACAGGAGGCTGGTGAGGGGCAGTCAAAAGGTCAAAAGTCAAATTCAGAGAGGCGCCCTAGGCAGGAGACCAAGACGGGTGGGGGTGAGAGTGGTGGTGTGTGTGTGGGGGGGGGGGCTGGTCTTAGGGTTGACAGTCTTGAGGAGGTTTAGGGGAAGCTGAAAAGACAAGTTTATAAGCAGGTAGTGGCAAGTTTAAAATGAAGATTTCAGAGATGGAGCAGTTCCAGGTTATCAGAGAAATCAGCTTGGTCTCTCCTACAGGAGAAAAGTTAACTTGTTATACAAATTCACAGGTAAGGCAAGTCCCCTCTTTGGAGCTTGCACTTTAAATGCAAAGGCTATGAGGGAGATCCCTGTAGCTCTCTACCTCTGGTGGCATTTTGGACACTGCCTGAGGGTTTGCAAGCTGGGAAGGAGGGTGGGTAAGTCTGCTGTGGAAGGAGGGTGCTCCCTTCTCAGTCTGAAAAGGGTGGATCTTTCCAGGCCTGGCCCAGGCTTTCAGAGGGAGGCCTCCCTGCACTGGTCAGTTTGCAAAAGGCTTTGTTCTCTGGGGACCCTTGGAAACTAGGTAGCAAATAAACAAAACACACTGAACCAGCAGGGTGAAGCTGGGCTGTCTGAGGATATCTGGAAGGAAAAAGCCCAGTCAGAATCTCAAGGCACTTAAGCTCCATCACCATAGCTACCTCGGGACAGCCCACTCTCCCCAGCTGCCCTGGGGCCAGGAATTACTCAATTAAAAGCAAGAGCCTAAAGGGAGTTGAGGGAACAGTGGCTCTTCCACTTCAGTCTCAGACTCTGCTCCCCAATTCATTTCACCCCACTTGCCTCTACAGTAACTGCTCTCCCTAGAGTCTGCGGTGCTTCCCAGCTGTCTAAGAGTCTCCCTCCCTTGACTGATGTCCCCTGGTCCCTCTGACTCTGCAATGGCTATTTCTTATCACTTTATTCTGGAGCTTCCTGGCTGAGCTGCTGGGGAACAGCTCTCAGTTCTTTTTTCCCTTCAAGGCAGTGGCCTCTAAGATTTAAACAGGACAGAGTTTGAGGAGAAAGACCCAGACCGTGGGGAAGCTAAGTTTCCTTCCTCATACAGAACCCTCACATTGCCTCTCCCCACGGTCTCTCTTTAATTTTCACACCCCACTGTGAGGATCAGCTAAGAGCTATTCCAAGGATGGTGTTTTCCAGAACAGATTATATATTTAATCAACGAAGCTGCTTCCCTCCAAGCAGACACAGTCATCTTCTCTTGGTTTTGACATAGATGGGAAAGGCAGCTCCTCTCGCTCTCCTTTGGCTAGAATGTTATCTTTCCTCTTCCTACCAGCTTCCTCGTGCACAACTAGGAACAGGAGCTTGCAGCCAGCTCTCTTGGGTGAGAAAAGCCAGAGGTGGCTGAGAGGAGGAACTGGAGTCGGCAAAGTGACAGATGTGTCAAGGAACAGTGACAGTTTCTAGGTTATAAGCAGTCTGTAGTGGCATTGGTGGTAGGGATATATAGAGTTACCACTGATGAAATATTTACTGAACCATGGAAAAAAATTTCCAGAACAAAGCTAAAAAGCAACAACTACCTTAAGATGCAAGAGTTCAGGCCCAGTGGGTATAAGCACTCACTGCCGTGCCTAACAACCCGAGTCCCATCCCCAGAACCCACACAGTGGAAGGACAGAATCAACTCCCAAGTTGTCCTCTGACTCCTACATGTGTGCCATGACACTGGTGAGCATACATGCACACACCTAAAAATAAGTAAGTAAATAAATGAATAAACAAATGCAGGAATTCAAGTCCTTTAGATACAGGAATTCAAGTCTTTATACCACCGTTATGCTGTGCAAGGGCTGCAAACCCTGGGCTTTCTCCGAGTGCCAGCTTACAGGCCTTTGTATCAGAGCTAGGAGAAAGAGGGAGAACTTTTAATGGGACCCTGAATATTGAAGATGGGAAATTGGACCCATAGATGCTAAGCTGTTATCAAATTTCAAATTCAGGTAGGCAGAGGCAGCATGAAGAGCCAGCTTCTGGTTCCTGGCCACTGTCCTGACTATTGACTAATTTATTTGGAGAGAGCTAGAACTATCTGACCAGCAACAAAGCCATGGGCCTTACTTTCAAGTAGCTGCAGGAAGACAGGTCCAGATGAACATGTAGAGATATGGTCAGATCCAGCTATTAGGAGTGCTCAGTTGGAGACATGAAGGCGATTGGATACAGGGATGACTCTCATACTATGTCAAGGTTAAGGGAATCAACAAAGAATGTTGAGACAGCTAGGGAGTTCCTAATACCAGGAAGCTCTTGTCACTCCTTGGCCCATGGAAGAAATAGTAGGAGCTATGTAAGAAGCTATGCAGAAGGATCTGTAGTCATAAATCAAAGCAGAGAAGAAGGAAGTAGAGTAAAGACCCTGACTTTCTGCTTGTGCCCTATGATCCATGATCTCCTGTGGAAATTTACTGTTAATCTAGTCCAAGCTAGAAACCAGAATACAAGAGTTCCCTGAGATGTCATTGATGGAGACCAGTCTCCAGCCACATGAACTGGGCAGAAAATAGACATTGAGCTCAAAGGTGTGTGTTCTTAGTGATAGAAAGAAAATGCTAGCCGGGCAGTGGTGGTGCACGCCTTTAATCCCAGCACTTGGGAGGCAGAGGCAGGCGGATTTCTGAGTTCAAGGCCAGCCTGGTCTACAGAGTGAGTTTCAGGACAGCCAGGGCTACACAGAGAAACCCTGTCTCGAAAAACCAAAAAAAAAAAAAAAAAAGCTTACCTTATAAGGTTGTGAAATTTATTGTGATTTAAGGAATGGCAAGTAGTAAAGTGTTAGACTCATGGTAGATATGGAGTCAGAGTAAGTTCAAATCCCATATCTCTACTTACTAAGCAGGCAATCTTGAGCACTTCTCCTGGGATTGTGAGAACGAAATGTCAGGCATAAAGATGGCTCTCAAAAGTTTGTTCTTGCTGTTATTGTTATCCGTTTTATAGTGTTTCTCGTGTCTTCTCTTTCCAGAGTCAAGCATCCAACTGCCCACCCCTAGCCCAGAGTCTTTACTGGAGAGATACAAGTAAGGCTAGAGAGAAAGAAGAGAGACAGCTCACTCAGAAGTGTTGTGTTCAAGGCCTGGGTGTGATGCTACCTGTTGGCTGACACCCTTATTCAGCACAGGCATGGGGACATGGGTTCAGGTAAACACATGACCTGCAATTCCCCATGCTCCCAGCCATCCGTACAATGGAGAGGCCTGTTCTCTAGCTATCCACAGCCACCCTGGACAGCCTCACGCCTTGGTAAGATTTTGGCTTAAAACATAGAGGGAAGTAAGTGCACAGTATAACCAGACCTGACATTGTGTACTCCCTAGTAAAAATTTACTGAATATTTACTGTATGTTCACATCAATTGCATCAATATTGTGAAATTAGCCAAATTGAAATAGTGACATTAGTAATATTGGGGGCTGAAGTCCAGAGAGGTTAAGGAATGTGGCCAGCACCATATAGACAGTAATTGGCAGAGTCCACATTTGAAATCAGGTCTGATTATTCCCAAAGCCCAGGCTTGGGTGGCCATGCCAGATGGCTTCCTGGAAGGTGGGCCCACATATTAAATTTCAATGACGGAGAAGATGGGTGGGGAGCCCAGAATAGACCCGCTGTCATAGATCATTTCCCTGGGAGAACTCGATACTGAAGATCTCTAGGGGGATCTTCCTCTGGGACACTCTATGAGCCAGACCTAGACCATCAGATTTGTGGACAGGACAGTGAACATTGTACCTTCCCAGGCACAGGAATATGCTTCATTTTCTCCTTTCTGCCATAGTGCATGTGGTGGTTTGAATAGGAATGGCCCCCATAGACTGATGTGTTTGAATGCTTGGCCCACTGGAAATGGCACTATGGAGGTGTGGCCTTGTTCGAGTAAGTATGGCCTTGTTGGAGGAAGTGTGTCACTGTGGGTGGACTTTGGGGACCTCTATGCTGAAGCTCTGCCCCAGTGTGGAATCAGAGCCTCCTTCTGGCTGCCTGTGGAAGACAATCTTCTTCTGCTGCCTGTGAATCAGAATGTAGAACTCTCAGTTCCTCCATCACTATGTCTGCCTGGCATGCTGCCATGTTTTCTGCCATGATGATAATGGACTGAATCTCTGAATCTGTAAGCCAGCCCCAATGAAATGTTTTCCTTTATAAGAGTTGCCTTGGTCATGGTGTCCCTTCAGAGCAATGAAACCCTAACTAAGACATTACCCAAAGACCCTAGTCACCTTGACTGCTTTGAGCTGTAGAAAATCCCGCAGCTGGTGGCATAGTATGTTACTGTTCCCAAGGTTTGACTCTATAGGTACTTGGGGGTGGAGATGGCTTTTCCTCATATCACAGTGCCTGGGTGCTTCTGAGCCAGGACTCTGCCAGCCTACAGAGCTGAGCATGTGGTCTCAAGTGTAAGTAAACTCACCAAAGTCCTCTGGGTCACGACAGCTGGGCCACCATAATCTCATTCAGCCTTCACATCACAGGAAGATATTCTTGAGACCTCTAAAGGCAGGACAATAGGGCACAGTAAGATAAGAGGCCCCCACCATGGGGCTGCATGGGAGGGCAGTACTTAGCCCTGGGAGTCCCTTGTAACTGGATCCCAGAGAGTTCTTTGGTTTCCTCACAGCTTGTACTGTCTAGAGAGCTCACTTCAGTGTAAATCCTGTGTAGATTAAATCACATGGCTTCATTGCCTTCTCACTGCTTAGATCTGATAGGGGAAGAAAAAGTCTGTACACAAAAATATATCAAAGGCATGGCAAGTTATCCAAACCTCTCTTTGGAATTAATGAGTGCTCCAAAGGAGAGGCAGCCACTGGGACAAGGTGGACTTCCATGGCACTTACGTTACCTCTCACACTGCATACATAAACTCTTGCAGTCTCCACAACCATCTTGTCACAAAAGAGACCAGGGGGATGGGCTGAGAGAAGTTGACTCACTTTCCCAAGAGCCCCCAGCATCGATAAGATGGCCCAGGTCACATGGCTTGATGTCTGTGCTCTTTTTTTTTTTTTTAAGATTTATTTATTTATTATATGTAAGTACACTGTAGCTGTCTTCAGACACATTTTTCTTCTCGCTCCAATCCTACCCACACACTGTTGCTGTCTTCAAACACCCCAGAAGAGGGCATCAGATCTCATTACAGATGGTTGTGAGCCATCATGTGGTTGCTGGGATTTGAACTCACAACCTTCGGAAGAGCAGCTGGTGCTCTTAACTGCTGAGTCATCCCTCCATCCCCGATGTCCGTGCTCTTAACCTACAGGTTGTCACATGTACCCCTGCCCTGCCCTCATGTCTTACCACATTACTGCTAAAATGCAATTTTGAATATCCCTACTGGTATTATGCTCAGTCATCAAAAGCAGCACATCTGCAGCACGGTCATGTGTGTCATCATCAGAGTATAAACTACAAAGAAACTTATTCAGCGACACTTATTGAATGTCTGCCAAGAGCCAGACACTGTTGTAACTGTTTTTCGCATATTCTAGGTCAATTTTCTTCTTGCAACAGCCTTGGGAAATAGGTGGCAATTTCCCCTGTGCAGTGGAGGGAAGAAATGAGAAACAAGAGAGAACCACTCCACCAGTAAGCTGTGGGATGAAGCTTCTGATGGCTGTGTGACACCAAGTCACTGGTTTTAATTTTAAAGATTAACAGCAATACCATTAGCCCTGATTGTGTAGGGCAGGGTAGCCTGAACGGAGTATCTGTCTTTTTCTTTTGCTTGCTTTTTGGACTCAGGGATGGGGTCTGTTGTAGCCCAGGTTGGCTTAGAACTTGCTGTGTTGCCAAATTCTTCCTGCTTCAACCTCCCAAATGCTTGGATTACAGACCTGAGCCCTCCCCCCCTTGGCTTTGTCTGCTTCTGCTGTGAAACATGCTTTAATTTCCCTCCTCCCTCCCTTTCTCCCTCCCTCCCTCCCTCCCTCCCTCCCTCTTTCTTCTTTCTTTTCTCTCCTTCCTTCCTTCCTTCCTTCCTTCCTTCCTTCCTTCCTTCCTTCCTTCCTTCCTTCCTTCTTTCTTTCTTTTTTTCCTTCTTTCTATCTTTCTTGTATGAATGTCTTTCCTCCTAATATTACAAAGCATGGACCATGGCTTGGGATTTAGTTTGAGCTTTCTGACACTGTTGAGTATGTAAAGTTTGTAAACTCTTTAAATCTCTGGACT
>CM052704.1:80863034-80931893 GCA_028551405.1 Uromys caudimaculatus | reverse complement strand
CAGTGACTCTGTCATACAACTCCATTTCTGCTTCTCTGTGTCCCTATGAGACAAACATTCCCATTTCAGGGATAGATACCCACACAAAGTAATTGGCAGAACAGAATCCCAGATGTTGTGTCACACGACTCTCTCGGGCCTTCTCCACTTCCCTCAGTGGTGCTTTGGGACATTTGAAGGAACTTGGAGATATTCAGGATAGGACAGATGCCCAGAGCTGCTGTATGAACAGAAGGATTAGCTGGGTGTGGTAGCACATGCCTGGAATTCCAGCACTTGGAAGGCTGCAGCAGGAGGATCACAAGTTCAAGGCTAATCTGAGCTACATAGTAAATTCCAAGCCAGCCTGGGTTAAAATTGCAAGCTGGTGTCAACAAACAAATACATTTATACATTCATGCATGCTTACATACATACATATTTTTAAAAGTTCTGTAGGTGAGTGTTGTCTGCATGTTGTATGTGTATTTGAGTGTCTAAAAGTGAAGGCTGTGTGTGGTAGCCAGAGGGCAGCCTCCAGTGTCCATCTTCACCTTTCCATTATTTAAGATAGTGTCTCTTTGTGGCTTGTCACTGTGTACACCAGGCCAGCTGACCCTTGAGATTCCCAGGATTCTCCTGTCTCCGCCTCCCCTCTTACTACTGAAGTACTGGAGTTACAGATACAGACCACCATGTCTGCTAGTCCTTAATCTTGCACAGCAAGTACTTTACTCAAGAAGCCACCTCCCCACACTTTAATAATAATAGCAAAAAGAGTTTACGGTCAAGCCTGCCTCAGAAAGCCTTCTAAGTCCTGGCTTGCTTAGGAAATTCCTAAGTCTGTAGCTGAGTTAGACACTCTGTATCTGCAATCTGGCTGTTCAGGCCACGTAGGTGGTTGGCTTTTAGTGAAGTTTCACTGGTTGAAATCGGATGGATAGCCTACCTGGCCCCACCTCATGACAAGGAGATAAAATCCTGGGCGGGAAGAGACTCCTGGCAAGAATTAACTTCCTTCTCCAAATGAGACCTCACAAGGGTTAGCCTGGTGGGTCTCTGGTCCAGTGTACCCTGGTGAGCTGGCTTCACTTGTTGACCACAACCTAGTCTGCCCTAAATTGTTACCTCCTCTTCTTCACCTGAGCTCATTCTCTACCACCTGAGTACTTATCTACAGGTCCTGCATCTGTTGTTTCTGACCCGCAGGGGCCTTGGGCCCCAACATCTTCCTTCTTGGAAAAGGACAGCACCTGTAAACATATTAGGGCTCTAAGAAATGTGCTTTAGTTGATCACAAGTCTCTCTACCCTACAATACCCACTGGTATTCTGCATAGAACACACTTTGAAATGTTCTAATGAAAGAGAACCCAAGCTCTCTTGCCTAATGGAACCCAAGCTGCACAAACCCCTTAATGAGCCACCACTTCTAAGAAATCAATAAGGAGACATTAAAGCTTACCTTGGACAAGGGCTTCTGGGAGAGCGTGGAGAATGTGGGAGGCACAAATCTGTACTTAGCCCAAGCCTACTCTTAAGGAATGCACCGCAACTGAGGGGGGTAAAACACACCCACATCATTGTAGCTCAAGGAGTCTGGGTGTGGTTTGGGGCAGAGGGACAGCATATGGAGGACACCAACAAAGGATCTAAGAAGTGCCCACAAAGGGGTCAAGGGAAAAGGAGTTGGTTAGTGAGTTGGTGGTGGCCCAGGCTCCATGGGTGTTCTTTTAAAGGAGAGGGAAGATAGTTGGGCTTGGAACCACATAAAGCAGTCCTGAGTGGAGCTGAGAACCCAGCCAGGTACACCATCAGGTGTGGAGGAGGAGGCTTGGCAGGGCCCTGGCTGAGCAAGCGATGGAGGAGCAGCCACTGTCAAAGCCCTGCACTGAAGGAGCATCTGTAAATAAGAAACCTTGGCTGTTCAGCTGCTCATGGGGCTGGGGGAGGTCGTGGGAGGTAGGTCTCAAGAGAGCAGTTCAAAGATGGGAGAGAGCACACTAGCCCCAATTTTGAAGTCTTCTGATTGTAGATTCAGAAAGGGTACCGTGAGCATGAAAAAGCAGCTTCCACAAATTGCCTGAGACTCTCTGCAAGCTAGAAACCAACAAAGAATAAAAGAACAATAGTAAAGAAGCCAAAGTGTGAACCCAGCTTCATCCTGTGAGCTGAAAATGTATCATCCAATCACTAGGTATGTAGTACCAGCTCCTTGAAAGAGACCACACTGGCTGTACCTGGGTCTTTGCTTTCCATTGGGGGTACCTGTGGGAAACAGTTGCCTTTTGAACCAGTTCATCAGGAGTAGTCGATAGCCATTCTATTGAAGGTCTTGAATTCATTCTCATCCCATATGAGCCCAATAGGATGATGGGTGTACAGGTAAGGAAACTAAATCATACAGCCTTATATGGGTGTTTCAGTAGGACTGAGAGGGGACTGTCAAAATCTTCTGCCTGGCACTGGGAGCTGGTGCTGTGGTTCAGATGGGCTTGTTTAGCATACACAAAGCTAGCTCTAGGTTCTATCTCCAGCATTGGAGATTGGGGGTGGAGCTGGGGTTTATAGCTTGGAGTAGAAGGGGATGTTGTACAAAAGTGGTACCTAAGCATATGGGAGAGGTGCTTCAGAGTAAGAGGCTTACTTTTTGTTCAGAACAGAGATGGGCAGACTTGGAACATACTCATAGGCCCTGTGAATGACCTTGACTGTGGCTGGAGGACTAGCCTTCCAGACGACTGTCAGGTCTCCTGAAAGAGAAAGGGAAAGTAGTCACCCTGGTCTACTTATAGGAGAAGAAGAAACAGAGGCATGCCTTCCCAGTCATGCCAACGTAGCTAGGACTCTCTAGAAGATACCACACAGGTGGAAGATCATTAGCTGTGTGCTTCAGAAAAGATTCTCTGGTGCCTGTGCTGAGAAGGCTGGGAGCCCTGCTGAGAGGCTGGGACTGTGAATAAGGCCTGGATGTGGGCTTGGGAAAGCTTCAGTTCACAGAGAGAGAGAGAGAGAGAGAGAGAGAGAGAGAGAGAGAGAAGCCTTTGAATGAGCAAAGTCTCAGTTTCAGGAGAGACCAATCCTGCACACAGGAGGCTCCACGCCACACTGCATGTCCTCACTCCTGTAAAGTCCTCTTACCAGCCAACTCTGTCTCCCACAGAGAGAATGAAAGTGACTTTTCCTATAGTGGAAGATAACAGAGTAAGAAAGGATTCAATGAGGCTCTGCTCCCAGGTAGGTAAGGGGGAGTCTGGAGGAAAAAGCAAACTCCAGGGACTTTGGAACTCTGGCAAGGCTGTCTCAGGACTAGAGCAGAGCCCCAAGGAAAACACAAATGGAGCCTATTGATCATGTTCTCCTGAAGAGAAGGAGAAAGTGAAAGTGATTACCTGCTTGATCACCTGGTCCCGGTCATCTAAAAAGTAAGGAGGTATTCGACATTCACTGTGAGGCTGGGGAAAGGGAGCAGGGGTATCATCACACAACACTATGCATTTAGACAGTCCGGCCATGGGCCAGGCAAGTGGCATTAGACGGACTAGGCATAGAACAGGAGTGGCAGATGCAATTACATTCCCCACCAGTGAGCTGGGACACCTTCTCTGAGCGGCCTTCAGAACCTTAGCACATCAGCCATGCCTCAATAGCTCAGACTTTCCAGAAAACAAAACAAAACAAACAAACAAACAAAACCCCCAAAACCTGTCTTTGAATACAAAAACAGAGAATGTGGCATTCAAGCCCCCTTTAGGGCTTAAGAACTTATTCCATGAAGACTCAGTAAGCTTTTCTGGATGCTCCCTGCTCCACTCAAAATCTCTCTGCCTAAGAAGTTCTCAGGAAGACTTGAGAATCCCATAGACCAAGGCCAAAGCATGCCCAAGACTGAGAATAAGGCTAGACTCCCATCTACCAAGGCTTTCTTATAGGGCTGAGCTCTGGGAGCTGAGGGCCAAGAACAATGATGGGCAAAGGATGAGAATCTGTTACCCTCCTTCCATGGGGCTTTAATGTGCCTGCTCTGTCCAGGCCAACGATCACTAGCCACAGGTGGCCATCTGGGTTTACCTTAATTAAAACCAAGTATGGTATAATTCAGTTCCCATGTCACTCTAGTCACACCTGAGGTGGCTAATGGCTTCTATATTGGGCAGTATACATAGAAAGCATCCCTATCACAGCAGGAAGTGCTACTAAATAGGTCTGCAACACTCCAAATGAAAAAACATACCTAAACCAATGTCTCTTGCACCATGTATAGAATAGATTTTGTTGCTGGTTGCTTCTCTTTTCTCCCATACAGCACTCCTCCTGTCTTGGACTCTTTAGCCCTAGCCCTATAGCCCCTCCCACATAGGATTGACAGGAGAACCACCTGGATGCTGCAGTGTGGATATGAGTCTCTGCTTTCTTTCCTACCTGGTGACCTGAGTCCAAAGCTTTCCCATGGTGATCAGGCCCTCACCCTCTTTTTGGCACCTACTCTAGGCCTCCAGAGTACCTAGCCCAAGAGTCTCCCAGGTCAGGGAGCTTTCTATTGTGAATCTCACCTGTTCCTTCCTGCCATGTTTTCCCCTCAGGATACCCTGCTTCCAGTTCTGCCCATGAAAACACCCAGTGGTTGGCCTCACATTTTCCTCGACCTGCAAAATATTGACCTGCATGGCAGCCTTGATTGGAGATGGCTAAACAAAGCCACTTGGATCCCCATGTAGAGTCTGCCTGCTTCAATACTCTGGATGAAAAAAAAACCTTTGTTTTTCTAGATACTTCCATGTCCATATACATCATCTTTTAAGGTAGTATGCAGATTGCTCTGGATAATCTCACTTAGATCCTAAGGCCAAAAGAGACTACTCTGTCCCTGGGGACTGGTGAATGGTTGTCTAAGCCTCTTCCTTGAAGAGGCCAGGGAGAAAGAAGTCAGAACATTAGAAGAAACCAGCCAGCTACTTTTATATTTTGATTCAGGGTGTAGAAATTCTAATTGGTTCTCACAAAAGACCCTTCTTGACTTGCTAAAGAGGCCCAGAGTAACTTTCTTCTGGCCTCCCTTCACCCCCAACCCCACCCCCTGGGATAAGTGGGGTTCACTCTCTCCTGACTGTGTCCAGGGTTCCAGGCCCTTAGGCTTCTACTGCTCTTGACTCCTCCTGGTTAGGGCTTTCAGCAGTCCCCAGGCCCCATCAAGAGACATCTCAGTGTAAACTGCATTAGAAGTGCTTTCCTAAACTGGCTGAGAGGCTTAGTCAAGTGCTCATCAAGCCGGGAAAAGAACAGCTGCCTCTTGCCTTGAGCCCGATGCCTGGATTATTCATATTCTTTGGCTTTTGGATTCTCCTTTTGGATCTAGGCAGATACTGCTCCTTCCACAGTCACTTTACATTGGGATTTCCCGCTGACCTCGTCCTCACCATGCCTAGTCATTTTCTTGAGTTTGAATGATGAGTCTCCTCCACAGGTCTCTTTCACCCTGACCATCTGGGGTGCTGCTCCAGACTCCTCTCCTTGCCCTGTCTTCTTCTCCCTCTCCAAGCAGCCTTACAACCAATTATTGGCGCTGTTCCACGTCCCTGAACTTTCCTTAAAATGCCTCCTTCATTTTTGTATACCTCTGTTCTACCATCCCCTAGGACACTAACAATGCTGGTCTTTAGCAGTGTCCCTGGCTCTCCAAGTCTCCCAAGGTACCTCTTGTTTTCCTCATTGTGGCCATCTGCCTTATCAAGTATACAAACAGGTCCTAGAACACCCACGGTTGAATGAATATAAGATGTGTACGAGGTACTGTGCAAATGCTGTGCCTGGATTTTTCCATTCTGCTTATTTCCTCACAACAGTCCCATGGCAGTACATATTGTCATCCCATTTCACAGTAAGTAGGTTGAAGGACAAGGATTAAGTCACTCGCCTGGAGCCCTGAGTCAGTGGAAGCAGGAGTTTCAACCAGGTCTTCCTGCTCAGCTCACTCTGCCTAACACTCACCTCAACTCAACAGGCATTGATCAGAAGCCACTGCATGCAAAGCCCTGGGGTAATAGTTTCATGGAAAGAAAATAAAGAGAACTAGAAGAAGATCTATACCTGCCCCCCAAGAGCATCTGCCTAGTGAAGGAAATAGACATACAGAGGCAATACATGGAACATGAAAGTGAGAAACATAGCTAAGTGCTCTACAGAGATATGACAGGCAGTAACACAAGGGATACAAAGCTCCCTGCAGAAGGCTCTGACTTAATTTAAACTTATTCAGGCCATGCTTGACACCCCAGAACTTGGATACTAAGGCAGACGTATGGTGAGTTTGAGGCCAGCCTAGGAAAGATCCTGTCTTATAAAACAACAAACAAACTGAAGATAGCTCGGAAATCCATTTCTGGAGATGGTCCTGCAGTTATCACAGGAAAGCATGGATGATGTCATTTTAGATGTTCAACTCATGAGTGTAGGGGGTGAGGGAAGCCCTGAATGAATGTGTGCTGTTGACATAGGCAAAGCCATCTCAAGGACCCAAGAGCCTCGGACTCTCAAGGAATGACAAAGCCTTCCCCCTGACATGAGGCTCAGGGGGAAATGATAAAGTCTCCCTCTGGTCCATGTGTGGATGTTGATAGAGTGTGCAGAAAATGTCTACCATAGCTTTCTGCATATCACGCCCCATGTTTATGGCCTGAAGACTGTTCCCCTGCAGACTGCTCCTACCAAAAGTAGCTAAACCTGTCTCCTTCATCCAGTTGTATACATAAATCCTGCCTCCTTGTTTATCTGTATATAATAATACTGCCTTCTTGTTGAGCTATATGCAATAACCCTGACTGAAACTCAACTATGTGTAATAAACATATTGAGCTTCTAAGGTGCTGCAGCTTCTCCAGAAAAGAGCCCAGACCACCCAAACCCTGTTTTTCTGTGTGTCTGTCTTTGTTTTTCCTTCTTTTCCTCAACATTCTAGTGAAGTCCAAGTCCCTGGTATTGTGCATGAATCATGTACTTGAGTTTTGAGTACCTTGACCTTGAATGACAGTCTAACCTTTCAGAGCCTCAGTCTCTTTATCTGCAAAATGTGAGATATATATGGCCTGCCTTATAGGAGTATTTAGTTTAGCTGACATCATATATAGAAATGTGAAACAGAATAGCAAGCATATTGTAAGTGCTCAGGGATTGCTCTCATAATTTTTTTCTTGCAATGAAGTTCCATATTTCTATGCTATAAAAATTGGCCCTTATTGAATATCCTCTTACAGGTATGTGACTTTATATGGGTGACCTCACTCAATTCCCAGAGCAAAGCTGTATGCTTTATTGGATGTGGGTGACTGTCATTGTTTTAAGAAATGCTCAAGTCCAGATCCAGAGGGTCTGAAAATTACTTCATGGTCATTTGATTAAGGAGAGGAGGAAAGGCTTTACCAAGATTACAACGCCTCTGCCTGCTTAAGCAAGGCCAGGATTTTGCATCTATGTGAGTCACCAAGAAGTCCTGGAGTGGAGTGTCCGTGTAGAAATGGGGGCGTCAAGTGCCAGTCTGAAATGTACAGGAATCTGTGGATGACTCTGGGGGAAGGCCACTGACCACTCATCTGGCAATCCTATGAACAATGAGGACATCTGGTTTTCCCTAAAAGTGTATACATTTCTACCAAAATCTGTCCATTTTGCATGGGTGAAGTTAGGATGTTGTCCATTCTTGCTATGAGACTATTGGAGGGCATGGGTTTAGCATTTTGTTGGAATGGGTGCAGGACTTAAACATAGAGGGCAGTGGGCCTCAGCTCTAAGCTTCAGCAACTGCGTGACTCCAGCTGCTGATTAACTCCTGGTCTTCTGTCTTCAAGCAAGGAAGATCATAATCACACTGGCCTCTGCTGTGAGGTCACTAGAGCCACTAAGTCAGCAACATGAATCTACGCATCACAGAGTCAGAATCAAGTATTTGGGAGAACTCCCTCCCTAATGGAGGAAAACCACCCATCCCTGGCTAACAGCACTCTGCTCCTGGACACCTCCTATGGGCCCTTGCAGCCCTCTGAGATTGAGTCTTTCTAAAAAGAAGGACAGCCCAAGACCAAGTTCACAGCACAAAGGAGGTTTATTTGCCCCGGAGAGATAAAGGGCAGGGAATAAGAGACAAAGACAGGAAATAGAGGGTAAGGGAAGGGAATGAGGGAGAAGGTGGAAAAGTACATTTGCCCTGGAGGGACAAAGGACTGCAGCTGGGTAGAGAGAAAACAGATGTGGCCCACAGGCAAAGGCCGTTTAGAAAGGGGAGGGAAAGCTCATGTTAGGATGAGCTGGTTAATTTTGATTGGATACGTTAGAGTAGCCAAAGGGGACTATGAGTGTTGGACTTCAGTACTTTGTTAGCTGGACCTTGGGAGCCAGCCTCAAAAGGAGGAAGTAGCCAAATAAGGAAATGGACCTTGGTAGTTAGTAATCTTTGGGTTTTAGCAAGGCAGAGGGAATGGGGGAAGGGCGTGGCCAGCCAGAGCCATGCTTGTCATGCCCAGGCCTGCTAGAGCCCTTCAGTTTCCTTCCCCAACTCTTACCTACTTCCCATTTAGATTCCAAACCACATCGTGTTTCATGGAGCAGAAGTAATCCTAGCAAGCTTTTACCTGAACTCTCTGATTACACCTACACAGCTGTCACCCAAGGCCACATATAATCAGGCCAGACACTGAGTCACTGAGTACTGACTGGCTGAATCAGGGATGGGGTACCCGCTCCCATCCATCTTTGCTCTTTCTACAGTATTCTACCCTTACACCCAAGTGAAACCCATTCCTTACCCAGGCCATTCCAGAAGGGAGACTTCCCAGACCATTGTTCTTTTCAGAGATTCCTCATTTCCCAGGTAGCTGAGGTTGGAGATTTCAGAGCAAGGCCGGAGAATGGGAGTTCTGGGTTATTTTTCACTGCCTTTCCAGCCTTGCTGTCTGTCCTCATCTTTCCTTGAAAAGCTTTGGTTGTAAACACATTCCAAAAGGCCAAAGTTTCTGTTGCTTGGTCCTTTGCAGCATCTAAACCAGGAACCAGGGGCTTCCCTGGGCCTGGTGACCTCCTAAGCAGGCCAGAGCAGTATCAAAGTGCTCCCTCCTCAGCTGCTATGGCAGTGTGAGGCCTGGGACACGTCTCAGAAAACAAGAGGCTGGCCCAATGAGCCTCAGCATGTACAGGGCTGAAGGACCTTCAAGGTCAGCATGCTCTGCTTGTCCAGAGAGGGCTCTAAGGCACTAGGATACTCAGTGGCTAAGATACGGTCCCATAGCAATCAAGGGGCACTGGCCCTGCTTCCCAGCCCTGGGTTCTTTGTTCCAATCATCAGTTTCCAGTGCCTGGACTAGAAGATCACAGAGACTGTGTTCTACCTCCTACCTTTTGGATCCTGCTGTTTGACTTCTAGAAAAAAAAAAAAAAAAAGAAAGCTAAACAGTATATACTTGCTTCTAATTTCAGGTTAAGACAGAGGCTGTGGGTCGTAACCCCTTTGGAGGTCGAATAACCCTTTCATGTGGGTCACATATCCAATATCCTGCATAACAGATATTTACATTATGATTCATGTGGCAAAATTATAGTTATGAAGTAGCAAGGAGAATGATTATATGGTTGGGGCCACCGCAACACGAGGAACTGTGTTAAAGGGTCACAGCATCAGGAAGGATGAGAGCCATTGACTTAGGAGGAACCGAAAACAAAAACTAAAATGAAAACAAAGTAAATACTACTCATACAGTAGATACTATTATTGTCTCCATACAGCAAGACACTGACATGGGAAGCTTGAATACCTTGTGTCAGGTCTCACAGTCTACACGGTAGTGCTGGGATTCTGGATCAGATGACTATCGTTTATCAAGTCATGTGCACACCACTGCACACCTAACGGGGTACCTATCAGCCTTAGAGCACTTGCTGTACTCAGATCTGGTCTGACTGGAAGACTTCCGAATGTCTTTCTTCTGAGGCTAACACAAGCACTGACTGGATCTGAATGGAAGGACGTCATGGAGAGCCTTTCCCAGAGGCAGAGACGCCAATGCAGAGACCCAAATGTCCAAATGGTCACAGAGAAAGATCCTAAGAGCATGGAAAGGGACCAGAAGGTTCCTTCCCCTGTTTGCATGGTTCTCTGAGCCTCATTTTCATTTAATTTTTGATCACTAAAACCTCAAACTAGTTCTCCAAGGTTCTTGCCTCATTGCCAAGTAGTAAGTATGGAACACAGTGCTTAGCTGTTTTATGTAAGAGCATTCATGCCTGACTTCCTTCTGTTGGCATAGAAAGGGCAGCACAGGTCTTGCTGCAGGGCCTTAATGAAGAAAACACTCACAAGTTGCTCCTTTTTAAAAAAGAAAAACTCAAAATTCATATTTATGAGGTGAATTGTGGTATTTGTAATATTACATACAATGTTTAATGATTGGATTAAAGTAATTAGCATATCTGTCACCTCAATCATATATCTCTTCTTTATGTTGGAAACATCCCAAAACCTTTCTTTAGCTATTTTGAAATATACATTAAGTTATGTCCCCCTACTGTGATGATAGGACACTAGAATGTATTCCTCCTGCACAATACTGTGCATTAGCCGGGCCTTCCCCAGCCTCTAGTCACCACCACCCCACGCTCATCTTCAGCAAGATCCACTTTTAGCTTCCTCATGTGAGAGCACGCAGTATTTGTCTTTCTATGCCTGGCATGTTTCACTTAACATAATGCCTTCTAGGCTCACTCATATAAAGCGATCCTAGACTAGGTATTCAGATGGCCCTTCTTCATTTCAGAGTCCTGTCTGCAAGTTTCCTCTCATTCCAGACCATTTCAACTTACTAATTCCTCGGCCCTCAAAGACCTTATGACTTGAGGGGCCAGAAACACATTTGCCCCAGACACCCACATTTCTTTGTAGCAGGGTACTATGTGCATGGATGGAGAGGAGCCTCCTGGCCCTACCATGACAGCATTCCTGCAGGACTGAGTTTACTTGAAGAACTAATAGCCGCGTGGGCATCCCTCCTCCAGCACAAGAGGCACCTGTCACAGATATGATTCTGGGACATGGTGTCCCACTAAGAAGGGCAGAGGGGAGGAGTCTCAACAATACTTTCACACACTGGGGATTTCCTCCACTTCATCTTTATGATAGTCCCACCAGCTTACAGAGGAGAAAAATGAGGTCGGAAGATGATCGACTCAAGGTTCCATGACATCTGGTTGGCAAGACTAAGAGAAAGAGCCAATTTGACTCCAAGTCTGTCTCCTAACCATTACGAAATATGATCTGGCACTGACTTATCCACATCTGTTCACTTAGCCCACCCCTCACCTCCAAATGGAAGTTTCCTCTGAGACCAAAGAGGGCCCTGAGTTTCAGTAAACTCTCTTGAGGCAACCTGTCCCACCCATCAGTGCTTTGCATGGGTCTGGCCTCCTCTTTAAAACACAGCTTGAGGTGAGCCTGCTACTTAATTGTTTGCTGGAAGAACTTTCTCGCCCCAACCCTGAGCAATCCCACATGTAGTGGTACATTACTGTGAGGCAGGAGGACCATAAGTTCCAGGCCAGCCTGGAGTCTTGAGTGAGAATTTATCTTAAAACAAACAAACAAACCCAAGTACTTCAACAAGCTATTTCAAGCAAAATAAACCAAACCCCCCCCCCCCCCATCCTTCCTTCTACAAGCAGGGGTGGCTTCTGCAAGCATAGAAGCATGAGTGCTCCAGTAGCCTTGGCAAGGTGGTGTGCGAGGCCTCACAGTTTCTGTGGTCAGCCCCAGTGTGTCTGCCCCTGGCAATGTTGCTACTTGGCAGGACCAAATGACCTAGTTCCCCCACCGCCACCCCCCCAAGTTAGGCAGCAGGCTGTGCAGAGTTTGGCATCTGCGGGTCTCTTCTGCCCTCTGCTGGTCGCTAGGCAGGAGGCTCCGCCAAGACTGGCAATCCCACGTGAGTCTACTGCGGGGAACTGACTCTCGGGCCTGTAAATGTTTGCTGAGTTAACTGAGTAAGTGGATTGTGTACCATTCTGGGCTCTGGGGCCTAAAGGGGCCTAAAGAGGCCAGTCAGGACTGCTGCTCTACAAATTGGTTACATTCAGTCAAGCCAGGCCCCAATTCCCCCGTTGCTTTCCTTCTTTTTGCCTTCCCACAGGCTCCTCCTCTTCCCTCCCTCAAGGCCTGTTGCCTGGTTAGGGAGAACTGAGTCAGCAAAGCCAAGTCAGTTAAGTTGCTCCACCACCTGTTGTGTTACCTCTGACCAGTCCCTTAAAGCGATCTGAAGTTCCTCCTTGATTACCTCATTTCCTATCCAAGTCGTTGCTTCTGTTTCTTGTGGCATCTTCAGAAGAAGATACTCTTTTTACTTGATACTGAATCTGTCCCTGACATATCTACTGAAAGTCCTGGTTCTTGCCCAGGTCATCACTCAGAAGTTTGACCTGTCTGCCCTCCTGATGGCCGCCTTTCAGATCCTTCACTTTGTAATCACAACTCTGAGACTTTCGTTTCCCCAAACACATGTGGAAAGCCCACTTGGAGCCCTCTACTTTTGAGAGATTAGTCTTGATAAAGATATCTTGAAAACCAAAAAGTCTAGAAGACTCACAAAAGGACCTCCAAGTGTTAAAATTTTTGTAGGTCTTGAAGGCCTTCCCTGGCAGACCTCTGGGCAGTCTTAGTAACAGAATTGGAGAGGCTTTTAATGTCTATGGATACTGTGTTTTCTATTTAGAATATACAGAGCTATTTCACAGGATCTGTATCAGGGAATGAAATTTGTTGTTTTGTTTTTAAACTAATTTTAAGGATGAAGAAAGTGGGGTCACAGAGAAGAAAATACTTCTCTTGTGATTGTACAGGAAGAGAAAGACAATGATGCTCACACCCGACCTTCCAATCCCCAAACCTTGGGTGTTCATTCCAGAAACACTGTTGATTCTGCATCTTGAAAATGTGAAAGAACAGAAACTAAAACCAAAGTAAAGCAGAGAAAAAGAATCAAGACTCAATCATGTGCTGTTTAACTTGTTCAAATCAACCACATAAGGGATGGGCTATTCTCCCATCAGGCCTTCCACAGTTAGTCTATCAAAACTACACTTAGAGGCTGGGCCCACTCAGTAGAGCGCTTGTGGTGCAAACATGAGAATTTGAGTTGGGCACCCCAGAACCCCAGTTTAGTGTGGGGTGGGTGGGGTGGATGGAGATGGGTGGATCCCTGATTGTTGGCCTGCCTGAGGAATCCAGGAACTCCAGGTTCCATTTCCTATCTATTGTTATGATAAGTAACTCTGACCAGAAGAAATCTAAGGAAAGGAGGGTTTCATCTGGCTTACCCTTCCTACTCCAAAAGGGAGGAAAGTCAAGGCAGGAACCTGAAAGCAGGGCTATGTGTTCTATATTTTTTGGTAGTGTTACATCTGACCAGAGATCTCACTCACAGCCAAGGAAGTCCAGCAGAAACCATTGGAGGACGGTGCTCTAGTTTGCTAGCTCACAGGCTAGTGCTTAGTTACACTTCTTACACAGCTTAAGACCCTTTCCCAGGAAATGGTACTGTCCACAGTGGACTTGACCCTCCTACATCAATTCCTAATCAAGACAATCTTCTTAGACATGGCCACAGGCCACCCTGATCTAGGCAATTCCTCAGTCAAGGCTTTCCTTCTCAGATAACCCTGGACTGTATTTAGTTAACAATCAAAACTAATTAGAACCAACACCCTGTCTTGAAAAATAAACTGGACACTAATATTGACCTCTGGCCTCCACATGTACACACAAGTGCCCATTCCTAGGTGGGCATGTGTATTATATGACATACATGCACACGAATGTACACCACTGAAACTCCTCCCAGCACCCAACCCTGTGCATCTCAATTGCAGAATGGACTCAAGCTGTGCCGCTCTTGCCTTTGTGCATACACCTTTGAGAATCTTTCCATTTGCCTTTTTTTTTTTTTTTTTTTTTTGGTACTGTGAGGGAGCTAAAGGAGAATTTCCTCAGGGAATAGGAGTGGGAGAACATCCTTCAAAAGGCGGTCTAGTATGATTATCAAAGGGTAGTCCAGAAACTGGTTCATATCTTGGCTCTGCTGTGTGACCCTAGACACAACCTCTCTTCTCACCCAGTCTCATAATCTGTTAAAAGTAGGTACCCGGTTCACTTCATTCGTTGTTGTTGTTGTTGTTGTTTTGTTGTTGATTGAGACAGAATTTTTGTAGCCCATGGTGGACATGAGCTTCTGATCTACCTGTCCCCATGTCCTAAAGATCACAAGCATGCACTACTGTGTCTGGCTTTTTACAGTGACTTGAGTTAACAATGCTATACCTAGGGACATAAATATTATGCAGTCTTAGGTCTTTTGAGATAGCAGTGACAAGCTTTGGGGAGTTAGGTGAGGTGATGACCGTCCTATGGAGGCATATGGGAAGAATCCTAATATCCAGAGGAAGAAGAGAACTAGGATGAGGTGGAGGAGAGAGGAAGTAACTCCTGCAGGCCCTGAATGACTCGCTGTGGGACCTGGCCTTTGTGTAAAGTCACAGTTTCTCTGAATCAGAAGGATTTTTTTTCTGGAGCATATAATGCAGTCAGGCAGCTGATCAAGCAGGCATTTCATCAGAGGTCCCAGAAGACCAGGAAATCTCTGCTTCCCAAGAGCAGGGTCATATTGTATTGAATAAATGACACTTGGGGATGGCAAAGGCTCTCTGTGGCCTCTTGAGGAAAGTGTTCAACAGAGATATAGGACCTAGATGCTATCATGCTTGGCCTTTATTTGGTTTTCTATCCTATTCTCAGGAAGAACAGAAACCATAACAGACTCGACTGAGCCCCAAGCTGATAGCACCCTGACATAGGGGGAGTTCCCACACACCAAATCTAGCTCTGAAGCTCGGGCTGACTCATTTTATTTTTGTCATTGTTTTGACCATGGGGTTAGCCTCCTTAGCCCAGGAGGAAGTGAACACACCAAGGCCCCAACCCTTAACTACCAATATGCAGCAAGTGATAAAAGTCGGAGGAAGAACCCAGCCAACCAACTCCACGCCTGGCTTTCTTTCTTTCTTTTTTTCTCTCTTTCTTTCTTTCTTTCTTTCTTTCTTTCTTTCTTTCTTTCTTTCTTTCTTTCTTTCTTTCTTTCTTTCTTTTTGTTTGTTTTTGTTTTTCCTCTGTGTATCCCTGGCTACTCTGGACTCAATTTGTAGACCAAGCTGGTCTTGAACCCACAGAAATCTGCCTGCCTCTGCCTCCCAAGTGCTGGGATTAAAAGTGCGTCTCACCACACCCAGCTATGTCTGGTATTCTTAACCATGATGAAATGCTGATCATTACTCTCAGCTCAGAAATTATTAAAACAGTATATTGAAAATTCTTTATCTGAAAATTTAAATGACTATATAAAGCTTCAGAAAAGTGGGTTTCTATTACATAGCTTGTGGCAATATTTTACCAGCATGACCAAAGTGTGCCATTTATAATAATTGTTACTTCTCTGGCAGCTATTTGGAACTTGATCTATGCTACACATTGTGTGAGGTCCTGGGGTGCTACACAGGCTGACAGACTCAGACGTTGCCCCCATGGAACTTTACAATCGAGTGAGGCTGAGAGATACTAGACAGATGTGCTAATGGAGTGCTGTAGGGTGTATGGCAGGCACCAGATGACTGTGGGAGTAGGGCGTGTGTGCATCAAAGGAGAAGTACATCTCCCTTTCCTGAGAGAACTTTGTGCCAAAAGTCATCCCTGAGTGAGAACAAACAATGAACATGGACTCAAATTTCGCTTTGAGGATTAGTACTTATGTCTGACCTCCTGGGCATAGGAAAACTCCACCCAGGGGCTGGGTGGGACTCAGCCGTAGGACAAGACTAGTAACACAAGGCTCACAGTTCAATATGATTTTTAAAAGGAAAGAATCAGAAAGGTTTCACCAAGAAACTTCCGAGTACCTGCTAAAGAGGGTAAAATTGTTCTCCCAGTTTCCAGACAACTGACACAAAGGTATCCTCACAGAACCCAGAACCTTAGCCTGCCTGGTTCTCCTTTATAGAAGTAAGAGGCCCTGCATGCTATAGTGTGCTTCAGCTCATAGCAAAAAGCTACAAAGATCCCTAGCTCTGGAACCAGACTGATACTTGGGGTAACTACTTAATCTCTGTGGTCTCAGTTTCCTCTCTCTAAAATGGGTTAACAGTAGTAGCTACCTCCAAAGCTAAGTTAAGATGTGATTGAGGTAACACATCTAAGCTTAGAATTATGTTGGACACACAGTAAGTATTCAGTTGATGTTGAATAGTACAGCCTACACCTTTTACTATGATAGGTAATGATATTGAAACAAATCTGGGTTTATCTCCAGATATTACATGGTAGTAAGGAGAGTGGCTCTGTAGTTCAGTGGTGGAGTACTTGCCTGGGATATGTGAAATCCTTGGTTCACCATCTTGTACTGATGTATATGTATATGTATGTATATATACATATATGTTTATATATTCAATTTCTCTTATCAAACAATTGTTTACATGATCTTCACACCTTTCTTTCCTTACTTGCTTCCTTTCCTATATATTTACATTCCTTCCCTATCTATTTACATTACATAATTCTATAAGCCTTCAGGGAGAAAGGTCACAGATATAAAATTTCTTGGTGTTTCTTACATGGAAAGGGAAACAGAATCAATATGGAAATTGAATTCTGTTCAGCATTCCCAATGGTTATTTATAAAATCTGCCCAGAGGGAGAAACAGAACTCTAAATATAAAAACCACGTAAAAATTTCCATTTAGGGAGCTCCAGAGTGCTTTATTTCTAATATGTTATTATGATAGTAGAGGCTATTATTAAATTTTAGACACTGTGGAGTGGCAGAGAGACCCCTTGGGACCTAAAGGAGGACAGGTCCCCATGAATGTCAATCTGTGGCAGTTCCAAGCAGTGTGCTTCAGAAAGTCTTACCTCTCCCCAAACAATATTAGATCTATAAAGAAAAAGATAAGCATGTGTCAGGTACTGCCTGGAGTGCCCTCTGTATGAGACCTGACCCTGAGAGGGCAGGAAAACAGGTCCTGCTGCCACAGGCCCAAGAGAATACACTATCTTTCATCATCCCTCACTCCACAGTGACTGAATGTTTCCCCTCTGGAAAAAGGATTACCCACTGTAATTATACTTGGCATTTAGGCAACACTTTATAGCCACTAATTAGTTAAACACTCACACCAACCCGTTAGACCAAAAAGGATACTGGCTGGGTACTGGGGAAAGAGGTGGAGTTCACATACAATGGACAGCCTTTCCAATACACATGCCTATCTTGGCCCAGAATATCTCACAAGCCCTAACTATGAATATGTGCGTTCTCCCTCCTAGGACGACCATGATGTGGAAGTAACCTAGTTAGAGCCGGGAGGAAAACAAGATAACGTCCATTTAAAGAACTTGAGGGTGGGTTGGGCTGGGCTGGTGAGATGAGCAGGTAAGAGTGTTGGCAGCACAAGACTACCTGATTTGACCCCTGGAACCAGTGTAGAAGAGCAATGACTCCTGAACGTTGTCTTCTGACCTCCACTCGTGCTGCGGCACCTGCGCTCACACACATCATCCATGGACACACGCACACACACCTATTACTAGCACTAGGAGTAATGGTAGTGATAAAATCAGAGAGCAGGTCAAAGCAGAGAGACTAGATGGAATTTGCTGAAGACTGAATGAAAGGAGGACTTGTGGCTGCTGGGGCTGCTGAAAGTGGACAGTCAGCCACCACCCTCCACATAAGACTCCCTCAACTGCACAGAGCTACAGCACCCAACAAGTTCATGCTCTTTGCCACAGTGGCCCAGTTCAAGGCTCAATGAAGCCGAAACACACAGACGTAGCCTTCTTGGTCTTCTCATCCCAGGACATCTCTGAGAGGATGGGAATCCTAACCTAAGAGACCCCCAAGGGGCTGGCTGAGTTTGTGACTGGGTCTACATTGCAGCTTCATCTTTTCTTCTTGATTCTGTTCTTTTCCTTTCCTTCTGCAAGTGTCCATCTCAAAAGCCACTTCTTACGAAACACCCTGAATAATAAGCTCTGCTTCAGAGCTCATTTCCCAGGAGACCCAGTAGTGAAAAGTTAGAAGAACAGGCTTCCATTAGGAATAGTCAAGAGGTAGGAAAGTTAGATGCAGGATTTGGGAATGGCTGAACAGATAGGGCTGTGTAAAATGAGTGGGGGCAAGGGGAAGGAGGGTGCAAAAAGATCATCAGGAAGACGAAGGTGAGAAAGAGCTGCACCAGGGTGACGGCAGCAGATGACGTGAGGCCACAAACCAATATCAAAGAATAAGAAATGGAAAGGTTGGGCTGGAGAGATGGCTCAGTGGTTCAGAGCACTCACTGCTCGTCCAAAGATCTCAAGTTCAATTCCCAACACCAACATGACATCTCATAACTGTCTGATACAATTTTCTGCTGTGTAGATGTTCATGCAGACCAAGTACCCAGATACATAAAATTCAAAACTAAGTAAACCTAAAAGTAAATAAATAAAATAAAAATGCACTTTATAGAAAAAAAAGAAATGAAAAGGTCACGTATTTTTTCAGAAAGGGAAACTCAAAGATAAAAGGGTTTTGTTTTATTGTCTCAAGTTATCACATTATGAAAATAATAAGAGTACAGGGAATGAGTGTTGTTATAATAAATTATATTTTAGAATTGAATTTGAGTTGAGGAGACATCTTGTAGGAAGTTGTATATAAAAAACAGAAAAGAAGATAAAAGGTCAGATGGGAAGAGGTCAACTGGGAGCTGTGTCAGATTGTATTTCCCAAAGATAGGCCAAAGTGTCTGTGGTGATGCAACATTCCAAAAATATCTCTTCCATTCTAACAGACTGAAACTTTTGCTGGACCACACAGTCAGATTTAATAATACATCTTAAGGTCACAGAAATACTTAAGACTGCTAGCCTACTGTGACCTCAAACTGTTTAACCTGCCTTTAAGGAAACAATGTAACAATTAACCTTACTGCCTTGGATTTCCCATGTGGACAACTTTTAAAACCCAAGCTAATAAACAATTGTAATATAAAGTTGTGCACTCTTCAATGCCCCCTGATCCAGGTAATGTGGGCATATCATTTGCTGAAAGCAGCAAACAGAGAAGTTGAAAACAACTTCCTAAAATCTACCATAAAGGTTGAAAGCAACCATTTATGGATATTAATTGATAAACAATGATGTTTGTTATCTGGTTAGTTGGGTTCAATGGAGCCAGTGACTTAATGCCTTGTGAAGGTCTGTTAAAGATTTCTGTAAAGTATCTCATTCCTTTACCCATGTGATGTTTTCTATACTGTTCAATACATCCTTTGTTAGAGATAGACCGACATAGACAGACACACAGGGACAGACAAAACTGTTAGGCAGGCACAGGTTCAGACTCATACAACAGGCAGACAGAGGATGGAAGATGCAGGGAACGTAAAGTAGAGAATTCAAATCTGGACTCACTCTTGGTTAAACTACTCCAGAGGGAAGGGCTTTTATTTCTTTCCTTGATGCAACATTGAAGCATTATTGATGTCTCAGAGTCAATCACTAATGCATTTTAATCGGAACAAATGTCTACCATCTCATATTCTCCTCTACGGTGTGAACTGGCTGGGTCCCATCGAGAAGCGGAGTCTCATCCCTACCCTGCTAGATCTGGACAAGACTATGACTGCTTCCCCCAAGAGAGTACATAGAAGAGACATTGTGTGATTTCTGAGTCTAGACCAGAAAAACTGGGCAGCTTCTGCCTTGTGCCCTTGGAATGAAGCCAGATGCCATGTAAGAAGTCTCTGTCCTCAAATGACTGTGCTGAAGAGGTTCTGTATATGAGATGACAGCTGGTACCAACTGACAACCATGAGTGAATATTCTGCCCAGAAGAGATAACTAACCCTAGCCAACATCTGTCCCCAATGGCATGGAAGAACTCAAGTGTGAAGTGCCTAATAGTGTCCTTCCCAAACTCCTGCTCTGCGGATAGGAAAGTTTGTTATATAGTACTATTAAGGGGAACTCACCACTGCCCTGGCAGTGACCTCCTATCCTCCATCTTCTTCTACCCCCTCCCATCCCCGTCCCCCATTTACCCTACCCCATTGGCTCCTACCTCCCACTTAGCTGCCAGGGGTTGTTCTTAAGCAGTTACCAGCTAGTGTGATTGCATCACTCCCTTCTTGAAAACCTGGTTTTAAGTGGCCTGCAGAGGGCCTCAAATTTCAGGATGTGTTATACTGTGGATGGTTAATACTGTGGATGGTTAATTTTTTGTGTCAAACTTTACTGGACCAGAAGATATCCAGCCACTGGTCAAACCATATTCTGGATGTAGCTGTGAAGGTTTTTAAAAAAGATGACATTAACATTCAAACTAATTAGTGAGTAAAGCAGCCTAGTATATGCAGGGGTAGGGAGGGGTCTAATGGAAACAGACCTGAGTGGAATAAAAAGGCTAAGAGGGTACTCCTGCCTAAGGGCGCTGGATAAGCATGAGCTTTGCCCTGCGTTCACACTCAAGCTAGAAACATTCGCTTTTGTAGGGTCTCAAGTCTGACAGCTTTCAGTGTAGCATGAACACCCTTGGGTTCTTGTGCCTCAAGCTTGCGGACTAGGTCTTAGGACCTCTCAGCCACCATAACTGTGCCATCCAGGCTTTTGTTGGTTTTGATTGCTTTAGATGGAATTTGGCTATGGAGCCCAGACGGAAGTTTAACTCATGACCCTCTTGCCTCACCTTCTGTGTAAATGAGATTACAAGTATGTTTTACCAAATTTGCCCTGAACAAATTCCTTATAAGAAACACATATATACCACATATAATAACAATATATATATGTCATATAAATGCCATATGCATGGTATAATTAACTATATACCATGTTTTTTTCCATATCCATATACATGGTATTTATTGATTCTAATTTCCCTGGATCCCTGTGACTATAGGGGCCAGGGCTCAGGAATTTCTTTTTAAAAACAAGGTCCTAAGTGATTTTGATTCTAGTATGGGTGCCAAACTTTAGTCTACAAAATCCATTACTTTACAACCCAGCAATTCATTCCTAGTTTTGTTAAATGTAAAAAAAATCTCACCATCAGCTTTAAGGTGACCATGGCTTTGCTGAAGACTCTGTAATGTATATATTTATATGTCATCTTTCCTATTTTAGTTTCAGTATCTTTCTCATGAAAATAATAATTTTATTGTCATTAATTTATAACTGTATTACATTGGATTTATAAATCAATATTGTATGCAGTATAGCTTTAAACATGTATTTGCACAAAACTCACAAGTGTTAACAACAGAATAATGCAATTTTCTGATAAACGTTATCTTCATCACCACCCGCTTCCATTCCTAACACTCTGCCCCTTGAGTGGGAAGTTGCCACTTACCCAGCAAGGTCTCCCTGATGACCGCGTTTGTGCTACTTTCTTTGCCTTGAAGGATTTGTTTCTGTACTAAATATTTATTGAAAGTTTGGTACACGCCAAGCATAATGCTTAGAACCACGCCCCCTGTAGACAAGTAACTGCTTCCTTTTCAGAGGGCCCCAGGTACTGACCCCCCCCCATCACCTCACCACTTCTCCCTCACCAGGAGGGCAGCTTCCTACGCCAGAGACTACAGCTTGTTCATCTCTATATCCCGGTCTCTGGCATGCTGCCCAAAAGCCAGTAGGAACTCAATTACTGTTGATGAATGAGTTAATATACGAATGGTGATAGCCTGGTGTCTGGTACATCAGAGGTGGCCAATAAATACTGGTTGAAATGAAATTACATTCAAAGTACAGGTCAAGAAACAAGGACAGAGAGAAGCAAGGAGGGGGGGTTGTTGAAGACTGTCAAAAGATACCAAGATCAAAGGAAGTGAGTGGGGGTGGGGAGGAAAACATTGGATTTGATGAAAAAAGGAAGTTAATGGGGTCTGGAGAGACAACTTAGTCATTAAGACCACTTGTTGCTCCTGCAGAGGGCCTGGATTTGTTCTTAGTGTCCACATGGTGTTCATGACCTTCTAAACTCCAGTTCCAAGGGTCCTGCCGGTCTCTTCTGATAAAATAAATGAATCTTTTTAAAAAAGAAATTAATATTAAAACCTAGAATAAATGTCCATTGGAAAGTTTATCACAATTTAGTTACTATTGAAGTGTTCATGACAACTTTTTCTTTTTAAAGAATTATTTACTTATTTTAATGTATTGAGTACCCTGTAGCTGCCTTCAATCACATCAGATCCCATTACAGATGGTTGTGAGCCATCATGTGGTTGATGGAAATTGAACTCAGGATCTCTGGAAGAGCAGTCAGTGCTCTTAATCACTGCAGCCCTTATGACAACTCTTAAGATTGTTTTTAAGATTTATTTCATTTTATGTGCCTACATGTATATAAGTGCATCATGTATATATCTATTACCTACAGAGGTCATAAGAGGACATTAGGTCCCTGGAAATGGCATTACCAACAGTTGTGAACTGTCACATGCCAGGAACCAAATCTCGGTCCTCTGCGAGAGCATCAAGTGCACTTAACTACTGTGTGATCTCTCCAGTCCCATAACTCTTGAAATCTAGTTATTGCGTGGGTACTATGGAAGGACAGCAAGATGGCTTATTTGCTAAATGTGTTTGCTGCCATGCCTGAAACCCTGAGTTGATCTCTAGACCCCACGTGGTAGAAGAGAACAAAATCTACAAGTTGTCCCCCCCCCCCCAACAACACACACACTTTTTAAAAATGCAATAAAATCTAGTTACCAGGTAAATACCTTTGAGCTTTGTATGTGTGCTGTGCTACAATCTTTACTACCTAGTTAAAAATGCCCCTACACCAACTACTAAAGCTTAAAGGGCTTAAAGACCTCATTTACACCTGAATATCACGTTTAACTGCATGATTTTCTGCCTATAAAAGACTTGAGACTATTAGTTAAGTTTGTCATCTTCGCTACTGTCTCCCTCTAGTCGTTTACTGAGCAAGGATTTACTGTACTTCAGTCAGTGCTTCGAGATCCATTTAGAAAGTTTGCTTTTAAGACTTGTTTTGTTTTGAGGCAGATCCCTGGTAACTGTCCTGGAACTCACTTTGTAGGTCAGTCTAGCCTTGAATTCACAGAGATCCACCTGCCTCTGCTTCTGTTAAGACTCTTAAATCCTCTGGGCCATGGTAACAAATGTCTTTAATCCCAGTACTCTAGGGTTGGAGGCAGGTAGATCTTTGTGACTTTGAGGCCAGCCTGGTCTACAGAGCGAGACCCAGCACACAACCAGGGTTATATGGAGAAACTCTTTAAAAACCAGAAGACTCTTAATCCTATATTTGCCTGGACTCCAGGGCAGCTGAATTGGGAACTTCCTTCAAAGAGGCATTTAGAACTCTCACCACCATTTGCTGCTTCCAGACATGGCATGAATATAGGCATCTAGGTTATCTCCTGGGAACAGAACTGTTGTCCAGCACATGTTCTAGGGAATTCTTTATATCCTGTAGCCAAATGAGTTCAGGGTTCCCTTACTGCAGGATTTTCTGGGTTGGTTTTGTTTTTTGTTTTTTGTTTTTTGTTTTTTGTTTTTTGTTTTTTGGAGACAGGGTTTCTCTGTATAGCCTTGGCTGTCCTGGAACTCACTCTGCAGACCAGGCTGGCCTCCAACTCAGAAATCTGCCTGCCTCTGCCTCCCGAGTGCTGGGATTAAAGGCATGTGCCACCACTGCCCGGCTTTTTTCTGGGTTTTATATGAAAAACTGCATGTTGGGAGGGTAGATATTTGAGTGACATGGTATAAAATGCTTTCTAAACTTATTTAACTTTTTCTTCTTCTTCTTCTTCTTCTTCTTCTTCTTCTTCTTCTTCTTCTTCTTCTTCTTCTTCTTCTTCTTCTTCTTCTTCTTCTTCTTCTTCTTCTTTTTTTTGTTTCTCGAGACAGGGTTTCTCTGTGTAGCCCTGGCTGTCCTGGAACTCACTCTGTAGACCAGGCTGGCCTCAAACTCAGAAATCCACCTGTCTCTGCCTCCCAAGTGCTGGGATTAAAGGCATGCGCCACCACTGCCCAGCGTTATTTACCTTTTTCTTGGGTTTATCTTGTATATACATAACCTATGTCATACATGTATGTATGACATACACCTGGGGGAGGTGACCTGGAGGTGATACCTGAAGTATGAGTAGGAGTTCACCTCATGGTGAGGGACAGACACATGACCTGAAATGGGAGCACTACGTGAGCCAGGAAGCAGGCCAGTGGGGTAATGGAGAGCATTGTGAGGCTAAAGTGGTTACAGAGGTTACACTACATGGAGGCTTGTGGGGAAGGGCCTTATTTTGAAAATTCATGTCTTTATCCGAAGATGTATAGAAGCCACTAGATTTGTGTTTTAGAAAGATCATTTAAACTGCTAAACCAATTAGCAGAGTGCCTTAGGGCCAAATGAGCTGTTTGGAAGGTTGTAGAAGTGATTCATTGAACAAAAAAAGGACTGTACTAGAAGAGATGCTAAAAAAAAATCTCCCTCGTGTGTCTAGATGAAGTCCTTTGTTGAAAAAGCAGCCAAGCCCACACATAACTAATAGCTATGTGTTAATTCACAGATACCCACCTACTTCCCCAGACAGCTCTTTCTGTTCCTGAAAGACTGGATGGGAAGGAACTGATCTGCTCCCCTCCCAGTTCATCTAAACAAAGTACTGTGCAGAAACACTCGCTCCAGACCCTAGAGTATCTACCGTTTTGATCCAAAGGGAGCTCAAGAACTTTCTAGCCTAATACCCATCTTTAACTATGTTCTCTGGGGCCCAGCCTTTACCCATGTGACTGCAAATTTGTTTCCTGGATCTGGGACTTTTAAAGCTGGGAGGAATCATAGAGGTATCATTAACTCCAACTATATGGAAGAATTCCTTCTCTATATTTAAAGAGATTTGAAATAAGAGTCAACTCTATCCACAGTGATAGTAATGATTAGGCCCCTGGGTACTATTTGTTCATACTGCTCCTGAGCCTCTGAGATCTTCCAACACATCTTACAATTCACCCCTAACAATTGCTCACATTCTTATTGTATACATACCCTCACAAAAGCTTTAATGCCAGAGTTACACAGTGAAAAATTTAGGGCTAGCACCTTTAAAAACATTACTTACTCAGAATTGTATTTGGTGCATTCTGCATAGACTGAACTGTTAGAATAAACATATGTAAGTCTCCTGGCTACCTGGCTTGTGCTAAAGTTTTCTTTCTCTAATCATTTACACCAAGCTTGCTTAAATTTGTATTAGTTCTAATATTTTAGAACCGGCTTAATTTGTATATTTTAGAACCAGGTATATTATTATATAGTGCATTCCTATATTCTCAGCACTAGGGAGATGGTGGTAGAGTGATCATAAGTCAGTAACCAGCCTGGACTAAAGAGCAAGAGATTGTCTTAAGACAAACAGCAACAAAGAATTAAACTCTCAGTAATTTTAAGTATATCTGAGTTTGACCTACTGGAGCAAATTCTGGATAGAGATCATGTCATATTATTTTCTCCTTATATTTTCATTGGAATAGCACATAGAATATATCAATGATTAATTGTCTGATATGCAAGTTTCTCTTAGCTGAAGCCTAAGCATTTCTTTTTCTTTTTTTAAGAGATTTATTTTATTTATATTAGTATACTGTAGCTGTCTTCAGAAGAGAGCCACACACCAGAAGAGAGCATCAGATCTCATTACAGATGGTTGTGAGCCACCATGTGGTTGCTGGGAATTGAACTCAGGACCTTTGGAAGAACAGTCAGTGCTTTTAACTGCTGAGCCATCTCTCCAGCCCCCGAAGCCTAAGCTTTCCATAGTTTTGTATTCCTTTTCCAGAATGTCAATGAACTTTAATACTAGCAATGATGAAAAAGACACTTAAGAATATTCTTAAAATAAAAAATTTGATGAAGAAAATAAAATAAACCTAATGAAAAGATAGTTAGACCTATGTGCTGAAATGAAGAAAGCTTTAAAAAACTTATCATATTTTTCCAAATTAATTCATAGAGTTAATGAAACTGCAATTATAGACAGATTTCATGAATTGACTATAAAATTTATAAGAACTTAAGCAAATACCAGTGACAGTACCGGGGAAGTGATGAGGATTTTAAAAATAAGATATAAACTGTGGTAATTATAAAAGGTTGATACACTCAATCATGAATTAATTTATTAAATATAAATTTAATAGCCTGGGGGTGGTGGTGTCACACATCTTTAATCCCAGCATTCAAGAAGTAGAGGCAGTGGAATCTCTGAGTTTTAGGTCAGCCTGGTTTACAGAGGGAGTTCCAGGACAGCCAAAGTTACATAAAGAAACTCTGTCTCAAAAACAAAAACAAAAACCATAAATAAATAAATAAATAAAAGCTTAAACTAAAAGATAAGGCATAAATATAAAAACATATTTGCTACACATGTACCCTGCAAAGAATTAGAATAAAGAATATATGACAACTTCAATACATGTAAGATATAATTTAATGGATGAATAAAATATGAAATACATGAAGATGAAGAAATATATACAGATGTAAACTTAACAGAGTTAAGTGACAATAGACTGAACATCTAGTAGTAGTCTGGGAAATAATACACCAAAACCACAGAAAGGATTAATTTTATACTCATTTGTTTGGTTAAAAAATGATATAGAGGCCAGGTGGTGGTGGCACACGCCTTTAATCCTAGCACTCAGGAGGCAGAGGCAGGCGGATTTCTGAGTTCAAGGTCAGCCTGGTCTACAGAGTGAGTTCCAGGACAGCCAAGGCTACACAGAGAAACCCTGTCTTGAAAAACCAAAAAAAAAAAAAAAAAAAAAAAAAAAAGATATAGAGGCTGGAGGGATGGCTCAGTCATTCAAAGTACTGGCTGCTCTTCTAGAAGATCTGGGTTTAGTTCCTACAACCACATAACAGTTCACAAATGACTGAGACTCCAGTTCTAGAGGATCTAATGCCCTTTTCTGGCTACTATAGATACTGCATGCATGTATTGCATAGGCATACATGCAGATAGAATAGTCATACACATAAAATAAAAATAAATAATATTTTAAAATTATAATGCCAGCAGTATGGATCAATAAGATTGAGATCATTTTAAAAATCAATTTGACAGGGCTGGAGAGATGGCTCAGGAGTCAAGAGCACTGACTGTTTTTTCAGAGGGCCTGGGTTCAATTCCCAGCACCCACATGGCAGCTCACAACCATCTGCAACTCCTGTTCCAGGGGATCTGACTCCCTCACACAGATAAACATGCAGTCAAATCACCAATGAACATAGAAATGAAATAAATTTTTAAAAATCAATCTGACATTGTATGTGAAACTTAACATCAATATTTTCTGTCTGACTCTTGGTCTCCTCCTTCCCAACCTCCCATCTACTCCTACCCCCCTCCTTTTAGGGTTAGGTTTAGGATTATCCCTGTTCATTCCTTGCACACGCTGGGAAACCCCATCTGCCCTCCATTCCCCCCAACCCTGCCCCCACAGGAAACCTCAAGCTAAATTGCATCACTCACCTGAGCATTTCCTGCAGCCCACCCAGGGGCTCAGGTTTTGACCATGTATGGACACAATCCTCGCCTAGTGCTATAAAACCTCCTCAATTTAACCTGGGCTTGTGACTTCACTATCTTTACTTGTGAGGTTGGTGAACCCATCGGAGAGCTATTTTCTAATAAACCTGCCTTTATCTAATTTTAATCTGGTCTAATCTGGCCTATATTGGCGTCTCTGAGGGAGAGAAAAGGCCTATTGCCTTAGACCCCCAAGGTTTTGTTATGTGGCCCAGACTAGGCTGTAACTTACTATGTAGACCAGGCTAGACTTGAACTCATATAGGTCTGCCTGATTCTCCTTAGTGAGTGCTGGGATTACAGTCATGTGCCATCACACCTTATTCAACGTACTCTTTAACCCAGTAATTCCACCATGTATTCCCCATCCTTCATCTACCCAATCCACTCTAGAGAATAAGATTACCTTCATAGTTTCACTGTTAATAATAGAAAACAAAACAAGATGTCTGGAAGAAGATACCGCTGAGCTGCCTAGAAGAAGCTCAACCTAACCTATCTACCTGGAAAAAATACTCTCCAACCTGTTGTGTAGTGTACTGGGCTGGGCTTTTGGTGACACAGTTATCTTTGAGTCATTTCTGTTCCTATAGTTAACTCTTCACTCATATTTTTGTAAGGAATGCCAATAAAACTCATTGATTCACCAAATTAGATTTGAGTGGTATCTGTACTGTGCTTTATAATTGGTTCCCTATCCAGGTAAGTAGACATTTGTTCATGTCTCCCCAGTAAGTGTCACACAACATATTCACATAGCACTTACCATGTGACAAATACTGTTTCTAAGCTCTTTATATGTTCTAACCCATTTAATCTCAGTGAGAAGATTCCATTTAGATTCTGTGATAATCCCTACTTGATAGATAATAAAACCAAAGTCCAAAGGGTCTGATAGTAACTCCAAGGCCCACAGCATAGCTGACATTAATCGAAACTGGCTGGTTTATGCTCTTTATCACTACCTTATAAGGGATATAAATAAAGAATATAATTATAATAGGGTTTAGTCATGAAGAAGTTACAGCATAGTGGTTTTTTTTCAACAATAGTAGAAGGATATATATGTAAAACTTTGTAAGCACACTAAGACTCATTGACTTTTATATCTTAAATGGGTAAGCTTTATGTTATCAGTTTTATATATATATATATATATATATATATAAAACTGATGTGTGTGTGTATATATATATATATATATATATATATATATATATATATATGTTAGCCTCAAATTTTAACCATCCTTCTGCCCCAGCATGCCATATAAAAATCTGTCTTTAAAACTTTCCACAAACCACAAGTAAGTTCATCACTTTATAATGCAAACTAGATCCCAACATGATTGATTGCTCATAGATAAAACACGTACTCTTCTTGGTATCAGACAAAACAAACCTTGCTGTCAAGAGACCACTCATTTTACTTCAGGAGATGAGACAGAAAATTTTAATCTACTATTATGGAAGGGAAAAAATGTTCAATCTCGAGCTTTAGGCCTGTTTGCATATACCAGGAAATTAAACAGCTCTCAACATCTACAATAAATTCATATTGCAACCATAATTGTGTGGATATACCCACAATAAAACTCAGGAAGAATAAAGACGAAAAGAACATTGAAATTATACTGATATTCTTTAAGTTGAGCATATACTATTGCTTTTTCCTTTCATATTTAGGACTAATTTTAAAGGAGATGGAAGAAACACTTTATAGAGAAAGCTAGTAGTAACTCTTCCTTAAGGCTTTGAGTAGTATAACTCCAATGGGCCAATACTAAAGCAAAATGGGCTACAAAAGCATCTCTTCAACACTATCTCTTGGATTTTGGCAGAGCACTAAAAGAACAGATTGACCAATGTACTGTTATGGTGCTGGGGAATTTGTGGCTAGCTTAACTCTAGTCATTAACACTGAAAGATTCTCCTCGCTGAGGGCAGTTGCCCTCCTGGATCTGGCCACTGATCACTTGGAGACAAGAGGAAAGCTTGGATTGCATCTCAACAACTTTATTGACAACACCCAAAGAAGTCTTTTAAGTCTTTGCCCTTTATACCATGGGTCACTTTTATCCTTTCTCAGCCCTCTTCAAGGTACCTGTGTAAATACAAGTTGCTAAAACCTCACTTACACAGTTTAGTGCTTCAAAGAACACAAAGGAAATGAAAACAAAATAAATCACTTAATCACAGCAAGCCTTCTAAATGCTTGCTTTCTATTTCAGTGAACATTTGTTTAAAGTCAAATACAAGCAGAATAAAAAGATTGTACTTTTAATGCTTAGGTCATCATTCTGTTCTGTCATGGGCAAACATATGTAACAGGCTATACTTTTGACCCTGTCAAAAGACATGGCCTTTACTGTTAGCATTAAACTTCCCAGTCCTCTTGGCTCCAGGAAGGATACCAATTCCCTTGGAAGTCTTCCTCACACTGTCTGATGTGGGAAAAGCAGCTTCTATCAAGCTCCCTCATGCCCCCAATGGACAAGCCACTAAGTTGTTGTCCCTTTTCATCTCCTTCAGTTCTTTTTCTCAGTTCTAGTTTCTAGTTCTTAGTTTGCTTCCCTCAAGCTCCTGCCATTAGGTCTGGGAAACTACACAGACTGGTCCTTATCTTGCCTTTGCATCAGTGAGTCACTGACATTAATCAATTTAGGCTGAAAACAGTCACGCAAAGTTTTCTGGATTGACTATTACACTGAATAATCAGGTTAAGGGTTAACTTCAATTCCTTGTTTGTAGTATTCATATAATCTTTTTTTTTTTTTAAATCAATGTGAGGAAACGATTTTTTTTTTTTAAGATTTATTTATTCATTTATGTGAGTACATCGCTGTGTTTAGACACACCAGAAGAGGGCGTCAGATCCTATTACAGATGGTTGTGAACCACCATGTGGTTGCTGGGAATTGAACTCAGGACCTCTGGAAGAGCAGCCGGTGCTCTTAACCGCTGAGCCATCCCTCCAGCCCCTCATATAATCTTAAAATAGATGAACACGCATATGAAAAGTTCTTTATGCTTTTTAAGAGATTATGAGTACAATTATTTTATCTCCCAATATCCAAATTTTTATTTTTCAGTATCATTTTCCACTAAAGAGAACCATTCTTGTAGGAATGGTGGATTCCACATCTGAGGCAAAAATGTATCAGACATGCCTGGGACAGAATAATGGAGCAGGGGAGAACGGGAATAGGATTATAGACTTAAATAAAAAGATTGACATGATCTTATAATTGTTGAGACTCTGTGTTCAGAACATGGGGTGGTCTCCAGAAAATATTCTACTATTGTATATTTTGAAACTAAAATCCTACAAGGAAAATTTTCATTTACAATACCAAAAAGTCTCATGCTAATTCCAGAGCCTTAGCCCTACCCCTAAGTGCAATCTCTGTAATACTTTCAATAAAAAAGTAAGCATATATATGCAATCCGCAATTTTTAAAACCACAATTGGTAGTTTATTATACACTATTTGTCTGACTGATGGCATTTTGTGTTAACAGTCTTTTAAACATTATTTTTGCAGGCCTGGAGAGATGGCTCAAGGGTTAAGAGTACTCGCTGCTCTTACAGAGTACTATAGTTTGTTTCCCCCAGGGATGAGGTAGGTGACTCACAACCTTGTAACTCCAGCTTCTGGGGCTCTATCACCCTCTCTGGCTTTTCTGGGGATTAGAACACTAACATACATGCAGACATTCACATAAATATTTTTTAAGACAAGGTCTTATTACATAGTCCTGGCTGGCCTAGTATTCACTATATAGATAACGCTGCTCTTGAATTCACAGAGATCTGCCTGCTTCTGCCTTTTAAGTAGTGGGATTCATGCCCTGCTAAAATAAATAAATCTTTAAAAGAATGTTTTTTTCCACTGCTAGGAATTGAACCTAGAGCCTCACATAGGAGCCCAAGGGTCCTGAGCTGTGTCTCCAGGCTTCTTTTGTGTGTGGGTGGTTTTAAGATAGACTCTCACTAAGTTGCCAAATTACTCAAGCTAAATTTGTGATCCTTACCCTCAAGAGTAGCTGGGATATAGGTGTTCCAAAAGCCACACAACAGCACTTTTAATACAAGTATGTCTATGCTTTATGGTATTTTGGGGTTTATAATTTACATACCGGGCTTCTTTCAAATCTTTTTGAGGTGATCAAGAGAGTTTGGCCCAAATGTTCACCAATTTCAGGATTATAAACTAACAAAAAAAAAAACGGTTAAAATAGGGCTAATCAGGTTGCTGTAGCTAATCTTCAAGCAGCTTATAAATTTAGAATTCAGTTTTTTTTTTGGGGGGGGGGCATTCTTATCACCTCTACAATGTCCTGTTTTAAAACACATTCTCTACTCAGTCTTAGAAGATGCTAATACCAGAATCTTTCTAAGCTCTCCTAGGTACATTTTTGGGGAGACTGCAAAAAGCCTATTTCCCCTCTCCAGGAAGTAAACACCAGTGGTATAGACTACCCATCTAATCTCAAGATCATCAGTATTACACAAGCTTATGCGACTGGATACAGATGCATGAGGTGGGGTCGCCGGGAGGGGTGGCAGGAGGCGTTTAGACCTGAATCACGATTAAAGGAGGCAAAGGAAGCAAGGTGGCCATGTTACTGGATCCTAATACGGATTAATCGGAGTGCTGAGGTCCAAAAAACGGGATAAATGTAGTGTCGGCACAGTGAGAAGCGTTACATATTAAAGCTAAGCACTGCTATATTATGTTTCACAAATCTTTTATAAATGCAAACCCTACACGGATTCACAACATAAAATTGGAAGCCAAAAAGGTCTGCAAGTGGTCCTGCAGGTCGGACCAGTCAGTAGGCCTGGAGTACAGGTCACTGCGGGCCCTAAGGCGGCCAGGGCTCCGCTGTTTCCTATGTCCGCGGGCGGGCAGTGACTCGGTACCGCCCCAGGCGTAAGCGTGACCCGAGGCTCAGTGAACCCTGAACTCACCGCCCCAGCCAGCCGCACAGACCGGGGCAGGCGCTTTCTCGCGCACGGGGGTGGGGCTTTTTCAGGCTGCTAACTAAGATGGTGTCGGCTGGACTTCCCGGGACAGCTGCCTAAGCGGATCGAGGGCCAGCAGCCGGAAGGACCACCGAGCCCATTGTCCCGCCCAGACAGGACAGTGCGGAGCCCGCAAGTTCCAGACTCGAAGGACCGAAGCACAGGCAAGTACGCCGTAGGACCTAACAAATGTTTAAGAGAACGCCGAAAGCGCGGGGAGGCGGGCCTGACTCACTGTCACCATCTCGCGACAGCTAAGTGACGTCGCACAGCAAGCGCGTGGTCTAGTCTTTCACCTTCAGACTCCTCAGTTTATGGGCCTACTCCTTTAAGTGAGTGATGGACAGCGCTTGTATCCAATCATTTTCCTCGTCAACATCCAATCAGATTTAAACTTTCTTCAGCCGCCGGAGAAGTTGGAAGACTGGGGTCGAAAGAGAGCGAGCGAGTGAGTGAGCCAGCTCTTTGTCTCTCGCGAGATCGGAGAGAGCCAAGTTCTCAGGAAAAAACGCCTGAACTGATGTCCAGACTTCCCAAGTAGTGATTTAAAGGACGTGGCCACAAACCAATGAAAGGGAAGAGAAGGTGGGATCGCTGCTTTCGCCGTGCTAGAAGTACCGTTACAGGGCAGACTTTTTGTCCAATCAACGCTTCTAGGCTTTGGGTCAGGTGACCATGAAGTGCGAGGGGCGGAGCTACAGCCTGGCGCGAGGAACCGTTAAGATAGACAACGAATATAACCAATGAGGTACTGGGATTAGGGCGTTGGGAACCCAATAACAGCGTCGGGGCGGGCGCCTTCCCGGAGCGCGGGGAGATGTAAAGACGGACAAATAGTTTTTCCAATGAGAAGGCTGAAGAGTGAATTAATTGACCAATGAGGTCTGCGGGGCGGGAGCCTTTGCCGCGGCGGAGTCCAAGATGGCGGCGTGCGAGTCCGCTGTGTGAAACGAGCGCGGGGTGGCGGGTTAGTCAGCTCCGCAGAGACGACCTCCGGCGACCCTCAACAATGAAAGGAAAGGAGCGCTCGCCAGTCAAGCCCAAGCGCTCCCGTGGTGGTGAGGACTCCAGTTCTCGTGGGGAACGGAGCAAGAAGTTAGGAGGCTCTGGCGGCAGCAATGGGAGCAGCAGCGGGAAGACGGACAGCGGCGGGTCGCGGCGGAGCCTTCATCTGGACAAGTCCAGCAGCCGAGGCGGCAGCCGCGAGTATGATACTGGTGGAGGCAGCTCCAGTAGCCGCTTGCATAGTTACAGCTCCCCAAGCACCAAAAATTCCTCAGGCGGGGGCGAGTCGCGCAGCAGCTCCCGGGGTGGAGGCGGGGAGTCACGTTCCTCTGGGGCCGCCTCCTCAGCGCCTGGCGGCGGGGATGGCGTGGAGTACAAGACCCTGAAGATAAGCGAACTGGGGTCCCAGCTGAGTGACGAAGCAGTGGAGGACGGACTGTTTCACGAGTTCAAACGCTTCGGTGATGTAAGTGTCAAAATCAGTCATCTCTCAGGTTCTGGCAGCGGGGATGAGCGGGTAGCCTTTGTGAACTTCCGGAGGCCAGAGGACGCGAGGGCGGCCAAGCATGCCAGAGGCCGCCTGGTGCTGTATGACCGGCCTCTGAAGATAGAAGCCGTGTATGTGAGCCGGCGCCGCAGCCGCTCCCCGTTAGACAAAGATACTTACGCTCCGTCGTCCAGCGTGGTCGGAACCTCTGTAGGTAGCCACAGGCACGCCCCTGGAGGAGGTGGAGGTCAGAGATCGCTTTCTCCTGGAGGTGCTGCTTTGGGATACAGAGACTACCGGTTGCAGCAGTTGGCTCTTGGCCGCCTGCCTCCTCCACCCCCGCCACCATTGCCCCGAGAGCTGGAAAGAGAACGAGACTATCCGTTCTATGACAGAGTGCGCCCCGCGTATAGTCTTGAGCCGCGGGTGGGAGCTGGAGCAGGTGCTGCTCCTTTCCGCGAAGTGGATGAGATATCACCTGAGGATGATCAGCGTGCCAACCGGACACTTTTCTTGGGCAACTTAGATATCACTGTGACAGAAAATGATCTCAGAAGGGCTTTTGATCGTTTTGGAGTCATCACAGAAGTGGACATTAAGAGGCCTTCTCGTGGCCAGACCAGTACCTATGGCTTTCTCAAATTTGAGAATCTGGACATGTCTCACAGGGCCAAACTAGCAATGTCTGGCAAAATTATAATTCGGAATCCAATCAAGATTGGTTATGGTAAAGCCACACCCACTACCCGACTTTGGGTGGGTGGTCTGGGTCCTTGGGTGCCTCTTGCTGCCCTGGCACGAGAATTTGATCGATTTGGCACCATTCGAACCATAGACTACCGGAAAGGTGACAGTTGGGCATATATACAGTATGAAAGCTTGGATGCAGCTCATGCTGCCTGGACCCATATGCGTGGATTCCCACTTGGTGGCCCAGATCGTCGCCTTAGGGTAGACTTTGCAGACACAGAACATCGTTACCAGCAGCAGTATCTTCAGCCTCTGCCCTTGACCCATTATGAACTAGTGACAGATACTTTTGGACATAGAGCACCTGACCCTTTGAGGAGTGCTCGGGACAGGACACCACCCTTACTATACAGAGATCGTGATAGGGACCTTTATCCTGATTCTGATTGGGTGCCACCACCCCCACCGGTTCGAGAACGAAGTGCTCGTGCTGCAACTAGTGCTGTCACTGCTTATGAGCCACTGGATACCTTGGATCGAAGGAGGGATGGCTGGTCATTGGACAGGGACAGAGGTGATCGGGATTTGCCCAGCAGCAGGGACCAGCCAAGGAAGCGAAGGCTGCCTGAGGAAAGTGGAGGACGGCATCTTGATAGATCGCCTGAGAGTGACCGGCCTCGAAAACAGCGTCACTGTACTCCTTCTCCTGACCGAAGTCCAGAACTGAGCAGTAACAGAGATCGCTACAACAGTGACAATGATCGATCATCTCGTCTTCTACTCTTGGAAAGGCCTTCCCCAGTCAGAGATAGACGGGGCAGTTTGGAGAAGAGCCAGAGTGACAAGCGAGACCGTAAAAACTCTGCATCAGCTGAACGGGATAGGAAGCACCGGACAGCTGCTCCCACAGAGGGGAAAAACCCTCTGAAAAAGGAAGACCGATCTGATGGCAATGCACCCAGTGCCAGCGCTTCTTCATCAAAGCAGAAGCCACCTTCCCAGAAACAGGATGGAGGGACAGCTCCTGTGGCAGCATCCTCTCCCAAACTCTGTTTGGCTTGGCAGGGCATGCTTCTACTGAAGAACAGCAACTTCCCTTCCAACATGCATCTATTGCAGGGTGACCTCCAAGTTGCTAGCAGTCTACTTGTGGAGGGTTCAACTGGAGGCAAAGTAGCACAGCTCAAGATCACTCAGCGGCTCCGTTTGGACCAACCCAAGTTGGATGAAGTAACTCGTCGAATCAAAGTGGCAGGGCCTAATGGTTATGCCATTCTCCTGGCTGTACCTGGAAGTTCTGACAGCCGATCCTCCTCTTCCTCAGCCACATCAGACACTGCCGCCTCTACTCAGAGGCCACTTAGGAACCTTGTGTCCTATTTAAAGCAAAAGCAGGCAGCTGGGGTGATCAGCCTCCCTGTGGGAGGCAATAAAGACAAGGAAAACACCGGGGTTCTTCATGCCTTCCCACCTTGTGAGTTCTCTCAGCAGTTCCTGGATTCCCCTGCCAAGGCACTGGCCAAATCTGAAGAAGATTACCTGGTCATGATCATTGTCCGTGGTGCGTCCTAAAGTCCATGTGTAACTTGTATTTACTACTTTGACATGGTTCCTTGTTTTGTGATGTGTAATGGGATACAGCATCAGATGAAAATTTCTTTCAATTAGTTTAGTTGGTTTTTTTATATATATATTTTTGTAAACCTCCTTAAAATAGATATTGGGGCAGTTTAGTTATTAAGTGAAAGGGATGCCCTGAAGGTAGCAGGAAGATAGATTTGCTTTAATTAGGAGTTCTTACCCTCATAATTTTTTTTTCTTCAGGTTTTTTATTTTTTTTCTCTTTCAATCTTGAGTTTTTTAAAAAAAATCCTCAAAATGATAAAACCCACAATTTTTAAAATCATAATTTGGAGAAAAGAGTCTTCTGATAATATTTGTACTGAAAATGATTTGATTGGTGCATAGATAATTTATACTAGAAGCATTGTGTGACTAAAATTTGATCAGGTGTTGCAAAGTCCAATTATTTTAATCAGGTGTTTGAGTATTTCTTTAAATACACAGTTTATTCCCAGAAAGTTTGCTTTAACATTTATATCATTAGTTTTTGAGTTTTGTATCCCATGTTTGTAGCGGTAATTGGTAAAAGTTGAGGCTTGTGTTATAAACCATTTACATCTTAAACTGGTATGCAAGAAATGAGTAAATGCTTTTAAAGTGAGAATTTGTTGGTAAGTTAGGTGCGATTTGACTGAGAGGTGTAGCTAATACAGTTCTGTTGTGCATTCTTCAAAACCAAAAATGAATTTTTTTGTATCCACTTAAGGAATTTCTGGTTTCAGTAAGAGTTGTTTGTCTGCAAGCTTATAAGGAATCCTTTTATTTCCCCTAGTAGACATTAATCAAACATCTAAATTACAGAATTTTAAAAAAGGTTATTGTAAAATGCCTTCAATATATTTGAAGAAAATTCCTTCAGTTTTTGTTTTGTTTTGTTTTTTAATGTTTAAACAAAGGTAGTAGCATTACATTGGTAACAGCGTTTTGAACATCTTTGAAATCTTGACTGCTGCCTGGCTAGAGAGGTTTGAAATGTCAGTGTTAGAAAACCTTTTTTTTTAAATTTTGATTTCTGTGTACCTGTAATTAACTTACCTGCACAGGTCCCCCCCACCAAGCCCTCTCCCCACAAAATAAAGAGCTGAGGATTTGAAGTCTGGTTTTTTAATAAGAACTTATGTTACTTCATAGTAACTTTTTTGTTTGTTTTATGTGCCCTTCTACTACTTGTGATTTTTAAGGCCATAATTAAATATGATTTTCTTCCTCAATTTAAGTACTGAGGACTTCAACCAGTATTTAGTTATGATTAGGAACTTGAGTTTTTGGATCATGGTCATTTTTCTATTCTGTGAACATGACTTACTCAAAGCCTTGCAGAGCCCAACTGTTTTCTTTGTGTTATCAAAGCTCGTGGATTTGAAATAGCATCAGTAATAACCCAGAAAAAGGTCACATAATTTTAGTTTTTCATTATGACTGTATATAAAGCATGTCAGTATGAAAACCTCATCACTACATCATACTTTTTGTTTTTCACTATTTATGATTTTTATCTTAATTTGGAGTTTTTTGAGAAAAAGAATGTACTAGACTTCTGAGCACAAAAGTGTACCTATAGGAAAAATACTGAAATCCTCCAACTAAGACTTTGGATGTCTTTTGCCTCCCAAAATGCAATACTTGGCGTGAAATAGACATCTATTTAGAAGCTGATGCATGTGTAGTCTGTGTACATGGAGTTTAAGTACAGTTTTTAGTTAGCTAGGTAGATTTTTCCACTTTAAATAATTTCACTAGCCATTACTTTTTAGTTTTTTTTTTTTTTTTTTTTTTTTGATAAGATAGTTGGGCAAATGATTTTGTTGTTAGAGAGTGGTCTGTGACATCTAATTTTACTATTAATCAAATGTGTTGTAATGGTTTGCTCCATGTTTATTTGAGCCCTTATCTGACACTGCTACATTTTATTAGATCTGATCAATTAGTGCTTCAGTATTTTTGAAACAGTGGCTTGATGCCATTCTCAAATGTGTGTATTATGTAAATTAGTTTGGTGCTTACCCACAAAGTGCCATCTTATTTGTGTTGCCTACTCTTTGAAGGTTCGTAATATTTGTCAATTAGCCACTTGAGCCTTCAGAATTTGATTGACAGCAAAGTCTAAATCTGTTTCTAATCTTATTAGCCATATCAGAATCCCATATTGGATATTCTTTTAAAATTATTAAAATTTTATTTTATGCATATGGATGTTTTGCCTGCATGTATGTCTGCGTACCACATGCGGGCTGCTCTCCCAAAGGACCTAGGTTTGGTTCCCAGCACCTAGTCCCATGGGGTCCAACCTTTTCCTCTGGCCCCCCTGAATGTTCATTTTAACAGCACCCCCCCTTTTTTTCCTTTTCCTTTTTTTTTTTTTTTTTAGTACTTTAGTGTGACTGCTTTTTATCTTTTCAGAAACTCAATTAAAATGAATAGAAAGAAAATTTCTTAAGTATGCTATTTATGTGTTAAATCTACTGGTAAAAATAAGATTAAAACTTATGATCACAGCTTCAAAGTTTATGGAAAGTTAAGCAATCACTTAGCTTCTAGCAAATGGTTCTACTTAATTGTGGACTAGTGTTTGCTGGTTGTAATAGAGATTTTTCCTGTAAAGACTTTCATACAGAAACCTAAATTTTTAATGTGTACTTGTACACCATCAAACTGAGGGTAGTTTTCCTTTCAGAATTAACCTCTTAAAATGTACATCCTCTGGCTTCTATAAGGTTTTGTTCTATCTTGAAGGTGGTAAACTCTTTGTGACTGACTCACTTAGATCATTTGATACATAGCAGTAAAAGGTGTTTTTCCAGAGTCAGAGTTTATTTAAAAACTATGTTATGGGCAGATGTTCACAACTTTTTCTTTAATCTTTTTTTAAAAATTAAGTTAGCTCTTTTTTAGCTGGTAAAATTGCTCATTTTGCAGGCACAGCTTGAACTGCAGTTTGTATCCATATAAGAACCATTCATCAAAACTTCTGTAGTAACAGAATTATGAGATCTTCTATTGAAGAGGGCCTTAATGACTTAAGTGAAAAGAAAAATGGAGACAATTTCTGAATTTTTTCCCCCTCTGTCTTTGTCACAAAGTCTGGTTTTGAAATAGGAGTAAGGTATGAGAACAACCAGAGTTAGCCTCGTTAACTTAGTGGTTAAAGTGATATCCTTAATGGTGGGAAATGATTTCAGGTAACTACAGTAAATTGTTAAACTTGATGAAGAGTTCTTATGTGCATAACTTGAACAGAATTGAAAAATTGAAAAGTATGAGTCCAGAAGTATTTTCTGACTGTTTAGCAAATTGTATGTGTGTTTTCTTAACAGAAAGTAACACCTACTGTCTTTGGTAACATAGGTAAAGGTGGGTTGTAAATGGCTTTGTAGCTTTAACCCTTATCTACCTAGTAATGGAGTAGTCTTTATTACTCCATATAAATAACAAAAATAAGTGTAGAGGGGTTAAAAGTTTGTCAAAACTCCATCTTTCTGTTCCACTTTTTTAGTTATATTTAGAAGATATTGGTTAATTATAAATTTGCTTTTTCCTGAACATTTGGCCATGCGTTAGTCAGGTTTTTTTTTTTTTTTTTTTTTTTTTTTTTTTTTTTTGAAGATAAACAATATTTTCAGTCCTATAATCCTTGATAATAGTCTTTTAAAAAGTTAAAGTTAAACCCTATTGTTTTATTTGTTATTTGTGTATTCATATAGTAAATTTATTTCAAGGTTTGTGCCAGTGGATATTATTGGTGCTTTTTGAAGTTAAAGTGGACTATCCAGGAAGGTCTTGTTAATACTATGTTCATCTATAATGGCATAGGGGAAATATATATATTTTTAATACTGTAAACGTTTGTACTGAATAACCTCTTTTTCCCCCTCCCGCAAGCAAAACTGGTGAACAGCGGATGAAGATACGGAATTCAAAGCTCTAATGGACCTTTTTGAAGAGAAGTGGCTTATGTGGAGTTTACATGGGCCTCTGATGGAAGAAAGCTAATCTGTTTAGTATTTTGTGCATTTTACTAAAATGGCAGCTTAACATTGTGTATCTGCTATTGTGATGCCAATGCCGGTGTTTTAAGTGGAAAAATGACCTCTTTGCTTTGTGCTGTGTACACAAGATTTCTGGAAAAGTAAAGAAAAACCCTTTTTATGGCTCACACAGCTTAAAAGTAGCTGTCACTCAAACATGGGCTCACAGTTGAGCTGCTTTTGTTTTATTCTAAATAAATTGTTTCTTTTGAGGAAAATGTTTTTCTGCCTGGAAGTGAATTGACGGCAAACCTTGACCCCTTTGTTTGCAGCGGAGGGGGTACTTGCTGCTGCTCAGATCTTGTATGTCTTGAGCAAGAAGCAGGGAGATCATCAATTTCATTTTGACTATCACGGTGTGTCAATTCTGAAGGATCATAGTGTTACAGTGACCCCCCTTTGTTTGCAGTGAAGGGGATCCTTTGCTTCTCGGTCCTCAACACGATGAGGGTGCTGTTTGCTGGCATGCAAGAAGCCGGGGCAAGCACTCTAAGCCTCACCACAGTGCACGAGTCGGGGGCTTTGCTGGTTTGAAGAGCCGGAGTTCCTGAAATTTAAGTTTTGATTTATTTTGTTCACCCATCACGTTTGGCTTTAGTTTCATTTTTTAATTTGAAGAAAAGTTTGAAATTGCATTATCTTGCACTTTTAACATTTGCACCAAATTGCCAAAAGAAGGAGAAATGCTCCGGTTGCTTTTTAAATGTTAATGATGATGTTAATAAAGCCTTTCCTGACACATTTGAGGAGCTCCTTCGTCTCCAGGGGCTTCTTACCAGAGTTATGCAGTGATGGGTTTAGTTCTGAATGGATGAAGAGTTCCTGAGAGCTAGCATTTGTAATTAGAACCGTTACTTGGTATCTGTGCCTTATTTGACCTGTGGTTCCACATGCCTTGGATGCGCATGCACCGTGACGGTTTCATAGGTTCGAACGCACACTCAGGCCCAGTCACTTCGGTTGGTAGTACAGATTGTGAGGAAAAAAATGGAGGCATCCTTAAGGAGGATTTTGTTTGCCTTTAGTTCCTGCATTATCCTGTACAGGGGCTCTTGAGCTTTGGAAGCCTGTTCCCAGTACAGGAGAAAAACTCCCCTGTTTGCAGCAGGATACTTCGGTGCACAGTGACAACGCTGGAGTTCAAGAGGAAGCCAGCAATTCTGCACCTTTGGCTTCAGACACCATGGTTGTTTGCCAGTTTTAAACTTAATAGTTGCAGACGAAGACCACCTTGACATGCAGGCTTGTTGGGCTTGTTTTGAATTTTAACCTCGGATGGAAGAGCCCTAGTGCTGTCTTGTCTCCATGCGGGATGATGATTGCTAGGCAACAGGTGATTATCAGCCAAGGATGCCACGGTTATACTCTACAAGGTGGTGTTCCAGTGGTAAACAGCTGTATAAACTTGTAAACAGGTAAGAGGGTTTTTTAGAGGTCAAAAGTATAATTACTAGGGTGAGGGCATTTAATGCTTCGGTTATGTTTCTCTTGGAAGTCTTTAGACATTGCTGGTGTTAAGCTCCCTTCCTCACTTAGATATTTACAAAATTCTGCAACTTTGTTCTTGGTAATTGTCCTGTGCTTTATTTTAAGAATATATTTTGTTATCTGAAAAAAAATTTTAATGTGGGAGCCAAAGTGTTAGCATTTGATTACAGACTTGAGCCTTGGTGTCTTTTAAGTTTTTGACATTTGTCATTAACCTGGGTGTTTAACTTTTGTGATGATTTAATGGTGCTAGAGGACTTATGGCAATCAAAACACTTAAGTTTCTTTTTATTATTGGAAATGATAAATATTTTATCCAAAATGGTCTTATATTTATTTTCTTGTCCCTCAAAGAGATTGATTATGAAATTTAGGCAACTGCAACTTGAAGGAAATGAATGGGCAGTGTTGAAAAGTCTGACTTTTGTCTTTCCAATTTCATTGTTCAGTTATTCTAGTAGCCTGAGCATCCTCCCTGCACATTAATCAAATAAGCAAGTACAGCTTTCTCTATATATCATACAACTTACTCACTTTGTTTTAAATGGGTTTAGAGATTTTGAATAGAACTGTTCATCACTGCCATAAGATTTAGGGAATCTGGTAACTATAGTAGCTAGTCTGTACTGGCTACTTTACTCTGTAGGTTTGTTTGGGCCCCTTGGATGATTTAACCTCACAGCTTATGTATCACTGATAAGTGTGAGGGACCAAATGAGAAAACCAGAACGTCTCAGGTTCTTGGTGTGTTAAGTGTTTTTAAGCCAAGTTTACTGATGAGGTAGGTCTCTTCAGGCTTTGCTGACTGAGCTCTCCTTGCACCTCCAAGCAGTTCTTACCTATTGGTAATGCCAGTTTTCATTCTATTTTCTCTCTGCTAATCAAGTAGTTTACCAATTAGTAGGCAAGTATTTTAACTGGAGAATTATGTTGTACTGCTTCACTTCCTGAGATCTCAGGCTTCATCTCAAGAATGAGGGGAAACTTTAAAATCAGCATTTTTAAAATGTATTATATAAAACCATATGCAAAATGAGAAGGTACACAGTGTAACAACTGTTCTGAAACTGGTATTCATGAAATTTAGTATTCTTAGCCGCATTGAAGGATAATTAACTGGTGGAATGTTCTGATTTTAAAATGAGGAAGCTGCTCTTTGAATTTATTTGTATGGTTTCCCAGTGTCTTTAGTATAATCTAGATGTAGCATATTCTTCCAGAAGACCTCTAAATTGAGTTCACTTTTAAAAGCTTAGCAATGGTTAAAATTGAAAAGAATTGAATTGCCTTAAATAAAATAGCCTAGACTTTGTAAATTGCTATTTCCATAGCTTAAGTGAGTTGGTTACAGGCTTTTTGTTTACTTAGGCTTTTTTGAGAATGCTCTTGCTTATGAAGCCCAGACTGATCTCAAACTCAAGATCTTCCTTCCTCTGCTTCTCTGAATGCTGAGTTTACAGGCATGTGACATCACATCAGGCTTTACACATCTTAATACTAACTTGGATTTATTGAATGGCCAAGTCTTGGGGCTGAGCTTAAAGGCTTAAAGTATTTACCATGCTTCAGCTCAGTTGATTGTAATATCATCTTCCATAAGTTTTTAACAGTTTGAATATTGACTGTATATTAGGAACCAAGATTCTGAGAGTAGGAAATAGAAGTATCAGGTAGTTTCTACCACTGTAACAGTGCTATACACTACTTAAGGAACTGGATATAACAAGGTAAATAACAGTTTAAGATAATAGGAAAGACATAACAGATCAGTTACTAATGTTTTATTTTTCTTTCATAGATAATAATGGATATGACTATATGAATAGGTTTCTCAAGTTGGGGTGGATAAGAAAGGCTTAACAAGTTTATTAGAAGAAGATAAGGATGGTGGAGGGAGTTTGATGGACAGGTCAGATAAACACATGAATAATAAATAATATAGCAACTTGGTGAATGGAAAAGATGCACAAACTAAGTCCTGGAAAAGTAGTATGGTGATTGGATCAACCAAAATAGGAAACTCCAAAGGGCAAACAAACTTGAGATGGGAGTGGAGATAGATCACTGATAGCAACCACTTACTACTAAATGCCAAGCATTCTGCAAAGTGCTGTCTACACATTGCTTTATTTGACTTTTCTACATTCTAATCTGACACTGCAGACCCAGGATTCTAACCAGGCCTTTGTCCTGGTTACATGGCTCTCATGATCATTAATTTTGCCTCACTGTTTTTTTTTGTTTGGTTGTTCGGTTTTGTTTTTGTTTTTTTGTGGAAGCCATAGATAGGATTAAAGCTGCAAACTTGAGAAAGTGTGTGGGCATTTAATTGCAAATGATATTGTATTAACATTTGCAATTTAAGAAGTAGGCTCTTTGCTCCTCCATTCTTGCTCCTTTGAGATTTGTTAAGGACCAGCATGGTCTGGAAGTTTGTTCCTTTACAAGCTTCTCAGATAATTCTGCTATGTTCTGTGGTCATTGGCTATTAATTAAATAACCCTGACCTGAGAGCATAGAGTGCAGAGGTATAAACCAAGGGTCATATGTTTGAGGATTGAGAAAAGAAGGTGTACTTGAAAAGAAGTATAGGTAGGAGATCAAAAATGTTATGTTTCAGAGCTGAGAAGCAGAACTCCCCAGAAGATAAGCTCAAAATTGTTGAAGCAAACAGAACAAAACTATAAATACTCTCACTTAAAGTTGCTATCTAAGTGCTGCATGCTGTGACGAATGCCTGTAATCTCAGCACTTGGGAGGCAGAATAAAGTTCAAAGCCGGTTTGCAGTATTACATGGCAGAATTGCTTTTTGTAGTTATTCAGGTTTTTAAAAATTTTTTTATTTTTATGTATATGAGTACACTGTAGCTGTCTTCAGACACACACCAGAAGAGGGCGTTGGATCCCATTATAGATGGTTGTGAGCCACCTTGTAGTTGCTGGGAATTGAACTCAGGACCTGTAGAAGAGCAGTCATTGCTCTTAACGTCTCTCTGGCCCTCTGGTTTTATTTCTTAAGGCTTTTAACTGTTGACCGCCCTGAGCTTTCAGAATGGTCTTCCTTCTGTTACATCATCTGCTGTTTCATAGTATTTGTATTTTATTAAATTAATATAGCAATTTCTATTGTATTCATATATAGTTTCTGAAATATGCTTTCTGTATTTCATATTTTTTTCTAGTGGTATTAAACTAAATTTTTATTCTAAAATTTAAAGGGTCTAGTTGCTCATGGTAGTAATGCCTTTATTGTCCTGCACTCCAGAGGCAGAGGCAGGTGGATGAATGTCTGAGTTTGAGGGCAGCCTGCTCTATGTAGCAAGTTCTAGGCCATCCAAGATACGAAAGGGAGACTGTCTTTCCATTAAATGGTTATTATCTATGCAAAACAGATTTTTTTTTTTTTAGTTGTATAAATTGTTTAAATTTATTGTATGATTTTTTTAGGTAACTAGTGGATTACTCTTTTGCCCAGGAAAAGGACTTAATAACATTTTATAATATGGGTGAGCCTGTTAGTGCACCTATGTCAAGAGTAGCACTGTCATCAAATTTAACACTGAGATGCTATGTATTTTTGTTACATATTTTAATGAATATTAAAAATCAATATTCCATATAATATTTTAGTATATAGAAATTGAATATTAATAGTTTTACTTGTCTCCCAAGATGAGTATCTTATAGTTTAGTATACACTTTTTGTATGTTTTTAGGCAAAGTGTCTTGTAGCCCAAACAGGCCTAGAATGCTCCATATAGATAAAAGGTAACCGGAACTTCTGTCTTCGTGGCTCTACTTCCCAAGTGTTTGGGATATGCCATCATATCTTTGTTTATAGAAACACATCAGTAAACTGTACTCCTTAATTGGGATTTTTCTGCATTCTGTAGCAGAGATCTCAACCCTGACTGTACATTAAAACTCCTTGAGGAACTTTGGAAATTTTAATTCCAATAGCTAAGGTTCTTCTTCAGATTGATTTGAATTGCGGTGGATGGAGAGACTTTGCAAAGCCTCAGGAATTGTTTTTCCTTTGTATAAGTGCCCATGTAATTCTACTGTGCTGCAGTGGTGAGAGCCACTGCTCTAGAGTCAAAGTTTATACATACTCAGAAAGACACAACCGTTTAAGAATTGTTAGAAAACAACAACAACAACAACACAGTGCAATTTTGGTTCAATACTATATATATATATTGCTGACCATATAGGATCCCTGTTGCCAAAAACATGGTCCCAGCCAAATAACATTAGGTTAGTATTGCTTGAAAGGTTGTTAGGAATGTAGAATTGTAGAGCTTCATCTCAGACCTGGTGGATGGGGTGGAAATCTACAGATAATTCATTAAGGTTTGGCAGATGCTTGCCTGGGTTTGGGAGGTACTGGGTTTGAACCCTAACACCATGTACACACACAAAAACATTTAAGAAACTGCTTTTGATCTGGATACAGTATTCTGCATGATAAAATTAATAATAATTATAATCTTATTCCTTGTCCCAAAGTTGCATTGGTGAAAATTAACTGTGAAGCATTTATTATTTTGCTTTGTTTCAGGAAAACAACAAAACCAGGATAAAACCAACACACACACACACAAAATAGACATTTACTTATTTTCTGCAAGGGAAGTAGGAGTAAGAGAGTATTGAGGTCAGCAGAAAATAACCAGCCTTAGTTAACACATAGATAGGTGGGAGGGATTACTGTTTTTACTGATCCTACTTGGTTGATTTCTGAATATGTTGTTAGGGTTTGTTTTTTTTTTTTTCCCTGCTGTCTCGTGCATATCATGAGATAGAATACTTCCCAAGACACACACACGCATGTTGATGCCCTAAATGTTTTAGTTTCATTTTGTGGTTTCTTTTTCTTTTTTTGTTTTTTTGCTATGGGTAGGACCTAGGGCCTACATGGGTAGCAAGTATTCTATCCCTGAGCTTTCCTCCAACCTACAAGTTTGGGAAGGCATATATGGTCATGATTGAGGAGTGGTTCCTAATTAAATTGTCTTTAAATTATATGCTTCACAGGCTAATTTTCTTCACATAAAAACAAGACTCAGTCTATAATACCAAAGCACACAGTGAGAAAACAAATATTAATATTCACATGTATGGCCAAGTATAATATTCAGAAGATACTCTTAATTTACATTATACCAGTTTGGGTGCAAGAATGGTATTTTTAATGTGTAGATTCTTAATGATAAAGGGTTCTGAAGTATATTTGCCAAGCAGCCATGTTGATATCCAATGAAAAATTGCAACCAGATTATTTTCATATTCTATAATTTTTACTTTTAAATTTGTTGTATGTGATTTAAGGAGAATTTTCATCAACCTCAGTAATGTCAGTATTACTGGGGAACCTCTCAAAGATTCATTTATGATATTATAGATTGATTTATCCTCAGAACAAGAGACTTGTTTTTAGTGGAGGATTAGGGTTTTGTTTTTTGGTTTTGTTTTGTTTTTGAGATACCTTGTTTTGTTTGCTTTTCTTTAGGGATGACGAAACTGAAACGTGTGTGTGTGTGTGTGTGTGTGTGTGTGTGTGTGTGTGTGTGTGTATACATGCACATCTCTATATATTTATGTAGAGGAAGAATATTGAACCCCTCTCCTCCTTTAGTTGCCAGGTTTAAAGATAGCCTTCTAAGTACAGTAATTAGTTAAACATCTTTTTTTTCTTCCTGGGTTTCTTTTTAGGAACTACTGACAAAACCTATAGCTGACTTTTGGATATGGCTTTATTACTCAGCAACTAAAAGATGAGTTCTAATTGCCAGACTTCTGGCGCTGGCATTGTCCTGTTTCTATAGAAACTGGGTTGGAAGTCAGAGCTGCACAGAGGGAAAGGGTAAGTTTCTTTTAATTCCATATTATAAACCCATATCTTACTAACTATGGCCTGGTATCAGTTTCCACATAAGAGTCAGTGGTAAAATGTTCTCAAAAAGAAACTACCAATTTTCACTTGAGAGAAACTGACATCAAGTCATTAAACATATTGAGGGTTTAAATATGGATTTAGTTTTCTAGTGACTCTGACTTCGTATTTCTTAAAAGAATGAACTCAGTAGAATGATCACTTTCAGTTTATTTTTTATTCAAAGGGGTCACAATATTGCCATTTACCCTATTCTGTTGTACCTTTCTGATAAATGAAAAGTGGCATATAGAATATGTGTAGGGGCATTGTAAAAGTCTATATGGATTGTGTCTCTTTGTAGCGGTCCAGTTTTTTTTCCCCCATTACAAAACAAGTTGTGCTCTACTAATAAGTTCTTGGCCTTTTCTCTCTTAGCTAAGTAGGATGAGTGCCTCTTGGGACATATGCATTTGTTCTCAACTAGGCAGAGCCTATTATTTGTATATTTTAAGATACCTTCCAACTGGTGAGTTGTCATCCTATGGTTGTGGCTCCACAGGGCTTTGCTAGACAGCCATAGAATTTAGACATGATGTTGGTTTACTTGATAGTACAAACTCCTCTATGATTTACAGGTTGGTGCATCTAAATAACATTAAAATCTGACTAGCTCTGAAATAGAAAGACATTCTGAACTCTCACTTTTAAAAAGTGATATTAGAGGATAATGTTACATACTATTAAAGGAATAAAATGATCTTTTTTCCCACTAAAAGAATGTAAGAGTTATGCAGACCAAACAGGACTGTCCTTGGCTTTGTTTCCATCTAGATATGTCACTTGTGAAAAAGTGTATGGTGTAAAAGTCGGTCAAGTATGGTACACATGAGCATAGTCCAACAGTTGGAGGATACGGTTGGGGGATTGTGAGACTGAGGCTAGCCTGGACTACATAATGAATCCTGTCTGGAAAGAAGTTGGAAGTCTTATCAGTGGGAAAAGTAAATCATTTTAAAAGATTTTACCAGTCCTTTTAGTTCATGCCTGAAACTGGACTATTATTAAATTTTTTTATATGATTTTCACTAATTTTTGTTATGCTAGCTGGGGCTAGCATAAAAACAAATAGTATAGAAACAGAATTGAATTTGTGATTTTTAGGGGGAAGCAAGAATTTGGAAAGATATTTAGAAAATTTGGTATACTGCTTGCTGTCTAGCATCCAGACACATCTATTTCTTTAGAATAGTCAGTTTGTCCTGGTTTTAAAATAAAAAATCTAGGATCTCAGTGGACTGATGTGGTTAAGAGCATTTGCTGTACTTCTAGAGGATCTGGGTTCCATTCCTAGCATCCATCATAGCAGCTCACACCATTGTAACTCTAGTCTTAAGGGATCTGGTGCCCTCTTTGGCCTCCATGGGCATTGTATGAATATGGTGAGCAAACATACATGTCGGCAGAACATTCAGAGATACAAAAATAAATAAACCTTTAAAACTCTAGGGAACCCCCTCACTTCTGACCAGCCCAGTCACCCTGATTCTATTCATTCTCTGCATTCCTTAAAGGTCCTCACTAAAGTTAAGGGGTTTGTAGTGTAGTCCCTGGGCTTTGTTTTGTTTTCTAGATAAGCTCTTGCTGCAAAATCTAGGCTAGTCTCCAGTTGTTGACAGTTCTGCCTTACCCTTCTGAATGCTGAGGTTGTGGTCAACGACTGTATCACCACACTACTACTAAGATGTCACTGCTTATTTTCTGATTGAAAAATTTGTAGTGTGATGGCTTCTGCTGGAGTGGATCAATGTGTTGGAGTCTTGTTGTGGTACTCAGGCTGGGCTGGGACTCAAAGATCCTCTTTTGTCAGAGTACAGAAATTCCAGGTAACACCATAGGTTTGTCTTTCTGTTTTGTTTTCAATTTGTTTTCCGTGTATGAGTGTCTGTCCGTCTGTCTGCCTGCCTGTCTGAATTTCTATGTACCACACGTGTACCTGGTGCCTAAGTAAGCTGGGAGGGGGTGTCAGGTTTCCTGGGACTTGAATTACAGATGATTGTAAACTTCCATGTGGGTTCTGGGAATTGAACTTAAGTCCTCTGGAAGAGCAGCTAGTGCTCCAGCCCTAAAGGTTCATCTTCTTAAATAATTGACTTGTCCTATATTTCTTAGTGATTCTAGGCAATGCTAGTTGTCCCTGACATTTACCCCCCCAACCCCTGCTTAATAAAACTTTAATTCTAAACTGTTCTAAAAGCTGATTGCACATCATAACTTGGTTATTTTGTTGTTGTCTCTGTGTCTATATTAAGAACACAAGTTCTAAATGTGAGGCAACCTGAGTGAATATTTGTGGCAAAATGAAGAGCATTTGCCATTGGGAGACTAGAAAATTATTAAAGCTTTTCATTTATTCATTTGACATCTTCTGGAAGCTGTATTGCTGATACATTGTAGCAGATAATCTCAGATAATGGTTGTGGTTTTATTTTGAGGAGTGGGTTCATTCTAGTATAATTTTAGGTTAGCTTTGAGCCAAGACAAACTTATTGCTGTTTCAATGAAGTTAATTTTTATAGTTGTTGGTACCAAGAAGGAAAAAATAATATAAAGGAAGAATGGGTGGTTTTATGTTATTTGAGCTGTGACTTCTACTTACTTAATATTGCATTTCTTTGATTTTCAATATCCATTTGGAAAATGGGCACTATAGACAATGTTTTTGAAAGTTGTATGAAGATTAAGATTAGGCTAGGCTGCTTACTGGGCAGTGGTGTTTCACCTTTAATCCCAGCACTGGAGGCAGAGGCAGGTGGATCTCTGTGAGTTCAAGGCCAGCTGCTCTACAGAATAATTTCAAGGACAGCCAGGGCTACATTGGGAAACCCCACCTCCTAATCACCCCCCCACCCCCACCCCCCCAAAAAAAGATTTGGGTAAGCATGGTAGCACATACTTGTAGTCCCAGTACCAAGGAGGTAGAGGTAGGAAGTTCAGAAGTTGAAGGTTTTGAGGGCCTTGCTATCACTTAACAGGATGAAAAACTTTGGTGTATGAGATTGATAAAGCCTGTCTGAGTTAAGTCAATGTGGAATTTTTTTTTTTAAGATTTATTTATGTTATGTATGTTATATGAGTACACTGTAGCTGTCTTTAGACACATCAGGAGATCCCATTAGAGATGGTTATGAGCCACTATGTGGTTCCTGAGACTTGAACTCAGGACCTCTGGAAGCGCAGTCAGTGCTCTTAACCGCTAAGCCATCTCCCCAGCCCAATGTGGAATTCTTTAGTTGGTCTTACTTAATAGACAGTTTGCTAAGGTTTGGAAAGAGTCTAGGTTGTTGAAGTCTTTTGAAAATAATTGCTGCTTCAAATGGAAGGGGAAATTCAGATTGGTTCCTATTGGTTTTATCCTTTTGGCATAGAAGGCAGAAGAAAGGAAAATACTGATTACTGTTTATGAAGGATATTTTGCTTGGAAAGTATATTTTCATCTAATCCTCACGCTATAATCCATAAGGTAGGTAGATAGTGGAATTCTCATTTTGCAGAGGAGAAAGTTAGGGCTCAGATAAGTTGAACAACTTAGGAGATCATATGCTAGAAAATAGTAGAACGTGGATTTATTACTGTTCCCTGCTTGTAAAGGATGTGTGTGTGTCTTTTTTTGTTGTTTTAGACTATTTCTATTTTATGTGTGTGGGTGTTTTGCCTGTATGTATTTTTGTACCTTTATATGCCTTGTACCCATGGAGGCCAGAAGAGGGCATAGAATCTCTATGTTTGGAACTACAGACTGTGTGTGGGAGCATGTAAGTGGGTGCCTGCCAGAACCTGGGTCCTCTCATCTCTCTAGCCCCATATTCTTTTTTATGAGTACACTGTAGCTATCATCAGACACACACCAGAAGAGGGCATCTAATCCCATTACAGATGGTTGTGAGGCACCATGTGGTTGCTGGGAATTGAACTCAGGACCTCTGGAAGAGCAGTTAGTGCTCTTAACCGCTGAGCCATATCTCCAGCCCTCCATATTCTTATTTTTATTTATGTTATGACATGTTTTATATTTAAAAAATAAAAGAATATTAGACATTTTTTCTTAAATGTAAAAACCTATAGCTGGTTGTGATGCTATACAGCTATAATTTTAGAATGTTGAAGCAGAATTGTGAATTTGAGGCCACCCTGACATGTATATATACCTTATTTAAAGTAGACAAGTAAAAAATTTTAAAATGTAAAAACTGCTTTTTAAATAAGAGCAACTTACTGTCTTTGAGATAGGTGAGATTTCAGACTCACTTGGTTCCTGAGTTTTTATAGCAGGCCTTGGACACATCATCTTGTATCAACAAGACCAGCAGAGGAAATTGAAATGTGAGCTCAATTTGTGCCCAGTTTAACATTAGACAGGGAGCTGGAGATGTGGCTTAGGGATAGTGTGCGTGCCTGTGGTGCCAATGGTTCAGTCTGCAGCACCGTAAAGGACGTTAGATGAAATTCCGTACGTTGGGAATGGTGTTCGTTTGAGTACCGGATGGCTCGGATTGTAGTGGTATGTAGGCCTGGGCCGGATCAAAGAAGGCCAGCTTCAGGAACTGCAACAGATGGTCAAGTTTGCACAAAGGCTTATTTGGAAAGTATCAAATAATGTGCATCCTGGAAACAAATACAAGCTTTCAGTTTAGGGTTTTTCTTTATTAAGGAACAAATAGATGTTTTAAACAAAGAAGAGTAAGGATGCAATAATAATAGTTGAAATATTCTGAAAGAGATTAAAGGAGGTTGTGCTGCAGAAAATGGTTTTTATTTTGGACATAGTTTATCTTGTGTAGACCACACTGGACTCAAACTCAAGATGTTCATGAGTCAAGTCAGCCTTCTGACTGCTGGGATTTCTAGTATGCCACCATCCCTGCTCAGAAAACCCTTTTTTATCCTCTTAAACAGCCAAGAGTTCACAAGTCACATGTAAATGCTTAGTGCAAGAGCCACTATTAATTAGCTATAAATGGCACACCCCTTTTGATTTAAATGTATTTCCTCCTAAAGCCACCTCTTCAACTTCCATATGAAACTTAGAGCTCTGAAGAGTCATGTAGATGCTTAATGTAAATATTTTAGATAATTTAATGTAGTGGAAAGATAATACTGTTTAGATGGACAGTAATACCATTCAAATGATCAAATAAAGATTATTTTATTAAATTTTATTTTTATTAGATAGTAGTACACTATAGAAACTTAAGAGACAAAGTAATAAAAGATTACTTATAATGAATAAACAACAATAAAACTGTTTTGGAGGGGGTATTACCATTCATATCACCAAGTAAGGCTTTATTCAGATTTCAGAGCTCTAGTTAACCAATTACTATATTTAAATAAAAGAAAAATAGTTTACAATTGTCAGATATTTTGATGACAGAATTACCATAGCACAAATGAAAAATTGGATTGATTTATTATAGTACATTCTGATTTTCATTTAATAGTAAAGTAGCTGCTTCAATGGATTCAATTTTTAAGCTATTTGATTAAATACTAACAATTTAAGTTATTACTCCTTTATTACTCCTTCCATGAATTGGGCATTCCTGGCAGTGCTAATAAAGTAGGAAGGAACCTTAGAAATTATTGGCTTACTTTCTTATCTTAACAAAGATTTTTCTTCTAAGCTTTTGCTTACAGTAGCTTACTTAGATTTTTGTTTGTTAGGCTCTTACTTGATGGTAGTCCTTAGAAGGTCAGACTGTTTGCGTTTCCATCTTTCAGCCAGTGGTACAAAAAAAAGGGAAACTGAAGAGAGGATATAGCAGGTGCCAGAGAAGTAGAAAGAGCCTGTGTATGTCTGTGTATAATCGTATATCCAGCCTGCAAGGTAGGAATGATTTCTGTTAATGAAGTGACCCTTTCTTTTGTAACTCTCAAGCAAATCTTAGACTTTAAAGGGGGTATCTCCTGTTCTCAGTCTGTATTGTGAGCTACTGGACTTAAATAGAGCTTCTCACCTGTCTTACTTGAAACTGGATCATTTTCATCTGAATAGAAAGTTACATTATTTATTTATTTTTTAAAAAGAAGTCATTGTGATCTCCAAAACATGTCTTAGGGTGGAGATTGGAGAAGATTAGGGACACAGCACTTCATTTTATGGTGAGTCTTATAGACTGCTGTTCCTTTTTTTGTTTGTTTGTTTGTTTGTTTGTTTTTTTGTTTTTTTGAGACAGGGTTTCTCTGTGTAGCTCTGGAACTCACTCTGTAGACCAGGCTGGCCTCGAACTCAGAAATCCACCTGCCCCTGCCTCCCAAGTGCTGGGATTAAAGGCGTGCGCCACCACTGCCCGGCTTTGCTGTTCCTTCTTATAAGGAAAGTAATCATAAATAAGTTGTTTTGTTTCAAAGAAAAAAGGAGACTGAACCTTCTTTCCTTTTCTGAGCCAGATAAACATGGTCCCTGCCCTCATAAAGTTTATAGCTTAGTGGAAATTAGATATTAACCACTTAAATTATATTTTTGGTAAATTCTATAAAGGGTAGGGCTGTGATCACATGAGAAAGAACTGCTTGATAAATGTGTTAAATCTAAAAGCAAAGGAGATCTTCCTGAAACTCTGCCTCTGAACTCTATTCCTAACTGGATGCTCTTTAAAATAAGAACAGGAGAAGCCTTGAAATCTTTTGGTCAGTGGCACATACTATAACCTAAGTAAAACATCTTCTTAACAATGTTTGTTTCACTGTGCAATTGCAATAAATCAACATTTAAATGCCCATATATAAGTCTATACTCTGAAAACATCTTAGTGTTATAAAGATAATGATGTGGTGTATGCTTGTATGGTTCTGGGATTGCAGATGATATTATGGGTGAAGAGAGGGGTGGAAATACTCTGCCCATGGGGGTTTTTGTTCTGTTGTGGGTTTTTGTTGTTGTTGTTGTTGTTTTTTGTTTTTTGGGTTTTTTTTCCCCACCCCCAACTCCCATTTAGTGTACTTGTTTATTGCCTTTTCTTCATCCTCTTATTTAGCTCTGACTTCCAGGGTTTGGAGTTTTTATTTGTTGGTTCTGGATATTCAACCCAGGGCTTTGTGTACAGACATGCTAAGCTGATGCTTTACTAGTAAGCTATACTCCAGCCCCTTTTATGGTAGTTTTATGTTTCCTATATTTAATGTAATACATGAATTGGCATGTTTTATAGCCCTTTAAATTCAGCAAGCTTTAAGGAATTTGTTTACTGATTCTTTATTTGATTAGTGACCTCTCAGTTAAGTTTCTTGGGGGCTAGTTGAAGGAGTGGAGTGAGGTTAGCTAGAATGAGTCTTTGTATTCTATGGACATGAATGACCTATAACTCCCTAAGAAACAGGTGACTAATCTGAACTGTGGAATTTTCTAGAAAGGAAGGAAGATGGAACAGCAGCACCTCCTCTTCTGTGTATGTGTATGTGTCCTGTGACTTCCTGATGGTTATGGGATTATAGGAAAGGACTAGGGGGCCTTGATGGTGATGTAGATAGTGCTGGTAGAAGGGAGCATAGATGGCAGTTGGGTCAAGAGGAAGTCATTTCTAAGCTTTCCTGTTACACACACCTTTTAAAGAGAATGTTATGTCTGAAACATTAAGGCTTAAAATATTTTAATATTTTTATCAGAAAAGGGAATCATTTGGCATATTTCATGTCAGATGAAATAATTTACTTTGAATGTTCCACCTATTTATACTTGTTAATTGAGACGCTAACATCTTTAAAATTCTAATTGAGATCCAGAGCCAAATATATAATCTTTAATTTTTAATGGTAGACAAAGGTTCACTACTCCAAGTTTTAATATCAATCAAGCTTGAATTTTTACCTTAACTAGGGGCCATATAAATCTAAGCTTGATTATTATGGCTAAGAAGCGTTATCCAAGATACCTAGTATTTCAAGTGTTTTGTGTTTAACACATGCTAATAAGGTACCTTAGGAATGGAACCTAGAAAATTCAGTTATGTTTTATGTACTTTATATACACAACCTAAAGATAATTTTAAAAAATGTACTCTTTTTATATTTGTATATTTTGCCTCCCTCTCTCCCTTTCTCTCTCTCTCTCTCTCTCTCTCTCTCTCTCTCTCTCTCTCTCTCTCTCTGTGTAAAATGTATGTATGTATGTATGTGCACCACATACATGCTTGGTGCCTCAGAGATCAGAAAAGGGCACTGGTTCCTGTGGACTGGAGTTACAGATGGTTGTGAACCATTCATTGTATGGATTCTGAGAACTGGATCTGGACCTTTTGCAGGGGCTACATACAAATGCTCTTAACTGCCGAGCCATCATCTCTCTCCCTAAAGATAATTTTATATATTACTTTTAAAATTTTGTACATGAATCAAACTTATGGTAGGAAATTTTGCCATTTTGACACCATAACACTACCTCCAAAGATTTATTATTTTGGATTTAAAGATAGTCAACCAATACACTTTCTATATGGTTTTATGAGTTAAGTCGTAGAAAAGGGAATTTAATATGCTCAGAAGTGTTCATTCCCACGTGTTTCAGAATTTGTTGAGCTAAGAATCCTTTTACGGGGCTGATGAGATAGATTGCTTCACAGGTAGGTTCTTGCTGTAAGGCCTAGCGGCCTGAACTCTATCCCTGGAAGTTGTGATAGAAGAAGAGAACTGACCCCCATAAGCTGTTCTCTGTTCTCCATACATGTGCTGCAGCATGGCATGTCCACACACATACACTCACAAAGTAAAAATTAAATGTAAAGAACGAAGAAAAAAAGGGACCCTATTAAGCTTGCTGCTATGCTTCCAATTATCATCATGTTAGAACTTGAAATATACCCAGGAGGTCCTTAATCCCAAAGCTCCTTGGTACTTCAACTATGAGATTGAAAATTCTGAAACTGGCCTGCTTAATAGGAACTTCCTCTGCTGGGTAGGAGGCATAGTGGCAAACTTCCAAGGTGTATGGACACAATGGTTTTATTTTTTTGAGATGTGGGTCTCACCAGGTAGACCGAGTTGGTGGCCTAGAACTGGCTGTCTAGACCAAGGAGGCCTCAGACTCACAGAGATCCATCAGCTCTGCTTCTCTGGAGTTAAAGGTATATACCACCATGCCTGGTTAAGACCCTGATCTTTTTGTCTTTCAAGGCCACTGGTTGGGTATAGCAGTTTTATCTCTTACCTTGGTTGCGTTGTAAAATATTTATGTGTTCTGTATGTGCCATTATATGAATAAATCCTGTGTGCTTTAGTAAATTAAAATCTTGGTACCTTTTAAAGATAGGAACTCACTAAAGGCCCCAAGATAGAAATTTACAATAAGATTTAGTAGGGGCATTTAAGCATTGGCTCTGTGCTCTGTGTTACTAGAGGATTAGCATTTGGACACTCTAGTCTTGGCCTTTGCAAAGGCAGAATGATAATTTCTTCCTTTTAAACCACAATAGAGCTATTTGAAATTTATTTTTGATGTTTTCATAGATATTCATCAATCTTAGGAATGCTGAGTCAGACTGAAGCTGGGTGGGTGATGTGGCTTGAGGGAAATTAACCACCTGATAAATGAACAGTTCACACATTCTTCAGCGTTAATGTATTCCCTTTTATTTGTCCAGACAGAGAACTTTGCTCTGCCTTCTCACTTGTCTTCCACTCATTCCAGTCTCCACAATGGAACTATAACAGACCAAAAGATGGAGCTCTTTTTTCCTAAGAAATTCGATAAGTCAGCATAACTGATAAAACTTTTGAGGTTAATTTGGTAAATGGTGGAGCAAGGATCAGAAGTTTTGTTCAGTATTGTATTTGAACTGAAGATAGACTGGAAATAGGAATGGCCTGTCAATTTTCCTGTTAAAGGGACAGAAACCTCATTGGATGGATTTCTTTTCCTATAGTATACAGAGCTAGTAAAAGATAACCAGTTTCTCTGTCATCTTTGACTTACAAGGTTGAAATACCTGATATATATATGTGTGCGTGTGTGCGTGTGTGTGTGTGTGTGTATGTGTGTACGAGTATTTAGATATATATGGAGAATTTCTTTAGGGACTTTAACACAGCCAATTTATATACTGTTTAGGGATTAGAATTTTTTCTAAAGCAGGGCATGGTAATGCATGCCTATAATCTTAGCACTTTAAAAATAAAAGAATCTTGTGTTCAGGGTTACCCTGTACTACATAGCAATTTCTAGGCAGCCCGCACTATACAGTGAGACCTTGTCTTAGAAAAAAAATAAAATAAAGTTTTTCGTTTTCTTAGAGTCTGTCCAAAATGATTAGTTTTATGAAATAACTCTGATTGAGTTCAACATTTGAACTGTTCAACACCTATTTCAAGTTAAGGAAATTGATGGGTGGAGTTATATCTACTTCATCAAATGTTCAGTATTGATGTAAAAGAAGGCAGGTTCCAGAGTTTAACTAGAAATATAGCATGGTTTCAAATATTAATTCTTATCATTTCCCCACAACCTTTCAAAGCTAAAATCTTGGTGCTAAGGTGGAATTCTGGATGTTATCTACCAGCAAAATCTAGCAGGTTTGAAAGCACTGTGACATTTATCCTACTCTTAGTCTGCTAACCACTCTCAACCAGGAAACTGGGTCTGATTTGAGCCATATTATTATAAAGTTGGATTTCTTACTAGTTATAGAAAAAGCTAGAAAGAATCTGGTTTGAGGGGGCGAAGGGAGTGTTCTGTGGAGGAGTACATGTGGGGAGGGTAGACTCTTGGCTTCGTGTCCTTTGAATTCTTGTCTTAAGAAATTTTGTTGCTATATTTCATGTCATTTATGATGATAAAAGTATATAAGTGATTATATTGCCCATGTGCTATATTTATTGATTTTTTTTAACTGTGTAGTTTTGTTAAAAATTACATGCTTTCTATGGTTTTCCTATGCTTTTTTTCTTTCCTAGAATTACTAAAATGTTGTATAGAACTAACTTTTCTTTTCTTTTTCATTCCCATACAGGAAAGAGAAGTATATTGTTTATTTATTCATTGGTACCATTTTAAACTGAGGATTTACTGTTTGCCAGATTCCTACTTAAATATGCCTGTATTCTTTTATAGGAATTTCAGCTTTTCATTTGTTAATAGATATGGGTAAGTAAAAATGAGAATCTCTTACAGCTTTGAAGATTACCAATAAACATTTAGATTTAAAGGTAAAAATAGTCGTATAGTTTCCCGTACCTCTTAATTAAGTTGCCTGGTTTTAGTTTAGGTTTTCAAGGGCCTCGTGTGTTAGGCAAGTGGGCCATCACTGAGCTACATCTCCATTCCAAAGAACTGACTTAACCTGAAAGCTAACATTTGTAGTATTTCTTCGGTAGTTGCTGCTGAAGTCAGAACTTGGGAAGAGATCTAATCTCTTGGGAAGAGGTCTTTATAAAGTTCTCTTTATCATTTCATAGAGGAATGACTTAGAGAAGTAAGAGCCTCCCTGAAACCTCTCCCTTTAACAAGATGTTAGCCACGTTACATCACTCTCAGTGAGATGTCTTTAGTTGTGTCTTATAATCTTACTTGGGATACTGTGAGCAGCAAACTCCTAGACTAAAAATCAATGGGAGCCTTTAACGGTAGCCTAACCATGATCTTTAACTTGTTAGAACTTAGAAAATTTATGACTGCCCAGGTAAAATTCTTAGGACTAGTGAATACAGGAGCTCCATTTATCCTTGCATACAGTTCTAAGTATTCTAGACTTTGGGTAAGAAAAAACTATAAACATTCTTTTCTGATTTATTGAAAACAAATATATTTTATAATGCATTAGGTGTGTGCATGAAATAAAAGTATCACAATAAAATGATTGTTTTCTAATTTGCTCTGTTATAGTCTGTTCTTTTTCATTTTAAATAAATAAATAGGAAAGGAAATAGAAGCCAAGAATGGTGGCACATGCCTGTAGTTCCAGCACTTGGGAGACAGATACAGGAGGATTAAGAGTTCAAAGCCAGCATCTTCTCGGGTAGTGAGTTTAAGGCCAGCCTGGGCTACATGAGACCCTGCCTCAAAAACACGTAAGAGTACAAACTTAACATCACTATACATATTTTTTGTTTGTTTTTTTAAATGATAGGGCAGAATCACTGTTTTCAATTATGGTCTGAAAGTAGCAAAAGTGAGGATGGACTCAATTGGCAGATTATTTGTCTAGCATGAGTGCCCTGAATTTGATTTGCTTCCCCAACACTGCATACTTCAGGTAATTGATTTACACTTGTAACTCCAGGTGGGAACAGAAGGATCAGAAAGTTCTTAAGGTTCCTTGGGTGACTAGGGAGTTTGAAGCCTACTAGGGCAAATGAGACCTTGTTTCAAAAACAAAACAAATCATTTAAAAATAGCAAAGTTAATTTTAAGGTGAGTTTCTTGCTTTGGACACTGTAGCAGTCAGTAAGGTCAATAGATAAGACCTGGTGTCTGTGAGAATCTTAACATGTAAGCCTTTTACCAATGAATAATTTTTTCTGTGCAGGCAGTCAAATTTTTAACTAAATTATCAAGCAGAAAATATCATTCAGGTAAAATTGGTTATTTCTAGTAAAGTAAAACACATTTACAGAATTAATTATCAGATTTTCCTGTATTCGGTGATCAGGGTAGAGCAAGCATTTAAACCTATACTGTTGCCATTGATCCTAGATTTCTATTTTCTTGGTTGAAATTTGCTTAGGGTGTGGCTTAGTTGTTACCTGCTATTGGAGGTCCAGAAAGGACAGCCATCCCAGCAAAGAAACTGGCATATCCCAAAAACTTGTGTACTCTAGAATTCTTAGATAGGTCAACCTGTAGGGAATGAGAATTTAGTGTTAGCCATTTTAAGGATGAACTTCTCCAGTGTCTCATGTTTACGAAGGGGCGACAAATACTATTTAAAAAACAAAACAAAAACAAAACACTGAAACTTAACGGTTTGACTCCTGGGATGATTTGGTTGGTCTCTGGTCCCCAGTGTTAGGAAAGGGAAGAGATGTCAGGTAAGCAATAGGATTGGCTGGGCAACCTAAGTGTTTTCAGTCTGTTAGTGGGGGAACATTGGTGTTCAGTTTTGATAGGTTGACCTTTTATGTGGTTTAAGAGTATTTTTACCTCCCAAACATTAATGATTTTCCTTCTCAATTAGGAAATAGTATTTTGCAATCTGTGCTTACAGTAATATTGAATCCACTTATGGCTGACGACCAACCATGGGCTTATAAGAAATCTGGTAACACAGGAACTGATTTCATCTTTGGAAACCTGGGCTTTTTACCTAAGCCTCATACACTGTCCTACACAACTTAAACGTTTTAGTTCCATTTGAGTTCAGGGTTTAAGTCAGTTTGAGGTAGAAATGGAGAACTTGTTAAAACAATGTCATTAAAGTACATAGGACTCAAGGTAGTAAGTACACAGATGCAATCCTTGTTAGCAGACTTGTGTTCTAGCAAGAGCTAGAGCCCCCCCCCCCCCAGCCTGATGGAGGAGTAAATGCAAGGACAGTTGGGATCTTGCTGGTCACTGTGTTCCTCCTTTTCCTGTTCTATGTGACTAGTCCTCTTAGCTTCTGTTCCTCACATGATTAGGTGAATAATGACAGAATATAACTAGCTGCAGGATTTCTGAAGTCTTGTGTAATTTTTTAACCATAAAGTTAATACAAAATTTGAATTCTTGGGAAGACTTACTGATACTTTTACCGAGTCATTTATTACTAAGGAATAAGTCTACTCACCAATACTGGCAGTATTAGTGCCAGGTAGCCACCAGCAAAAATGGCAAAAAAGATGGTATAGGCCATAAGGAGTGGGAACGTGGTGGCTAAAGGAGCAAGCAGGTTAGTTACACCACACAGAATGAGGTAAAACTTGTGGTATTGATACTTCTTGATCCAATTTTGATCAGCAATCCATCCAGAAATGAGCTGACTGACTGTCTCAGTGATACCTGGAACAGTGAATACAAAGTCAGACAATCTGTTTCCCAAACCCTTTTGTAAGAATGTCAGTGTGTAAGTGCATCTTTGCCCAAGGAGTAGGATGCCATCCTGAGGCCAGAATATGGAGGGGAAAAAAGGTTTCATACTGAAATAGGATATATATCTTACTTTTTCTTAACATCTAATACAATACCAGAATGCTACCTCCAGCTGAACATGAAACCATTATGTTGTCATGTATGTTTTCTAACTGTATGTGGAATCCCTGTTGACAAGGCCTTGGTCTGAAGAGGTCTTAGAGTCTCTTCAAAGGTCCTACAAGTAAGGATATGAAACTTCAGTGTCTTAAGGAATCATATGGTGAAACAAAAATTAAATAAAATCTTACATTAAAAAATATAGGCACTGGGACTCTTGTATTTTTTTTTATGAAGCTTTGGGATTTAAGACCAATGGTTGTTAAAGTTAATTTGAAAATACATAAGTCGTTTAAATATGTCATTTGAGACATAGATGGTATGGTGTAATCAGCATCATTACTGTTTACCCTATTTTAAGACATTAGTTAAAAATATCAAAAGTAGTCTTCATCAAGAATATCGTGAAACCAGACGTGGTGAATGCCTTTAATGCCAGTACTTGGGAGGCAGAGTAGATCTCTTGTGAATTCCATCCAGGCCACCCTGGTTTGCATGGTATATTCTAATACAGATTGAGCTACATGATGAGACTGTGTTTCAAAAACAAAACAAAGAAAGAACCATGAGCAATGCTGGGCATAGAATGCTTAGTGGTCCAGTGCTTCCTTCACATGTATGAAGCCCCACATTAAAAAAAAAAAACAAAAACAAAAACAAGGCAGCATGGTCTCCAGTTGATTGGAATTTTAGGGGTTCAAACATAAACTGCTCCATTAAAAGAGACTAAAATGATGCTACTATATTTTCACAGTAGTCTCCTAGGATGCACACAGACTATATTATGCTATTTGTCCTTATTTGATCCAAATGGATTCTATCAGACAGTAAAAGAAAATGGTTAACCAAAGCTGCTCTTATGTAACTGCATTTTTTTGACTGAAGCATCTCTTCAGTGAGAACATTTGAAACTAGGTGTCTTCAGCTTTGTAAGGGGTTGATAAGTTGGTGTTTTCCCCAAAAAATCTGTAGAAGAAAAGTTGAGTTGAATGCTGAGAATTGTCCAGTTAGAGCAAAACATCCAATCTCATTCTTTGTTTCAGACTCCCTGTGTTGTCAGTTGAGAGAATCTACAACTTAAGTATTTGATCTTCCAACATTTTGCGATTACATAAAATTATTGTTTTTGTGTTTTTAACTTACATTCTATTTTAAACACGAGCCTATGGATTAGTGACTAACTCAACAGTCATATTTGTCTCTTACAATTATTTCAGCAGGAAAATTGCTTAACATCAAATACCAATAGAATACTATGCTAGCCTGGCACTACACTAAATTACATACACATTACATTCATAATACTGACAGCTGAAGGAAAGCAGTGTGCTGTGCCTATCTGATAGATAGGAAAAAGAAATCCTGGCACGGAGAATGCCTTGCTCAAGGTCACACAGCCAAAAAAAACAGAGCAAGAGCCTGGCCTGGGAAGTCAAGCTTCAGAATCAGTCCGTCAAGTTACTACACTGTTTCCTAGTTGAGACTTCTTTCTTTCCAGATTAGCTGTTGATACTTAGCACCAGCTTTTGAAATTAAGTTTCTTCCCAGTGTACAACTGATATCTACTGTGTTAGATACCTGAAAGTGGGTAAGGCGAGTTAGGGTCCACTAGAATCTGAAAGAGCAGTTGCCAAATCTGCATGAGGAAATGCACAGTACTCTGTTTAACCTTAGAAAACTTGCTTTTCCTAGCCTTTCCATAGTCCACTCATAGTCATTCTCTTCCTTTCTCCCCTCTTTTTCCTTGCTTCTGATTTGAAATAAAATTTAATAAACTTTTATCAAGTTAAGTTCATTTTTGCTTGTAGGTAGGAGGTTTGAAATAGGTTTCCTTACCAGCTACAGACACAAGGTAGGAGGCATCCATTATGTCAATTCCAAGTGTTTTTGCTCTGGCTACTAGGTGAAAAGTAGGAATGAAATATGCTAATTGACTCAGGAGAAAAGACCAGGTAAATATGTAGAAGAAAGGATTTCTAAAGAGAGAAATATCTAACAGTTTTTGTTTGCAGTTCCATGAAACAAACTTTTTCTTGTAACTTTTGTCATTGCTTAGAAGTAACAGCCTGTTCCTATGAGGCCTATTGCTGAACTCTTTGCTTTGATTTTCTAAGACAGTTAAAGTTTTGGTAGGTTGTCCAGATGTCTTCATAGTACTGTCTTTGATTGAAGACTCTTGTGTCTCACTGCAGTTTGATGTTTCTGTCTTGTATGATGCCTCTGGTCCAGTTGCAGACAAAATGCTACCTTTGTTTTCAGTATCAGAATTGTTGTTTGATTGAATGTGGATGGGTCTTAAAAGCATGCTGGAAGGCACCAAATTCAATGTAATAGCTCCAAATAATATAAGAGCACCTAAATGGAAGAGAGAAATTGAGAACATACAAATAACCTTTCAGTTCATGCTACTATCTATTCATAGGCTTGGAAGAGGCCAACCTCCTTAGTCCAATAATTCTTGAAAATACTACTTTGCCTCCCATGCTACTTAAAAAACATACTTTATTTGTGTGGGGGGTGGGGGTGGAGGTGGGGTGGACACTGAAGCCAGAAGAGAATCAGATCCCCTGGAGCTGGGATTACAGGCAGTTGTGAAATGTCTGATAATAGATTCTGGGAATGGAATTCTAGTCATCTGGAAGAACAGCAAAATGCCTTTAACTGCTGAGCCATCTCTCCTTCCCTGCCTCCCAAATTTAACTGAAAGCACTTAAATGTATTGACAATATACATGCTGCAAAAATGTAATACTTTAGATATTGAGAAACCAGGATGTTGGAAAGAGGTTATTTTTGCTAAAGTAAAAGATAGGGCATTGGGTGGTGGGTTGATAATCTGAATGGCACAAATTTACATTCTAAATAGGTATTTTAAATATATTGTAGTGACTGGATTTTGGTGTATGAAGTATAGAATTAGCTGGCAGGAAGCATGGGGAAAACATGCTACAAAAGCCTTTCAGACTTTTTTTCCCCTTGAAGACATGCTAGTCTTGCCTTGACGATGGTACTTGGTTGAACAAAGTCATGACTTAGTGTTTGTGGAGAGAACAAGCTTGTGTAGGCTTTTGTAGAGGTGTTATCAGCCTGAGGTTCCCATTTACTGTGGGACTACTGAATAGTGCTCTACATAGGGAAGAGTAGCCAAAACTACTGTAAAGGTAGAAATACACATAAATACATGCCACTAAAATACATCAGATAGAAAATTATGAAATGACTTTGTGCAAATTCCTAGTTGATAATATATATATATAAAGATTTGTTTTTTTGTTTTCTTAGAAGGATGCTTTAGTGAAAGATTGGAGGAAAAAGAAAACATTGTTTTTCTAAAACTGTTACTGTACAGTGTTTCCAGTTGCACCTCATGCATGGAATTCTGAAGAGAATTCTGAGTGGGCTGGTAAAGGCTGAGGAAGATTTCTCCCTTATATTCTCTAAGGAAGGGGATGTGCTGCCATTAAATATGTTTATTTCCCCTGTCATCTTAAGTGCTATGTGGTGCCTGCTGGCCTGTAATCCCAGCATCTCAATGAGTTTTGAGGCCAGCCTGGTCCTCAGAGCAAGTTCTGGACCTGCCAGGGCCTCATAGTGACCTTGGATCTAGAAAAAGAAATTTATTAAAGCTTCACTTCTAGTAATGTTTAGAGTTTAGAAATTTAGACTGACTCACCTGTCCAGTCATAAAGATCTATCAAAAATTTTGTAAAGGGTGCCAACAAAAATGTCAGTCCCATTCCAGAACGGGCAATTGCTGTAGAAAGACCCAGTCGTTTTTGGAAATATTTGGTAATTACCACAGCAGCTACTTGGTACAAGAAAGCAGACCCCAAACCTTAAAGAAAAAAAATAAAAGTTTGAAATTAGATCATTAGTTATCAGATCACATGTTGTAAATCAGAGACTATATTTAGGATCTGCCGGCAGTAGGAAGGTTGTCTGTCCCATGCTTTATGAACTGTTGATAGTGAACTCACCAGGTAACAGTCCCATAGTCACACAAAGGAAGGGAATGCCTGTGGCCCAGCTGCTGATGAGATAGCCACCAGAAACAAGGAACGTACCAAGAATGGAGGTAGTTTTTTCTCCAAGTATGTCACAAATAATAGCAGCCAGGGGACCTTAAGAGAAGGAGGGGAAAGTGCTAAGTTAATGTCCTTGGGCATCCCTTACACCCTGTGCGTTATTTGGCTGAGTGATAAGAGGAAAACAAGACAATTGGGTTAAGATACTGTATATTCAAAATTTAATTGTGTTTGTGCTAGTGGCCTCTGTTTAGTACAAATTTGATTCACGCCGGGTGGTGGTGGCACACACCTTTAATCCCAGCACTTGGGAGGTAGAGGCAGGCAGATTTCTGAGTTCGAGGCCAGCCTGGTCTACAGAGTGAGTTCAGGCTCGAAAAAACCAAAAAAAAAAAACAAAAACAAAAAAGCAAATTTGAATCACTAATATCCATATTACAACACCAACTAGAACTAAAGGAGAAATTGGTTTGATGTTTGTTTTGAATGTGATCACATAATTAGAACTGAATGGTTTCACTTTCAGATTGAAATCTTGGCTCACTGGGTTTAAAGCTTTATCAGACGTAAATACCACAAAGCATGAAAAAATTTCAATCATTAACTAAATACTTGGATTCTTAATTCCTTTCCCTGTCTTTTTTCCAGACAAGATTTTTCTGTGTAGCCTTGGCTGTCCTGAGACTTGCTCTGTAGACCAGGCTGGCCTCCAACTCAGAGATCCACCTGCCTCTGCCTCCCGAGTGCTGGGATTAAAGGCGTGCACCACCAACACCTGGCCTTAATTCCTTTTTAACCTTAATTTTCCCAACTTAATTACCAAGTTAAATAGAGCTTAAACACTGTTGTCTCTTTCAATATTACATATTGATATTAAGGCATATTATTAATAGGTGAACTTTAATGTAAAATGACTTCAGCCTTAAAGGAATGACGGTGTTGTCATGGACCTTTGTGGTCATTCTCTATAGACAGCAAGCTTATTGCCAGCCCCATACCTGCACAAAAACGGAGTGATGACATAATGGATCCAATCCAACCAATTTGCTCTGAAGTGCCTTCAAACTCTTCTTGAAAAACCACAAAGAAAATTGCAAATGTCTTGGTCATTCCCATCACAAACACGTTTACCTAATTCAAAGCATAGAGTCCTTGTTAGGTGCAAAGTGGGCTAAAACTTGTTACCAGATGTTCTATTGCTCCAGAGTCTCAGTACTTACCCATTTGTCTTATTGGTGCTTTCTGGTTATATAATAGGGGGTGGGAGCAGTTCATTCCTCTTTAAAGTGGTGGGACATATGCATGAAAATATCTCATTTAGTCCCCATTTCAAGTTTATGAAAAGGATGTGTCACTATTGTTTTATAGGTGAGAGTTGAAGTTTAGAGAGAAAGTTGTCAAGGATGTACAGGCACTGAGATTTAGACCCTAGGCTAATTTGACTCCTCACTATTTTTTTTTTTTTTTTTTTTTACATACTATCTCTGGTAGTTGTTTATTACAAGTGCCTTTGGGGGGGGGGGATGCATATTTCTGTTTGTATACAACCATTCCTCAACTCCTAATTGTAAAGGATTGTGGCCACCACCCCCCCACACACACACACTTTAATCATCATTTCTAGTCTTATTTCAGAATAGTGGTATTTCTTATCTGGAGGCAAGAGACGGAGAATTGGCAACTGCCTAGGAGGCTTCCAAAGTTAAGAAAAGAGTCCTAAACATTTTTCTCATTCTCTCTTGAAAGCAAGTACAAAACAAAACTTGGAAAGATGACTTAGCACTTGTTGCACTTCCAGAATACCCAGGTTCAGTTCCTGGCACCCACAATTATACTTTTTCTTTAAAAAAAAAAAAAATCAAATGTAACAGATCTTCCTGTCTCTGCCTCCTAAGTACTGGGATTAAAGACATATGCCACCACTTCCAGTTCCTCTGTTCTTAATCTTTTGAATTTGGCTGGCTATTGGTCTCCAATCTGAACTTTTCCTTGTTCTCTTCTTGATGTCTGGCTATGACAGCTGTGAAATGGGTGTGGCCTGCTCAGTAACAGGTTGTGTTGTCTTCACTGGGTATCAGGAAAGCAAAGGCAGAGCTCTAGCATCTACCCAGCTAGCTCTCTCTAACTTTTAACTTCCTAATTAATTTCTATTTGGACTTTAAAAACATACTAAAGACCTTTCCCAATATCTGTATTTTCCCTTAGTTAAACCAAGCAGACTACTACATAAGTTTTGATCCCATGCCGTGGATTAAGCTTGGTAGGACTTAGTCCGGCTTCATCAGGCATTGTAATTTCCTCACCTCCAAATCAAACAAAAACCGAGGAATGGTCCAATCCCTAATTTCCAACTTAAAAGCATTTAGTTTTAGATTTTTGTTTTGTTTTATTTTGGGGGTGTGTGTGATTTTTTTTTTTTTAAGATTTATTTATTTATTTATGTAAGTACACTGTAGCTGTCTTCAGACACCCCAGAAGAGGGCATCAAATCCCATTACAGATGGTTGTGAGTCACCATGTGGTTGCTGGGAATTGAACTCAGGACTTCTGGAAGAGTAGTAGGAGTCCTTAACCTCTGAGCCATCTCTCCAGCCCAGTTTTTTGTTTTTCAAGACAGAGTTTCTCTGTGTAGCTGTGGCTGTCCTTGAACTAACTCCTTCTCCCTCCCTCTCTCCCTCTCCCTCCTTTTCTCTCTTCCTCCACCCTTCCTCCTCCTCCTCCTCCTCCTCCTCCTCCTCCTCCTCCTCCTCCTCCTCCTCCTCCTCTTCTTCTTCTTCCTCCCTCTCTTCCC
>CM052704.1:80837205-80862934 GCA_028551405.1 Uromys caudimaculatus | reverse complement strand
ATGTCCGCCTGCCCCTCTGCTCTTGTTTCTACTGTGAATGATTCCATTCTTCCCCACATTGATCTCCCCCAGTTTTGTCCTATCTCCCTTTTCTCTGGTGGCTTTATCCCTTTTGCCTTAAAGTTAAATTGGGTATATTGTAGACACAGGTTGCTATACTTCAGGTGCACAAAGACCTTCTTGGTTATAAATCCCTTAGCCTCTAAGATTAAGCCATTCAAACTGTTCAGAGTTTTTCGTCCTGCTCCTTCTAACTCTAGTGAACGGCATTCAAAATTTGTCAAAGTGCTTAAACTAACGACTCTGAACTTTGATGTTCCCTGCTGTCAGATTCCTCTCCACACCTTAGTGGTCTGTCCTCCCAAAATGCTCAAATCTGTATTTTCAGTTACTTCTGGATATTGCATTAAAATAGGGCCTGTTTTCTTGCCTGTATTGCAGCTTGTCCAATGGATACCCTGTGTCCAGGTTCCATCTGAAATACTTCTCCAATTAAAGTATTCCAATTGCCTCATTAAAACTTCATATCCTTGGAACAACCAGTTGTCTTAATCTATCTGTTATTTTTCTGAGATTATTTCACTGTGTAGCCCCAGCTGTCTTTGAACTCATGTTCCTCCTGCCACTACCTCCAAGTTGCTGCAATTACAGGTGTATCACCTGTAACTGTACCAGCACACTTGGCTCTTAACATGTTTTCAGTAGCCTCTCTCCACCTCTGACTTCATCCACCTTCTTGGCTACTTATACATGTGTCTATGAGTTTGTTCCCCCACCCCCACCCCCAAAGCAGGTATTTAATGAGTGGCTACTGTGTTTCAGGCTGTATATTCAGAGTATTCAGAGTAGGCATACAATAGTGAACATACACTGATGAGCAATATAGATGTGGATCCCTACCCTCACTAAACAGTTTGGTAAGATATACTGTGATAGTTTGAATATTCTTGGACTATTAGGAGGTATGGCCTTATTGGAGTACATGTGGTCTTGTTGGAAGAAGTGTGTCATTGTGGGCATGTGCTTTAAGACCCTCATCCTAGCTCCCTGGAAGCCAGTATTATTCTAGCAGCCTTCAGATGAAGATGTAGAACTCTCAGCAACTCCTGTACCAGGCCTGCCTGGACACTGCCATGCTCCTGCCTTGATGATACTGGACTGAACCTCTGAACCTGTAAGCCAGTCCCAATTAAATGTTGTCCTTTAAAAGAGTTGTCTTGGTCATGGTGTCTGTTCCCAGCAGTGAAACCCTAACTAAGACACATACTAAACCCAGAAACGGTTATGTATAAAGTATGGTGAGTTACAGTGTAGCCTGCTTTTGTGGGGGAACTCACAAAGCATACTGAGAATGTTTTCACTTTTCTGGGAGCTTAAATCTTATAGAAAAGCACGCTTGCAATTTACATGGAAATAGATGCACTGCCCTGTAAGGGTGTATGTCATCCCTATGAGCGGTGAGCCAGCTGAGCTCAGGGTAACATTTTGGTATATTTTTGTGCTTCAATAACCATCATCATGTTACCCAAATAACATTATTAACCTGATTATTAGGTACTTTTAATTAGCATTAACTGATCAAATAACTTGTTCTCCATTGAGAATAATACAGAAACATGTGGGAGAACCAGACTCCTACACCAACAGCATCCACCATTTGAGAGGAGACCCAACCAGGCAGGGCTCTCAGACTTAAGGCATCTTTAGTTCCCCCATTATTAATGTTTCTGTGGAAGGGGAGAAGAGATTCTATTTTTCAGTAATGAAGCCAGAATTTACCAAATTGTGCTTTATTAAGTTTTATAATACACAGGTCTAGCTTAGGACCTCTACCCTCCCTCCCTCTTTTCTATCATTAGGGAGGTGTAATGCATTATGTTTTCCCACCTTCAATTTCATACTTATATCTGTCACTCATCCGGACTTGTACTCCTATTGTGTGGGCTGCTTACTGTAAATCCAAGCAGGGGAGGAATGTCAGGAAGAAAGCAGCGTCTTTGTGGGTGTGTCTCAAAGTTAATGATCTAGGGGTGCTTTAGAATTATAGGGCTGGTACCACTATGTACAGGGTTATTTGTGGCACAGCTATGATGGGATCCACCAGTGTTGTAGAACAGACCTGCTGATAATGCACATCACCACTTGTTTACATAGCAGTCTCAGCAGTGTCTTGGAGGAAGGGCAAGAACTCTTTCAATACATGTTAGATACAGAGTTTAACTTGAGTTTAAGTTATAGGTGGAGTGTGGGCAGCAGGCTGAAATACTCTCAACCTCTTTTAATGAAGGGGACTGCCGTGGTTGGCTTTTTATTGCTATGATAAAATACTTGGAAAGGAAAGGTTCATTTCAGCTTAAAGATTAAAGACCATCACGAAGTCAGGGCAAGATCTAAAGCAGAAGCTATGGAGGAATACTGCTTCCTGGCTTGTTTTCCCCTGGCTTGTTCAGTTTGCTTTCCTAAACAACACAGGACCACCTGTCCAGGCATGGCGGTGAGCTGAGCTCTCCAAATCAATCATTAATCAAGAAAATGTCCCCACAGACTTGCTGACAGGCCAGTCTGATGGAAGCAGTTTCTCAATTGCTATTCCCTCTTTCCAGATACATCTAGGTTTGTGTCAAGTAGACAAAAACAGCACAAGGAGTATGAAGTATTGTGTACATGTTAGGCTGACTGGGTGGGCACTTAGTTTTGAGATAAAGTCTTGCCGTGTATGACTGGCTGGTCTCAAACTCTTAACAATCATCTTGCCTCAGTACTCTCACACCTGGCAGAGCTGAGTACTTTCTAGGAATGCCTTGTGCTAGATAGCTCTTACATAGTCAAAATTACAATGTCCCCAAATTGCGAAGCTGGCAAAGTAGAACTGCCAATCATGCCTGGAGCATTCTCTGATTAAGAGGTGATAGAGAGGCAGAGGAGAGGACTGGATGAGAATGCTTCTTTCTCTCAAGGGGAACAGCTCAGCTTCTGGGTTCAGCCAAGATGGCCTCTGATCTTAGCAATCTGGGGAAGTTCCTGGCTTCCTATCTACTCAAATCTCATGATTTCTTCAGAGATCTTGTTAGGCTGCTTTTGAGCTTTTCTTCAGACAGTTCAGCAGTTGGAAAGGGGAAAGAAACACTTACCAGGAAAAAATGAAACACAACCATCCATCCCCATCCTCCATCCAGGGGCTTTGTGTAAGGGGAGGGTTTTTCTTCCCTCTTCATCAGGACGCTTCCTGTGTGTTACAGAGATCACTGAAACAGATCCAAAACAGTTGATTCAGTAGTCAAGAAAGGGATCTAAACTTAAGTGGGCTTTTATTTTATTTTTCTCCATGGTATAAAACCAATTGTTCTTTGATTTTACTTTTTGTTCTCCCTTAGTTACATGTGAAGTCTGCCTGATGTTAATAACCTTACTTCCCTGATGGGAATGGCCACTCGTGCTCAGGATCTCCATATAAGCCAATTTTAGAGGATTCCATGTGTTACCCATCCTGTCCCGTGAACCAGCCCTTGACTCTAAAGAAAAGTAAAATGGGAGGGGGCTCTTGGGTTTAGACAGCCCCTTTATATGGAACTTAGATATTTTAAGGAGCTAGATACTACAACAAAGTAACTTCTCTTAACAGGATACTAGATCAGGAAAATAAATTGGGAAGCCCATTTAGGAAATATGAGGGATTTGAAATAGAGGGTACCAAATAGAGAGGTTAAATATTTTGATTTCTGAGTTGGAGGCCAGCCTGGTCTACAGAGTGAGTTCCAGGACAGCCAGGGCTACACAGAGAAACTCTGTCTCCAAAAAAAAAAAAAAAATTTTGGTTGTGATGGTGGACTTAACGATTCTGCAGGAGACTACTCTCCACCTTAGGAGAGAGATGCTAAGCATTCAAGATTAGAATGTCATAGTGTGCTACCTTCACACAGAGTTGAGTAAATAAATACCTACATATTGAGAAAGAATGAAAAGAGAATGTATGTGTTCTGAGGAATGGATGTTATCCTCATTTGCCATTGTGAAAGCAGGCTGGTGTGTGCGTGTGCGTGTGCGTGTGTGCGTGTGTGCGTGTGTGTGTGTGTGTGTGTACGCGTGTTTTCAGTGTCTAAAAACCAGTAATGTCTGTTAGAAGATTAGGCAAAAAGATGCCAGGTGTGTGTGTGTGTGTGTGTGTGTGTGTGTGTGTGTGTGTGAGAGAGAGAGAGAGGAGGGGGGAGGGAGGGAAATGTGTGATGTCTATTAGATGTGTAGGCTGGACAGACAGATTCTAGTCATTCCAGGCCCCTGAGCAGACCAACCCAACACCCAATTCCAATTCCACGTCACCTTACCTTTAAGCAAGTGAATCCTGTGAAGAAAAGAAAATTTCGGAGGAAAAATTAGATATTTTCCCTAGAACGTTACTCTTTTCTAAGGCGTTTCATTCCACTGCTTAGTGAAAACAACCAGGCATTGTAGGCAAGCAGGGAGGCACAGAGGTTTAGGCCCTCCTACTAGTGGACTTTACTTCCTGAGGGAGGAGGAAAGGCTGTAATTTGAGAGCAACTCAGGCCAGCCTTCCAGCCAGCCCACAAGGTAGACTTTTTTTCACCTCAGGCCAAAAGCCAGGTTGGGGTAAACCAAGGAGAAAATCTTCCTGGCGACATCTCAGGTCTGGGGGGGTGGGACTCCAGATTTTTGAAACACTTGTCCAAAGTTCCTCAGGGAGTCTCAAGACCTGTTTATAAGAGAAACATAAAACTCTTCCAGAGGTGGGCGAGCTTTTTGTTGGACCACAAATGGCAGTGCTGGAGCCGTAGATATTACTCTGTGATAGAATGCGTGCTTAACGTGGGTACTTGGGTTTAGTCCATAGTAGCAAACCTACAGCAGCCCTTAGTCAATTCAGCCTGCTCTGTGCTCTTTTGTGCTCACTGACTAAATAGTATAATTACTAATTTGGGGTTTCAGGTTCCATTTTAATTGCTTTTTTGAACCCTATTTAACTTTCTATGAAGATAATATACTTACAGTAATTTTAATGAAACTTTTTTTAAACTGAATTTTGGAAATGATTAAGGCTGAGTCCTGGAAAATTATGTAAATAATTCAACATTCCCATCCAGTTTCCTCCCTTTGCTCCACCTTCCACATTTAAAAAAAAAAAAAAAAAAAGTCAACAAGAAAGTGCCTTTGATCTCCCTATGCCAGCATTCCAGATTTTAAACTACAATGTATTTTAAGCCAAAGTATGATTTCTTTGTTTGATCTGGAAATCTGCACCTTTGTTCTGTTTTTTAAACATGGAACTTCTCATCCTTTTAAAGCCCATCTCTAATTTTTCGTATTAAAATTCTTAAAGAAGGATGGCTTAGTTTGAGAGGATGCTCAGTGAACGTAACCATGGACAGATGATGCAGATATGTGGTGTTGGTGGGAAAGATCAAATGAACACTCAGCAGAAGGCAGAACTCAGAGGAAGGGGAATGTTTTGCAGAGAGCTTGTGATAATTATACACTCCAGAACATGTTTTTAGTGACCGTCCATGGAACCGTCTTTGGTGGCAGGACTGCTACTCTTTTAAAGCAAACTATGATTTAGTTAGAAGAGGTGAAGTTAAGCTTGATCCTGATAGCTCTGCCTGGAGCCCTGGGCACAGATTTGAAATGGAGAGGAACAGCATCATGTATAGGCTAAGTGGATTTCGGAGGCCTCAGAGATGAGCCCCTTCATACCTTTTATATAGAAACCATTGAGAGCTAGTGAGTAATGCTGGTTTGGATAGAATTTCAACATTCATTTTAAGTCTTGAAATTCTGAGCAGGTTAACCTCTTCGGATTTGTTTCCAAAGCTATAAAATGTTGCTATTTTACAAGATTGTTTAGGATCAAGAATACTTCTTACTGCTGTGTATGGTAGCTCACACTTAAAATCTCAGCACACCTGATGCTGAAGTAAGGAGGATTGCTGAGTTTGAGCAAATCAGGGTTAAAGTCAGACCCTACCCCCACTCCCACCCCCTCTCCCCAAAAAGGAAAAACCTATGAATCATTCTTGTTAATGAGAGGAAAGAATTGTTAAGCTATCTGGGATACTAGTTAATATTTCAGCACCCATACCCACTGATGCAATGTTGTGTTTACGGAGTCTTTAAATATATGACTATCTCAGCCTATAACCTTTTAACTCTTGGTCCCAAAGCTATTTGGTAAGAATTTACTGTAATTTCTTATTACCATTGTTCTGCTGTCTGATAACTTATGAATACTTTTCAGCCCTAGGGACTCAGAATTTAGCACAACACCACTGGGTTAGGAAAGTCACCCAGCTGAACCTTCCCTTGTCCTTGTTCAGTCCTTAGCTGTAAAAAGTTGGCTCCCAGCCAGGCAGCACACAGGAGGCAGAGGCAGGTGGATCTTTGAGTTTGAGGCCAGCCTGGCCTACAGAGTGAGTTCCAGGACACAGAGAAACACTGTCTCTAAAAACAAACAAACAAACAAACAAACAAACAAACAAAAGGTTGGCTCACAAAGCTGGGCTTAGGGGCACATGCCATTGATCCCAGCACTTAGGAGACAAAGGCAGGCAGATCTCTTCATTCAAGGCCAGCCTGGTCTACAGAGTGAGTTCCAGGACTGCCAAGTATATGCAGAGAAACCCTGTTTCAACCCCTACCCTCATACCCCCAATAAAATAAATAAATAGCATAATAAAAGTTGGCTTATAGAATTGGCCTCTGACTGGCATTTGGGAGCTTAGCCTTTAGGGGAATTTCTACCATCACTGTTCCTATAGGGAGCAAACAATCTGACTTATGCTAAACACTCCCTTCTGGGAACCTGGAAGTTGCAAGTAGAAAATGCTCATGTGATCAGCCTCCTCTGGGCACTGAGTAGATAATGACTTCTCCAGCTGAAGATATTTCATAAATGTTATCACAACTTGGTGCTGGAGAAATTAAGTACACTCTATGTGACTTGACTGAAGGAGAGTCCTTGGAACTTTCTGCCCTGCTTTCTTTTTCGTTTTGTCCCAAACACCATTTCTCTTTGTCAATTCTCCTTTTACTATAATAAACATGATTACAGGGAAATGTTGAATCTTTTGAGTCTTAGTGGATCATCAGACCTAAGTATCTTAGTTAGGGAAACACTATGACCAAAAAGCAAGTTGGGGAGGAAAGGGTTTATTTGGCTTACACTTCCGTATTTATTCGTCTTCGAAGGAAGTCAGTACAGGAACTTAAACAGGGCAGGAACCTGGAGACTGGAGTTGATGCAGAGGCCATGGAGGGGTACTGCTTACTGACTTGCTCTGCCTGCTTTCTTATAGAACCCAGTACCACCTCAGGGATGACACCACCCACAATGAGGTGTGTTGTGTTTATAAAAAGATAGAGAGGGGTGTATGTTCTATGAAGGTGTGGTGAGGTATGGGGTAGAGGGTGCCTCGGTGGGCTCATGCTGAGGCATCCCTTCCCCCTGAGGGACCAGCCACAGACGTTATAGTATAGAGTAGAGTTTATTTAGGGCATGGGGAGGGGAGGCAAGAGGATAGTAGAGGCAGAGAAAGGGAGAGAGAGTAGAGACGGAAAGGAGTAGAGGCCGGCCATGAGCACCTGGAGAGAGAGGGGGAAGGGAATTGGGAGAGAAATGGGAAGGGAAGCAGGGAAAGAGCAAGAGAGGAGCAAGAGAGCTAGAGGGCAAGCAGCCCCTTTTTATAGTGAGTCAGGCGCACACCTGGCTGTTGCCAGGTAACTGTGGGGAGGAACATAGACAGAATGCTAACAAGGTGGACCCTCCCCTATCAATCACTAATCAAGAAAATGCCCTTACAGGCCTGCCTACAGCTGTATCTTTTTTTTTTTTTTTTTTAAAGATTTTATTTGTGTTATACATATGAGTACACTCTAGCTGTCTTCAGACACACCAGAAGAGGGCATCAGATCCCATTACAGATGGTTGTGAGCCACCATGTGGTTGCTGGGAATTGAACTCAGGACCTTTGAAGAGCAGTCAGTGCTTTTATCTGCTGAGCCATCTCTCCAGCCCCAACAGCTGTATCTTATGGAGGCATTTATTTTCTTTCTTTCTTTCTTTCTTTCTTTCTTTCTTTCTTTCTTTCTTTCTTTCTTTCTTTCTTTCTTTTTCTTCCTTCCTTCCTTCCTTCCTTCCTTCCTTCCTTCCTTCCTTCCTTCCTTCCTTCCTTCCTTCCTTCCTTCCTTCCTTCCTTCTTTCCTTTCTCTTTTTTAAACTTACTCACTTTACATACCCCTCACTGCCCCCTCCTGGTCACCCCCCCCACACACACACACACAATCCTAACTCCATCCCCTCTCCCCTTCTCCACTAATTGGGTGAGCCCACCACCATCACCAAGTATCTTTCCACCATGACACTTCAAGTCTCTATGAGGCTAGGCGCTTCCTCTCCCACTGAGGCCAGACAAGGCAGCCCAGCTAGAAGAACATATCCCACACACAGGCAACAGCTTTTGTGATAGCCCCTGCTCCAGTTGTTTGGGACTCACATGAAGACCAAGCTATCCATCTGCTATATATGTGTGGGGAGGCCTAGGTCCAGCTCATATATGTTCTTTGGTTGGTGGTTCAGACTCTGAGAGCCCCAAGGGTCCAGGTTAGTTGATTCTGTTGGTCTTCCTGTGCCGTTCCTATCCCCTTAGGGGCTGCAATCCTTCCTCCTATTCTTCTATAAGAGTCCCCAAACTCCATCCACTGTTTGGCTGTAGGTGTTTGCATCTGTTTGAGTCAGTTGCTGGGTGGAGCCTCTCAGAGGACAGCCATGCTAGACTCCTATCTGCAAGCATAACAGAGTGTCATTAATAGTGTCAGGGATTGGTGCTTGTCGGTGAGATGGGTCTCAAGTTGGGCTGGTTATTGGTTGACTGTTCCCTCAGTCTCTGCTCCATCCCCAATCCCTGCCTCTTTTAGAGACAGGATAAATTTTGGGTAGAAAGATTTGTAGGTGGGTTGGTGTCCCTATTGATCCACTAGGGTTCCTGCCTGGCCACAGGAGGCAGTCTCCCCAGGTGGAGGCATTTTCTTAATTGAGGTTCCCTCCTCTCAGATGACCTCAGCTTGTGTCAAATTGACATAAAACTATGCAGCACACTGAGGAATTTGCCTAGCTTTCCCCAAGAAATAATGTTCTTCAGAGCCAGAAACAGTTGGTAGTAGAAGTGGTAACAGTAGTAAGGTTTACTATAAGTAATTGATTTGTATAATTATAGACACTAAGAAGACCAACATCTGCAATAAGCAAACTGCAGAACTGGAAGCCAATGGTAGGGTTCCATTCCAAATGAGGTCACCAAAACTGAGGTGTAAGTTTCAGTCAATCTAGAAATGGAGGGCCAGTACCCCAGGTCAAAGAATCAAACAAATGGGGAGAAAGAATGGAAGGTTTTTCGTCTACTCAGGGGTTCAGTGGTAGGAAGCTTACAAACATACTGATTCAAATGGCCTTGGCCAGACACATTCAGAAATGGCCTAATTCAGGTATCTTGGTATCTCATAGTCCAGTTAAGTTAATACATCAAATCAGGGGAGGAGCTTGAGAAACCCCATGCAACCATACTTCAGCTTTAGTTCCATACAGACTAGAAAATCATGTACCTCTAGTGTGGTGGTTTGACCAAGAATGTCCTGACAGGCTCAGAAGCTTGAATACTTGACCCCCAGTCAGCGGAGCTGTTTGCAAAGGATCAGGAGGTGTAGGATAGCTTGAAGAGATGTGCACTGGGTACAGGCGTTAAGGTTTCAAAAGACTCCTGGCATTCCCAGTGTGCCGTTCTCTGCTTCCTGCTTTTGGATCAAGATATTTCTGAGCTGTTCCAACCACCATGCCTTTGCTACACCATTATGAACTCTAACCCTCTGAAACTGTAAGTCCAATTAAAGGCTTCCTTTTCTAAGTTGCCCTGGCCATGGTGTTTTGTCACAGCAATAGAAAAGTAACAAGACATCTAGCTTTTCGGTCTTCCCAGCACAAGTCTTGTTCTATTAATAAATGGATATACTTTTTCCTACCTCTGATGTTACTGTGAGTAAATGAGAGTGTTTGCCTCACTGCTAAAGGGAGACGTTATGAGATAAGCAGGTACAGCATGACATGTGGCACAAGCAGTGGGCTGCAGCTGGATCTTTCAGGTCATGGAAGGAACTTTAAAGTTTGTTCAAAATACAGTGGGGGGTATCTGAGAGTTTGGAACTAAGCCTGGTGCACAGAGAGCACTTACACCATGTTATTGAGTATTATCAACAGGATTCCCTGTCAAGTTCAATGTATCTGAAATTGAAATCAGTCACTTTTTTTCTGTCCAATGACATTCTAGAAAGTTCAATTCTTGTTCCTATCCTCCTGTTTGCTCTGTTGCTTTCTTTGTATTTTATGGAACCCATTCTTTTTAAACTGGGACAATGTACAGGTTAAGTGAACTAAACACAAATAAATTGCTCAATATATCTCTAGCATACAAAAACCTCACTAATGATTGAATTGTAAAAGGCAGGCATGGTGGCTGGGGGCTGGAGAACTGGCCACCACTATTGGGCTATTCTCTGTTGATGGCCGAGTAAAGGAATGCACCACCACTATCCAGCTAGGATTCACATTTCCACCTAACAGACTAGAGCATTTGCTGTCATGCACATATTCCTTGTGGTTTGCCGTTTTTTGCTTTCTTCTTGCTAGAAACCCTTACTCACTGCATCCATTCTATTCTTGGAGGCCCAGTTTATACCACAAAACCGTACGTATACTTGTGTATTCAGCAAGTGTTTATTTAATGCCTTCTGTGCACAAGGAACTGTTCTAGTTGCTTGGGATTTAAGACAAAGGTCATGCTTTCAGAACAGGTTTTGACAGTGGTGCAGATAAACATATACTGTATGCCTAAAGTAGGACATTATATGCATACCCTTCTCTCTAAGTACCAGCTTAAGGTCTTCAGGTATCTTACTCAAAATCCTTATTCTGTAAACAGCACTTTACTCTTAATATTCTAGAATTTTTTTTTTTTTTTTTGGTTTTGGTTTTTTGAGACAGGGTTTCTCTTTATAGCCCTGATGGTCCTGGAACTCACTCTGTAGACCAGGTTGGCCTCTAACTCAGAAATCCGCCTGCCTCTGCCTCCCGAGTGCTGGGACTAAAGGCGTGCGCCACCACTGCCCAGCTTAGAATTTTTTTTATATAGAGAAATATTAAATTGCCAAAGAGCAGTAGAAACTGTTTAAACAAATAGACAAACTGGGACTGGCAAGATGGTGTTTAAACAAATAGACAAACTGGGACTGGCAAGATGGTGTTTAAACAAATAGACAAACTGGGACTGGCAAGATGGCTCAGTGGGTAAGAAGTGCTTGCTAGACAAGCCTAACAACCTACCTGCGTTGGATCCCCAAAACCCATGGTAGGAGAGGATAAACAACCACAAGCTGACAATCTAAATTCACACACAGCATACATGAAGCCACGCGCGCGCGCGCACACACACACACACACACACACACACACACACACACATGCGCACACGCGCACACACACACACACACACACAGTCCTTTTTTGCCTGCTTGTGCAGTTCTCTTTTGAGAGTCACTGAAGGTTGAAGATTACTTTTACTCTCAAATGGTAAAAAAATTTTTTTGTCCAACGTGCCTATCTCTTCAATGGTCTGCGTGATGTTAAAAATGTAGTCCCTCTGTGCTGGCTGGTGGTGGTGCATGTCTTTGCAGGCAGATCTCTGAGTTTGAGGCTAGCCTGGTCTACTGAGTGAATTCCAGGACAGTCAGGGCTACACAGAGAAACCCTGTCTCAGAAAACCAACCAACCAACCAAAAAAAGAACATAGGCCCTAACAAACAAACAAACAAACAAACAAAGAACATAGGCCTTCCTGCAGAGTTTGGATGGTGACTATGCTAACCCCTAGACTTTAGTTACACACAAAAACCAGGTGTACCTACCGTATTTTATAATGAGAAATAGTTTCTTGTCCTGTTAAGGACCCAAAGATATTACCTATGTCACTTAGGTTGAGGGAAATGTTTGGTCCATGTGCCCTTGCATAACACAGACATTTTAAGAACACGAAAGAGAAGCTAGTAGTTTGGGACAGAGATCTTTTAGAGAAAAAAAAATTCACAATTTGATACTTGAAAAAAAGAAAAATGAGCAAAATGAGCATTAAGTAAGAATTTTTTTTTTTTTTTTCTCCTCGAGACAGGATTTCTCTGTGTAGCCCTAGCTGTCCTGGAACTCACTCTGTAGACCAGGCTGGCCTCGAACTCAGAAATACACCTCCCTCTGCCTCCCAAGTGCTGGGACTAAAGGCGTGCGCTACCACTGCCCGGCTAAGTAAGAATTTTAAAAGACCAGAAATGAGCCAAACTTTCTTCAGAACAGGTTTATTGACCACAACAAAGTTCTATATACAAAGTACCCTAGACCTTAGTGACAATCGCTATAATCCCAGAAGGTAGGAGTTTGAAGCAGGAAGACCATAAATTTGAAGTCAGCCTGGGCTACACAGTTCTAGGCCATGGTGGGCTTCGGTCCTGGACTACAGTGACTGTCATCAAAGAGCAGAGTGACAAAAGCCCAAACAAGGCCACCATGCTCCTAAGTGACATCTTGGTAACTGGCTGTCATATAAATAAGGAAGTCCACATTGGACATTAAGTGAATGGCCTGATTTCTGGAACTTTAATAGTTTTACAAGTTAACTGAGACAGGCATGACTGAATCCTGGTGAGGCCACTGGAGAGCTGGCATCAGATGTCAAGAGGCCATTTTGTGCACAGCCACTGTGATGCCATCATGTTTCTGGATCATAATGTTCCTGAAAAGTCATAAAGAAAATATTCAGCAACTCTTAATACATGCGACTTAAGTGTAAGATTAAATATATTTAGTTTAAGATCTAGAACAACAGCATACTCCATCTACGTCTACACACAAAAGCAAATATGACAGTCCCTATTGAGAAGTGCCAGTCACCAACCCCTACTGCCAGAACCTTTGCAGTACTTTCCCATCCATAAAGGGGACTACATTCTCAAACCATGAGGCAAATCTTCCTATAAGAAAAATGAATAAATAAATAGCACAGATGGGCATGACACAGTTGAGTATTGCGGGTAAATCTAATTATAACATAAAAAGGAAATTAATCCTTTTAATTTTTGAATTTTTTTAAAAAACAAAGTAATCCTGAACCCTACTACTCAACATGATTCTGATTTTTTTTTTTTTCCTGGAGGTTGGAGTTAGAATCCAGGGCCTTGCACATGCTATCACTAGCCTAGCATCCTTCCTGGTCCTAATTTTTAGATTAGATTTTTTAAAAAATGTATGTGTGTGTGCGTACTGGTGCTTGAGAAGGCCAGAAAGTGGTGTTGGATTCTCTGGAGTTGGAGTTACAAGTGGTTGTGAGCTTTCAAATGTGGGTGCTGGGAACTGATGCAGGTCCTCTGGAGGAGTGGTATGTGCTCTCAACCATTAAGCCACCTCCCCAGCTCCTAATTTTTATTATATGTTACTTATGTTTTAGTGTCTATATGCATGCCACTGCTTGCATGACAACTTCAGGGTGTTTTTTCTCCTTCAACCATATGGGTTCCAGGTATGGAATTCCAGCCATCAGACTTGACGGCAAGCACATCTATTTGCTTAGCCATCTTGCTGGCTCCTGGTTCTAATTTTAATCTGTATATATATTAATAAATACATTAATATTAATATCCTCTTCTTTTCCATCCCCCAAAGTGACCACAGAATGCATTTTTAAGGTTCATATATTCTATATCTGTGCAAGTACGCACATACAATGTGTGCATGTACATACACCTATGTACACACATGGAGGGGAGGTCAGAAGAAGGTGCTGGGGTCCTCTATTACTATGCAGTGTCCTTTGATGTATGGTCTGATCCCTGAGCCTGAGACTCCTTTTCTCTGCTAGACTGGAAGACAGCAAGCCCCAGCAATCCTCCCGTCTCTGCCCTTCCCCCTGACTTGGAGCTGAGTTACAGGTGTTTGTTGTGTGGGTGCTGGTGTGCTAGGATGTCAGCTCCTGTCCTCAGGCCTGTGGCTCCCGAACGCATCTTAAGTGCTGGCATTCCTCCAGCCCCACAGTTTCCTTTTCTTTTATCACTTAGAATTTGAATAAAGACCTTTATCTAGGAGCATCTTTAAGACATTACTTCAGGGAATTCTATGCAACAAATCATTTTTTGTGTTTTTACTGTTTTTCTTTATTGGAGTGGGTGGGGGGGGCAAACTGAGAGCTCATGGCAGTCCTTCTCTCTCATTTTAATGAAGGTCTGTCATGGGGTCTGTCCGTTGTCATGGGGATGCCCATTGGCTCTGTGGTATACTGACTAGTAAACTACCATTGAATGCAGGGGAAAGCTCAATCAAGTTTTTCAGAACAAAAAGAAAGGGATGTGCTGATATGTACTCACCCATTATCTGATTCTAAACATACCACAGGGATGTCAGTGGGGTCAGAGGTTAGCTTAGCTGCCTGCTGGGCTAGAACAGATATCACTCCAGCATGCTCATCGGACAGGGTACCACGGCCTAGAAAATAGTGAAAAATGTCTAAAAATTAACATAAACCTATAGTTTAGTATCTCCTCCTGAATTATTTGTGAAAAAGAAACTCAGCTCCTGGCCTTTTGCCTTTAGGTTAAGTACTGACAGGAAATGATTTCTTCCACCTGGTACTCAGCTGATTCCATCAGTGGGAAAGTCTGGCAATTGTTCTTAAATCAGCAAAGTCGTAAATGACATGTAGTTTTCAGAGTTATTCCCCTCACTATACTATCTCTAAACACCTTCTCAAGCATATAAGGAAGCTGTAATTCAAGTCATCTGATGGTCATAACTTTATTTTATGGAACCTTGCTGAAACCAAGAAATTCAAAGGCGAGAGTGACAAAAAGCATTCAATATGAGTAAGAGGCTTGTTGACACTAATTAATTCCTTATGTGAAATCTGAGTCTTTTTCTATGCTCAACCTCAAAGAACAAGCCATTACTCAGGAGTCCAGTTGTAAGATCACCTTGCCAGCATATGTGAAGACCTGTGAGCAATGATTTCTGCTAGCATAAGCTAGCTGGGCTCCTTTCAAATGTCCCATGATTCTGTACTATTGCTTTAGCTTGTATTTTTAACTAAGTCAGGTTCTAGGTACAAAAGGTAACCTCCAAGCTTATCATGGATCCCGGAAATAAAGGCAACAGGGGCTTGCTTACACCTAAAATAAGGTAGTAGACAATACCGCCCTGGCAGAAATTCTGGAGTGACTGTTACTACATAAAAAATCCACAGACCAAAGTGCAGCGTTAAAGTCTACTGGAAATAGCAACTTCACACCTTGAAGGTTTTACTTACTCAGTTTTTTTCACATGTGTATTTAAGATTTTTCATTAGTGACTTGGCAAATGCTTCAAAAAATTTACTTTAGTTCCAAATGGATGCTTTTTTGTATAAGACATAACTGTATTCTTTCTATCAGGTATCATACCAGCAAAAGATCAGAGCTCTAAAAACCTGCATCAGTTATAAGAATTCCTGGGTTTACTAGTTTCTGACATTAACTAACTTTAGTTATTTACCTCTCTGGACTTAGTTCCTTATCTGTAATTGCTACAATTTTTTGAACATCACACCTTGGTTCTGTACTGAATGTTTAAGCTTTGGAGCCAGCTTTACAAACATCCCATCTCAACCATTCACTAGGTGTATGACCCCTGGCAAGGTACTTAAGCTCCTAGCTTAATTTCCCGACCATAAAGGGCTTTGGTGGTGGTGGTGAGGTATTTAAGTTTTATAATGTAAAACATCAAGAATGGTGCCTGGCTGGTTGCGGTGGTGCACACCTTTGTTCCCAGCATTCAAGGGACAGAGGCAGGCAGATCTCTGTGAGTTACAGGCCAGCCTAGTCTACAAAATGAGTTCCAGGACAGCCAGGGCCATGTAGAGTAAGTTAAAAAAAAAAAAAAAAATGGTGTCTGATAATTAAGAGCCCAACACATGTATCTCTTCAAAATTACACACACACACACACACACACACACACACACACACACACTAACAGACGGAATAGGAGAATGGGATTGAAGTCAGATGTATCTAACTATGAAATCTCTATTTTTACTGACAATAACTTACTTGAGAGTGGCTGGGCTACCAACTAGCCTCGTCCATTTTCAGGGTTATTGAGGTAATTAAGGCAATAATGTAGCCTGACAGACCCTGAACAGGAAATGCATTCAGTAATCATTGTCCTTATCTAAAGCCCTTTTCTAGACTACTTAAAATTTATTCAAAACCATTTTAGTAGGAACAGTTGTAGAACTGGGAGGAACATTTCTGCCTTTAAAAAACAACTCATAGGCTTCAACTACCTACTCTTACTTAAGAGATAATCTCTATGCCCCAAAGGTAACAGAGATAAAAGCTAGAAAATAGTAGCATAGTAAGTTAAGACTCCCAGTGAACTTCAAAGGGCGGCTGGTAGGAGACACTTACAGCCCAGATTAAGTCCTTGTGAATCTGTGCATAGGACTCCAACAATAGATGGATTCTTCATTCTAATTGTGGGAGCACAAGAAAGATGAACCAGATGATGTGAAGAAAATACTTCAAATTATTGTAGTACAAACACCTTTTCTATGCACCGAGTATTAAGCACTTCAAATCAGCCCTTAAAAAAAAAAATCACCCCCTTCCAAAAGAAAAACTGTGAGTTATTTAAATAAAGAAACCATTTTCTCACAACCGACTGAGCCAGGTACCACTGCTTCACAAAGCCACAAACAATGCAGTTATCTTTAGGATTCTGTCCTTGGTATAGGAGCGTGCTCTAGGACAGCAACTCATTAAGACAACTGTTAAAAATCTAAGTAACAGGAACTGCTCCTGGAGGGGATTAAGAAACTGAAGGGGGGAGGGAGTGTATCCTTGTAAGCCACTTTACACTTCGCAATTTTAAATTTTACAGAGATAGCCGAAAAACTTAACGGATGTATTTACTTCACAAGCGCACAGTAACTGAGGGGTTACAAACGCGGGAAGGTGTCCGTGTGCTTTTGCAGTTCGGGGGCTCAATTTAGCACAGCTGGAACATCCTTCCCCAAACTTCAGAAGAGCTACTCGACTCTAAGGACAACTTCAACATGACAGGTGATTGGGCCTCTCTTGCTTGGGCCCGCAAGACTCTAGCTCCATAAGGAAGCTCACAGAACCTAGCGAAACTTTAATACCCAGTCACGAGCGGCCCGGCCGTGTGCAGAAGTTACCCGCTCGCCGCCCCGAGTGCCCCAAACGCCTCCTTCCATGCCGCTTGTCCCACTCCAGCTCCCCTGTCCCGGACCGGCCGCACGCACTACTCACGTGTCCTCTAAATGCTGCTCCAAAGTCGCCTCCATCCCGCACGCTGTCCGCCCCAGCCCAGGACCCCGCAGCAAAACACTTCCTCCTTCACCGCAAGCCTCGGTCACGTGACTTGACCAAGGCGGGCGCCCGGACGGCGTCTCCGAAGAGACCAAATTCATTGCGGCACCGCGTCCGCGCTCTTTACGAAAAGACATAGCTACAGCCACAGGATCGGTGATGGCTGGCGTTCGATTCGGGGTACTGGGCCTTCAGATTACTCTCCATTCGCAGGGAGGTCTGTAGTCGGGCCCCAGGGCCTCTTCCTGGCCTAGCACTTGGTCTTAGTGATTTTTAGCCTTTGGATTTTGGTTCAATTTCCAGTCCTAACCAGAGGTTGACCTTGTTTAAGTTTTAAAGTAATCAGGCAGGTCCCGCAGAGTATCTCTCATCTAGGCAATAGGGCTATCGCCAAGACAGTGGTCGGTTTCAGACCCCAGGACGAGAGACTGAGGAGGTGCATTCTTTACAAACCAAAGCATACCTGGCCTGCAGGTTCTCCCAGCATCCCTCAATCCCTACCTGGCATACCCTACCCCTAACCCTGAACTTTCCCGCCCAGGGGCTGGGCCGCCCTTCCCCCAGAGGCTCCTCCCTATATAATCCAGACATTTTGGTCTCTCCTCTTCTCTCAATGCACACTTGCCCCTTTCTCCCGCCTCCCTCTTTCCCCACGGAGACTTCCCTGGCCTTGGTCCTTGGAGCTAGTGAACTCGTCCACTGGAGAGCAGCTTCCCAATAAACCTTCCTTTAACATAGTCTAATCTGGTTTAAATTGACTCATTTCACCAGTGTCGGAGAAATAACTTATCACACAGGACGGATGGAGAGGGATGCACACACAGGACTAAAGGAAGAGATGACACATGTTGAAACCCCAAACCGGGTGCTGGAAAAGTGTCAGAATCTTAACATTGGTACCTTCTTTGTTCGCGCAGGTTGGCCTCGAATTCTCCTGTGATTTACTGCCATGCACCAAATTTAATCTGCATTGATACTTCTAATAGCTGGGTCGTTGGAAGTATATACAGTTCTGAATTCTATAGCAGGGATTCTTCACAGAATTTATTACAAATATCTTTTCATGACAGTTTTTATTTACTTTGTTTGCAATAGTTGCAAAACACTCCAAATTTATCATAGCTACAGCTAAAGTGAATTTACTGCTTATTAGTGACCAGTTAAGTTGCTCTTGTGTCCCCTCCCCACCCTCTGCCCAGGTGGTACCATTGCTGTGCTGATTGAATATTCTTTTTTTTTTTTTTTTTTTCGAGACAGGGTTTCTCTGTGTTGCCCTGGCTGTCCTGGAACTCACTCTGTAGACCAGGCTGGCCTCGAACTCAGAAATCCACCTGCCTCTGCCTCCCAAGTGCTGGGATTAAAGGCATGCACCACCACTGCCTAGTTGGTTGAATATTCTTATAGCAGATAGTGTGCATTTAAACGTTTCTTTATGGTTAGTTACTAGAAATAGAATTATTTGATCAAAAGGTATGGTCATTTTAAAGACGCACACACACACACACATTATTTACACTAAGAAGGTTTTATGAAAATGAGGGTGTGTCCATGGCTCATCTCTACCCCTTCCTGTGCAGCATGCCTTGCACTAAGCTTCCTCTAGCAATCTGACCTCTGGCATTTACTCAGTCTGTTTTCTGATCTGGTACGCATATGAGAAGACGCCAAGACTTAGTCACCTGCTCACTGTTTACCATATTGTTAAAATGAAACTTGCAGATTTTTTTTAAAAAACTTTACAGCTCAGGCTTATCTCTAAGGTGTTATTCTCCTGCCTCAGCCTTCTATGAGCCACATACTTGGCTATGCTTCCAGAACTGTGTTTGTACGTATGTTCATGTGGGTCTTGATATATGTGTGTGCTTGGGTTTGCTGATATTCATGCTCGTATGTGCATGTGCAGTTGGAGGTTAGAGGTCAGCCTGGCCTCGTTCCTCAGGCGCCATTAACCTTGTTTGTTTGAGACAGGGTCTATGGATAGTCTGGGGCTTGATTAGGCTAGCCTGGCTGGCCAGCTTCCCCAGAGATCTTTGTGTCCCCACCCATCTCAGCTTCTTCAGTGTTGGGATTACACATATGCTACCATGCCCAGACAGTTACCCATAGGATCTGGAAACCAAGCCCAGGTCTTCATGTTTGCAAGGTAAGAATGTTGATTGAGACATCTCCCCAACTCCTGGTTCTAGAATTCTAACTTTCTTAGGATTCCAATTTATGTGGTGTAATTTGGGCTTTGGGGGTACGTGCTTTGGAGAAATTATCTGAGTTATCAGGTAACACAATGTGGGATATCCAGATTTTAGAACAGTACTTTAGAGATACCCTTAAAATATAGTATTAGAGTTGCATAGCATAGGGCATGCCTGTGATCCCAGCACTTAGGAAGCTGGGGTAGGAAGGCTAGCCTGGGACTCACATTAAAACTCTGTGTTTAAAAACATTAGATACTATTCAAAGCAAAGTTTGCCCCAGTCGCCTTAAGAGAAAGCCTGCTCCTTGCAAGCACTATGCCTGAAGAAACAGTATCAGCTCTGTCTCCCTGTGGTCCTAAGTGGTAAAAATGTTACTGAATTGAGACTCCTCAGTTTGACCTTTCTGTTTTGTTCTGTTAAGCTCCTAGCATAAGCTGAGGAGTTTACCTAGGACCTTACTCATGGTAGGTAAATACTCTACTACTGACGTTTACCCTCAGCCGAGTACTGGCTTCCTAAACCTCCACATTACTATCCAAACAGATATAATGTGTGCCACCATTGTAGTTTTAAATAGCCTGGGAGCCACATAGAGAAAACAGAAGAAATTAATTTTAACATAATTTTGTGTATCTAAGAAGTCATTTCAACATATAATTATATATATATTTCCTGTCTTAAGTCTTTAAAATCTGAAGTATATTTTGCACTTTGGCACACTGCAGTTCAAACTGACCACATTTCAGGTACTCAGTCCTTTGAGTGAACATTGGCTTCAGTATTGTCGAATATGTCTTCAGGGTATCTCAAATGATCTCAAAGCCAGAAAAATGATTAAAGGATTTTCAGAAAGCCTACAGGTTAAGCTGCTTCTTATAGTCTAAGGTAGGCCTTTCAGGGGATGAGAAGAAATCAGGAAGAGGGAGGGATTTGGCATATGGGAAGTGACAGGGATAGGTTATTGTCTGTCTGTCTTGCTTCCTTTTGTCCTGCACAGCTGGGTGGAGGGGAAGGAAAGCTTTGGAAACTGCTATGTGCTAGGAACTAGGGCGGTGCTTCTGGGGGATTTCTGGCTTTGCATTGCTTTCTGCTTTCTTTAGCATTCAGGGTACTTGATGACTATCCTCAGTTTTGAATGCTGTGAGCTGGTTCTGGAGTGATGGCGGGAAATCCAAGCACCTATATCAGAGCATCGGCCTCGATGGGTTGGAGTTTTCCTTGTGTTTACTTAGCAGAAATGAATGGAATGACTTCTCCATCTCCGCACGTGAGGCACAGGATTAACAGAAGCTAGCTATGTTAGCCGGTTTTTGTTTGTTTTTTTTTTATTTTTGTTTTTTGGTCTAAGCTCCGCCCCACAGTTACCTGGCAACAGCCAAGTATGCCTGACTCACGATAAAAGGAGCTGCTTGCCCCCTCTTCTCTTGCTCTCTTGCCTTCCTGCTCTCGCTCTGTCCTCTAACCCCTTCTCCCTCTTTCCCCATTCCCCTCCCCCCTCTCTCGTGCTCATGGCTGGCCTCTACTCCTCTCCTTTGTTTCTCTCCCTTTCTCTGCCTCTACTACCCTCTCAACTCCCTTCCCCATGCCCTGAATAAACTCTATTCCATACTATACCGTCCTCGTGTGGCTGGTCCCTCAGGGGGAAGGGATGCCTCAGCATGGGCCTGCGGAGGTACCCCTTCCCCCACACCTGACTACACATCCACCAAACATATTCCTTCTCTATCTTTTTATAGAACACAACAGGCTAAGCACTTCCTGGGGACACTTTATTGTTAACATCTCTGTTTGCACGCAGGGTATCAGGGTTATTTGTGGTATTGTCACAATACTTTGCTTTGGTTGATCTTCCCAACTTCTTTCCCCATTTCTTTGCTCCTACTCCCCTTTACCCTTCTACCCTCAATATTCCAATGTCTACTCTTAAGTCGCATATTTCTATCACCCCCATAGCCCTTCCTTTAAACCTATTCCCCTAACCCCCATGATCTCTGTTAGCATTGTCTAAACTCCAACCCATAGTTACCTGGCAATAGGTATGCTCCGCCCCACAGTTGCCTGGCAATAGCCAGGTGGACCTGGCCCACTATAAAAGGGGCTGCTTGCCCCTCCTCTCTCTCTCTCTCTTATCTCTTGCCTCTCTCTTGCATCTCTTATCTCTTACCTCTCCCAATTCCCTTCCCCCCCTCCACGTGGTCATGGCCGGCCTCCACCTCTCCACTTCTCTACTCTCTCCCTCTCTCTGCCTTTCTCTGCCTCTATTACCCTCTTAGTTCCCTTCTCCATGTCCTGAATAAACTCTATTTCTATACTATACCTTTGTGTGTGACTGGTCCCTCAGGGGGAAAGCGTGCCTCGACATGGGCTTGCTGAGGCACACCCTTCCCCCACACCTACCTCCCCCATACATCTATAGAACATATATCTTTATCTTTTTATAAACACATCATTGGTGCCAAAACCCGGGAATTTCAATGCAAGTTGCTTCAGGGTCTGAGCAGGGGTCTGGGCAGGACCCAGGTTGCTGCCTTGAGTGACCGTACAGCCGCCACTACTGCCAGAGGACTAAGCCCACGTACACTGCCCCCACCACCATCACTGCCTGAAAGCCGCTGACACACCACATGGACTTCTTCTGCTGACACCTGCCCTCATCCACTGCATGGATTCCCATCCACCTGCTACCACCACCGCCACCAGATTCACAAACAAACAGTTCCACGCTTCCTGTTACCTGACTGCAAAGTCTGCAAACACACACCAGCATTTTGATTTGTAAGGAGTTTCTCCAATCGGCGGGAGGACCCTTGCCTGGATAGTGTCTGGCCAACCCTTTCTGGGCTGAGGTGTTGGCGTTTCAATGCCCCAGTCCTTATGACTGGCCTCCTGGCTGACCTATGAGTTAGGACCTAGCCCTTGGGTGACCTCCCCTCTCGGAAGCAGTTCATATCATTGCAGCCGTTAAAAATCCTAGTACTAGGTTGGATTGCTTTCTGGCAATTTCCAGGAAATTGCTAGCTGCGGCCCCTAGAAATTTCTCGCGACGACCTGAATTTCTAGTTTGGCTGACCTCTGGTTACTGAACTTATTCTCTGGGATGCCATCATGAATAGTTCAGTAACATCCCCCACCACCCAATGGGTGCTAAATGGTCTTTGAACGTACCTTCAGGCACCCCACTGGGATGTCTCCTGGGAAATCTCAAATTTCTTAAATTAATGCCTGATTTGAGGCCCTCAAAATTGATACACCTCTGCAATAAGGTTTAGATTCAATACTCTTTAGAAAATAGTTCAAAATGGCCAGCTAATGGCATGTTAGATGAGAATGTTGTAAAAGATCTCCATACATAAATGGAAGTCTGGTAAATGGAAGGGAATCCCATATATCCAGGCTTTCATATATTTTCACTCTCCCTTCCCCCCCTCATTTGTGGCTCAATACAACCAGTGGTTCAGCTAGTTGGCCAGAAAAGCAAGTCTGTCCGTGCTCCCTGCCTGGCACCCTACTTAATGCCCTTCCCTCTCTGCTCCTTAGCTCTGCTCTTGATTCTCACTGGGAAAGGTGAGTCTGGCCCCACCCCTTGTGTCCTGCTGGAGGCCTCCTTCCTTAGACTTGCTTTCCCATGCACATTTGACTACCTGCTGCCCTGCCAAAGCTCACAGCCATGGGAAACACAGCTTTAGTCCTGCTCATCCTCTATCTGCCCCTAAAACAGCGTTTGCTTTGTCTTAGCAGCCGCTTCTGCACCTGCGAGCCCCTTCTGTCTCCACCCCCTGCCAGGAACTCTGCTGCCTCCCCTCCCCCTCTCTCTCTGTTGGACTCCCTCAGCCTGCTCCTGCTCCACCAGTCCTCTGATTGAGTTTCCACTTTCCAGCACACACAAGGGACTTCCCCCCCCCTCTCTTTCTATGCCACTACTGCCAACTTTCTTATTCTGGTCCTAGCCATATGTCTCTTTGCTACTGCTATTAACTGTTACTCAGTTATAACCAATATATATTGTGCTCAATTCTGTCAAAAGTTTAATTCTTAAGTTTATGGCAGACAGAATTCCTGAAGTCCTTGACAATTGGCCCAGGATGGTCTCAGAAGATGTGGACACAGCTACAGGATACTGCCTAGAATGTGATATGACAATCACTGAAAATGCAGTGGACAAAACTGGATACCTTGGGTCAAGGGGCTTGGCTACTAAACCAAGGTAAGCTTACTTCCCCTGTCACGTGTATCCATTCCACAGAGAAAAAGCCCTGCATCTTCTGCACTTGAAAGCCAGACTGACTCTGCCTGAATTGCCACAGAGACCAGAGAACTCTTGATTAGTGGACTTTGTCATTTTTTAAATAATATAACTGCTAGATTATTGTTTACTGTTTCTCAGACTTCTGACTACATTGACAGCTAAGCTTTCACAGATGTAATCTACTATCTCCTTACCTAAACTCGGTTTCCATTAATTAAATGCTTCATATTTCCTCTTCTTGCTATGCCATTGCCCTAATGTTATCTTAGTTCTTATAAATTTGCCTAACTCATAAAACATTCCACTATACGATCCAACTTTTTAATCTTGCGCCTTCTGCTCACGAAAGGCTCATCTTAAAGACTGTTCATGTTGTTAACTCATGTTGTTATCTCTTTTATAAACTTATAAGCTACAGAAAATCCACTCAGATCTGCCTCTCATGGACCCAATAGACTCCATCCAGATAAGTACATCTGCCCAAGGTCCCCACTTACTACCTATTCCAAAGGGTGGGATTCCTCTGGGTTTAAAATAGACATCTTAAGAAAATTTTTTTCTTTCTCCCAAATGTACTTAACCTTATTTCTCTACCTATAATAATGTGTTTCTTGTCAAGTTCAGGTGCTTACTACACCCAGGACAGCTCCAGAGAAGCAACCGTCAGAAGCTCCAGTCTCCTCTCAGACACAGACGCTTCTACTGGACCTGTTCCTTCTGACCTACCCTCAGATTGCTCCACAGACCCTGGACAGCAAGAAAACAGCCAACTCTCCTACGACTGGACAAACATCCCCCATACCCATTCTTCTAGGCTCCCCAGAGACACATCGCCCCCAATGCCAGCATGAAGCAGTCAGATATTACGACGACCCCTATTCCTGCTTTGCCATTGCCTCTTTCTAATTTTTCTTTTTTACTTAAACCAAAAAGGGGGAATGTTAGCATTCTGTTAAACTCCACCCCATAGTTACCTGGCAACAGCCAGGCATGCTCCTCCCCACAGTTGCCTGGCAACAGCCAGGTGGGCCTGGCCCACTATAAAAGGGGCTGCTTGCCCCCTCCTCTCTCTCTTATCTCTTGCCTCTCTCTTGTATCTCTTATCTCTTCCCTCTTCCCATTCCCCCCTCTCTCTCTCAGTGGTCATGGCTGGCCTCCACTCCTCTACTTCTTTATTCTCTCCCTCTCTCTGCCTTTCTCTGCCTCTACTACCCTCTTAACTCCCCTCCCCATGCCCTAAATAAACTCTATTTCTATCCTATATCTTCATGTACCTTCATGTATGGCTGGTTCCTCAGGGGGAAGGGATGTCTTGAAATGGGCTTGCTGAGGCACACCCTTCCCCCCACACCTACCTCCCCCATACATCTATAGAACATATATCTTTATCTTTTTATAAATCTTATAAATTTTTTCAATCTCCTTTCTAGAGGAGAGTTTAGATGGCATTCTTTGCAGAGCAAGATTTATATAAAGACCATCAGGTCTTTAACTTCAGTTTCTTTTGTTTCTCTCCTCCCTGCAAACAAGCTCTGAAAAATGAGAGTTGCAGTAAGCACAACAGAGAATACCAAAGCCCACATCAGAACCCCAGATCTTACATACTATCTTGGTGCTGTTTCTTCTGCCTTGACTCCTGCATAGTCTTCCTGATGGGCTCATTTAGGTACAGTATTGGTGGGCCATGGTGGTGCACCACCATAATCCCAGCACTTAGGGTTTCTATGAATTTGAGCCTACCTGGACTACCTAGTAAGTTTGAAGAGCTACACAGAAAGACCCTGTCAAAAATAATGAAAATTGAGAGAGAGGGAGAGAGAGAGGGAGAGAGAGAG
>CM052704.1:80770214-80836705 GCA_028551405.1 Uromys caudimaculatus | reverse complement strand
AAAAAAAAAAAAAAAAAAAAGTGCCAAGAGATTGCTGCAGACATCAGTCTCATATCCACAGGAGAAGCTGAACCTACATAGCTTCCATTATAAAGCTATGCTAAATGGGATAGTTACATTTATTTTATTATTAGAATTTTCTATATAAACTATGTAAAACTATAAAGTACAGTGAGAAAAAAATCAATTGAAGCTCTAGCTCTGACTCTAAGAAGAAAAAGTCAAGTAAAGCAGGACAGAAGGCAGGTAAGGTAGAGACAGGGAAGGCATGTCGCAAGGATGCCAGAGTCTCGAGCTCAAGCATGTCCCTCTAAGCTGCAACATAGGGCTCTAGTGGAGGTCAGGAGTGTCCTGCTGGCTAGCAGTGGACCCCACTGAGACTTGAGACCAAATATCAGCTTGACTCTTGTTGTTCATAGTATTAATGACATTAGTGGTTCATGTGTAGGAGCTGACAACTATGTGACCAGCGACACACCCTGAATCACCACATCCATTTTTTTTGTAGTAGTAGTAGTTAATATTACTAACTTCTGGTTATAGTTAACAATTCAAGGCTCAGAAAACAACATAGTGTGTGAGCTGGGTACAGTCTCACACAACTGTAGCTCCAGAACTTTGGAGACAGAGGCCACACGTTTGCAGCTAGTCAGTTCTACATAGAGAGTTCCAAGCCAGCCAGAGCTATACAGAAAATCTTGTCTAAACCTAAAAAAAAAAACTTTGGCCAGATCCTGCTGGAAAGTGATGGAACCAAACTGTTACCTTCCCCTCTATACTGCCCAGCTCTGCCTAGAACATAGTCCTGGAACTCAGGTGCAGAGGTGGTGGAAACCCAGCCCAAATCTCTTCCTCTAGGCATGACATAGGAAGTTCAGAGAGGAGAGGTGTCTACTTTAGAGTGTAAACCTCATTTTGACGTGGAGTTCTGGTATTCCAAGCATCTGTATCATGCTGCCAGATGTTATTGGGTTGTAGTTAAATATGCTTCAGAGAGAATCACTGTTAGAAGTTAAACTTTATCTCCCCATAGTCACATGTGAGGATTCTAACCCCCAAGTGCCTTAGAATGTGGGCATGTTTGCAGACAGGGCCTTTATACATGGCGATCAAGTTAAAATGAAGACATTAGGGTGGACAGTAACCTTATGTAATTGACATCCTTATATAATGAGACATGCACAGGGGAAAGACAGGCTCTGGCTGTAAACAGCTTTCTCTAGGCCAAAGAGAGAAGCCTAGAGCATATCTCTTCCTCTCAGTCCTCAGAAGGAAACTATTTTGCCAAAACTTTGATATGGGGCTTCTGTCCTCCAGACTTGTGGGCAAACCACTCAGTTAGTGATTCATTACTATGGCATCCCTGGGGAATGAGGACCTTCATGAATCCAGAAAGCCCACAAGTCAAGCAAGATCATAGACCCTGGGTGACTTTTTGTTAACAGAAGTACTAGTTGGAACGATCACCCTACCAGAGGCAAAAAGAGAACAGATGAGCTTTCCAGCTTGCTCCCAATATTGCTCTATGACTAAGATAGTTTTCTTCTTTTGGACTTTGGCCAACCTATTTAACTTGGACCTTGAATCTTCTTTTTAAATTTTTATAGCCATATGTGCCATGTGCTTGTGTGTGTGTGTGTGTGTGTGTGTGTGTGTGTGTGTGTGTATGTGTTATCATGCTCAGGAATCTTGTCTACCTACTTTGAGACAGCATCTGGAATTGTCTTGTAATTAACCAATTAGGCTAGACTACCTGGCCAGCAAGTCCCAGGAATCCTCCTGTCTTTGTGCTCATTGCAAGCGTGTACTACCATGTCCAGCATTTTTACACACGTCTGGGGGTTGAATTCAGGTCTTCATGTTTTCAAGGCTTCACCAATGAGCCATGCCCCTCATCTCTTTGAGTTTAGCTCATATCTGAACCTCAGATGGGAAAGTAGGATGATGGCCACTTGTATCCAAGCTTCTCCAGCCATGGCGTAGACAGGGGCACAGGAATGAGGCTGTCAGCAGGTGAAGGATAAAGTTAGTCACTGTGTCCTAAAGTTGAGCTGAGCCCTGATTCTAGAAGACACAGTGAAATATATTTTAGATGAGTCAAGGTGGGCTAAAAACATTTTGGAACAGGAAGCAATTTTTCCTTTGGTTTATTAATTTTGTTCCCAAGGATAAATGAGATACAGACTTCTATATCCAAGCCTTCATTAGATGCCCAGTTAATGCAACCATGACAAATTGGAATGGAGCCCTTATGAATAAAAAGATGATCAACACCAGCCTAAAAAATTACAGACCAGAAAAAAGACAGCTTAAAGGAGCTGATAAAATAGCCTGGCCTTAATTAGACTGTCTGCATCACACATCAAATCAGACTTAATGTTAAGATTTATTGCTTTAGAATTGGGTAAGTGAAATGAATTCTTGAAAATAAATGGAAAATAAATTACCTGTATTAAATGTATTTTCAGAGCAGGCCTGTGCAGTGAGGCTTTTAGCTAAAGCAGGCTTATGTTTGCATTGGCTATGTGTAACTCTACCCAATGACATGACTCTGGTGAGCCCAAGGTGGGTTCCGGAGACCCTGACTGTGGGATAACAACTGGATTCCATTCCATTTAGCCCTGATATTGCCCTAGCAGAGTCCTTGTTGGCAGGGAAACATCCTCATGTTTTTATTTCACCACCTATCCTTCAGTAAAAAACTACTGATTCTTACCTCAAAGGAAATGGTGGTGTAAAGCAGTGGTTCCCGACCTGTGGATCATAACCCCTTTGGCAAACTTCTATCTCCTAAAATACTTACATTACAATTCATAACAGCAAAATTACAATAGCAATGAAAATAATTTTAATACACAGGAACTGTATTAAAGGGTCGCAGCATTAGGAAGGTTGAGAACCACTGCTGCAGAGACAGATGACGTGCTCAGTCCTGCCCACTCCAACATGGAGCAGAGTATGTTTTCTTCTGACTGCCAGTCCACGCTGCAACCACATTTTGCATCAAGGGGTTATATGTGATCACAGCATCTCATTATCCTCTTGTGAGGCCTTGGGCAAGTCCTACAAAACTCTTGATGCAAAATAAAAAAAAAATGTTCTGCCCTAGATAGTACACACAGAAGTGCAGTTTCAGGCACTTTACAAATTCAGAGTAGATAAGAGCTGTTTTTGTTGTTGTTGTTGTTGTTTTGTTGTTGTTGTTTTTGTTTTTGTTAGGATTGTAAGAAATCTAGCAGAGGCAAACCAAATCAGGCTAGGTTGCAAGCAGTTAAGAGCTGGCTGTGGCTTACAGAATAGGATTGCCACAGAGTGAAGTCAGCCTAGGCAATATCGGAAGTGCTAAAGAGCTCAGCCTGAGTGCCTACTCACAAAACCCCAAACTACACGTGAAGGACATACCTTTGCCACAGGCATGGTGCTACCCACATTTACCCACAGCACTGGAAACACCTCTGTAGCCAAGATGATAATCCACACTATGAAAAAAAAAACAAAAACAAAAAACTGGTCAGTGGTGGCGGGTGCCTTTAATCCCAGCACTTGGGAGGCAGAGGCAGGTGGATTTCTGAGTTCGAGGCCAGCCTGGTCTACAGAGTGAGTTCCAGGACAGCCAGGGCTACACAGAGAAACCCTGTCTCGAAAAACCAAAAAAAAAAAAAAAAAAAAAAAAAAAAAAAATCCACACTATGCCCACTGCTGCTGCTCTCGCCAGCAAAGCAGAAAGCTCCCAGAATCTGTGAACTGAGGTTCTGTGTAGATAAACTTGGGCTTTAATTGCAGAGGAGGTGATGAAGGAGACATTCTCCTTTCTGTAAATGTTAAGGTCCTGGACACAGAACAGGTCATTCCCATGAGTCTGGCCAGCAAATGTGGTTGTTTTGATGAGAATGGCTTCCAAAGGCTCATATTTTAATTGTCACCAGGAGGTGGAACCATACAGGAACCTTGTTGTGTGTAGTATGTCATGGGGCAGGGCAGGCACAGAGGTTTCAGAAGCTCATGCCAGGCTCAGTGGATCAGGATGTTAAGCTCACCCACTGCTCTAGAATCATGCCTATCTGCTTTCCACCATGATGATCAGGAATTAACCCTCTAACACTGTAATCAGGCTCCCAATTAAATGCTCTCCTTTATATGAGTTGCCTTGGTCATGGTGTCTCTACACAGCAATAGAACGGTGACTAAGAAAGAAAGCTTTAAGGGTCACCTCCAAAGGGATTTTTGAGTTGATAAGGGGAGAACTCAGGTTGGATGTCCATAGTCTGTCCATTACTTAGGGAACAACTTTATTGGGCAGCATTGCATAGCAGGCAAAGGAGAGACAGTACTCCGATCCCTGCTGGGGAAAGCCAGTTGGACAGGAAGTTCAACAGAGCTGGTCATTTTGAGTGCTGTATCCAGCAACGAGAGCCAGCTTCAAGCTGTGGCCTCACTGCGGATTCAATTACTTTATGGATCTTTTGCCCCTAGTTTGCCAAGTACCGTACTGGGTTACAGGAAAGCAGGAGAGATTCTCTTCCTCAAGGAGCTTGTGTTCTACATAGTAAATATGTTAGAGAGGGGGCTGGGAGATGGCTCAGTCACTAAAGTGCTTAGGAGGAGGACCTGAGTTCATCCCTCAGAACTTACATAAAGCCAGGAGTGGTGGTGCACACTTTTTACCTCAGTGCTAGGGAGACAAAGACAAGCCGGCCTCTAGGGCTCAAAGCCCAGCCTAGCTTGCTTGTTGCACATGCGTGTGCACACAAGCCAGAGAATAAAAACAAATCCTACATTGAGTGCTGAGTAAGCAACCCTTGGAGAAGTGATATGAATAATAGGCTCTATAGACAAAGCCTGGTCCCTTTCTGCTGTTTCCAGGTACCAGATTCTAAGGTGTGATGGGCAGGACCTCAGTTTTCCAAGGACAGAGCTGCTTCTGGGAGGGGTTCGGGAGGGATAAAAAGGAGGAATAAAAAAGAAGAGATATTTTGGCCCAAGACTTTTTCTGGACTGAAGTGTCTTGTTTATTCTCTGTGATAGTTAATCTTCACTGTCAACAGGATTTAAAGTCGGCATAGGAGATGAACCTCTGGGTGTGACCATGGAGGGATAGATTTAACTGAGACAGGAGGGGTTCACCTTGAATGTGGGTAGCACCATTCCATGCTCTGCCTTGCTTCCTTAGCCTACTTTTCTCTGAGATTTTATCCCGACAAAGAAATATAGATAATATGCCCTGTATGCCTCCAATTCCCACAAGATATTAGTACATTACTAGTCTATTCACTAAGCTTTTAGGAATCAGGAGAAACAGGGCAGCCACCACAAGGGTCAACAGCAGAGAAGGCCACAAATGTTCTTTCTTTTGTTTTATTTTTTGTTTGAGGTAGGAGCTTACTCATGTAGCCCTGGATGACCTGGTTGAACTCAGACTTTTAACAATCCTCCTACTTCTGCCTCCAAAGTGTTGGGATTACAGGTGGGTGCCACCTTTCCAGCAAGGCAGACCCTCTTTCTACAATGTTAATGCTATGGATTTCCACACTTAGATCTCAGTCTTAGTATCTGTGAACTCGGTGTCCACCCTTGTATTAGAGAGGAAAGTCAACTTTTGCAAAGCAGACCTGTTCATACCTCTCATCTCATTTTAAGACCACGGTCATCCCCTGAGAGAGATCTACCTTCATATTGTGGACAAATTAACTGAGGTATGGAAAGGTTAACAGGCAAGGGCACAGACCGTAAACATGCCCCTGGCCTTGGGACTCACAGGCTGGGGCTGTCTACTGTTCAGGATGTTGATCTGAGGTGACTCAGCTCGACTCCATCTACTCAGCTAGCTCAAACATCACAGGCTAGTGAGTCAGTCCCATAAAGTGGCCCAGACCTGCCTTCTCATTTCCTTCCCTGGAATCCGAGGATTCGAGCAGGTGCCTTCAGACACCACACAGTAAATCAACTGCCACATTAATTCTAGGCCATTGACATTTTACTTGAGGAGAAAGTCAGGAGCAAGGAGACTAATGTCTCATTGGTATTTCAGTTGCCAGAGGAGAAGGGAGCTGAGGACAATCCCATCTGTCAAGGTGGAGAGGGCTGATCTGAAACTGTGGATCACTTTAAAGAGAGTTTTTCATTCTCTGCATGAGAGAATATGGAATAAATAAATCATTTCAGGGTTGTGCTTGTCTTGGTTTGTATACTCACGGTGTAAGCGCAGAACAAAGTCATCTACTCTTGTGTCCCATAGCAAGTATTCCTTTGTTAAGCACATGCCCTGCTGTTCCAACAGCACACTGCAACCTCTTTTATGAGTTGAGTCAGAGATATACGGCAAGTTCTCTGGCCCTTTCTCCACTTGCTTGTCTCAGGATGGCCACTATGCTACATTTTCTTTCTTTCTTTTCTTCCATTCCTCTCTTCCTCTCATACTCCTCCTTCCTTCTAGTCTGCCTCTGTGTCTCTGTGTCTCTGTGTCTCTGTGTCTCTGTGTCTCTGTGTCTCTCTCTCTCTCTCTCTCTCTCTCTCTCTCTCTCTCTCTCTCTCTGTGTGTGTGTGTTTTGTCTCAGCCTTCTGAGTTCTAGGATTACAGGCAGGAGCCACCATGCCTGCCTGACATTTTTATGTATGTACACATGCAGATAGAAGAAAAACTACTCTGTGACATTGAAGGAATAGCTAACACTTGTTAAGTGGTGATTATTGCCAAGCACTGCACATTCACACATGCATGCACACACACACACACACACACCATTGCACATGTGTAGAGGTTAGAAGACAACTTGCAAGGATCAGTTTACTCTTCCATCATGTGAGGCACAGGGACTGAACACAGGTTGTCAGCCTTGGTGGCAAAGGTCTTTATCTGTTGATCCATCTTGTCAGCACTGATATGGGCCCCTCTTAAGTTGTGTCTATGTCACTGTCCAGTGTCACTGTCCTTCAAAGCTTGTGGTACTCTCTCGATCCTCAGGATCATAGCTGAGGTGTGTGGGACGTGCCTGGCTGCTGAATGATTCATGTTGACTCATTTTTGTTGTCCTAAGTCACTTGTCATGACCTCTTACAGGCCCCATTCATAGTGCCCTTTGTATATTTAGGGACATGATGAACAAATCAAGGTGGGATTAAACCAAGCAAGGGTGAAAGTGACATTCTCGAAAGGGAGGCAAATGCCATGCGTATGGAACTGAACAGGCAGAACAGGGGAGATGTCCTCTTCCTACAGACTGTCTTTATAAATCTAGTAAATAAGGGAGGGTGTAACACAGTGTAAGTTAACAACACACTCATCTATCACCTTCATCAAGTGGAAAGTACTGTACAACTACAGGTGTTTTTATACAATTGGCAACACAGCAGTCTGTTTCCACCAGCATTATCATGTAGTATGTTGTACTAAAATACTAAGGTATCCCTAGGAGATAGGAAACTTTCAGCTCTGGTATAGATTTGTGGAACTACCAACGTCATATACTTCACCTGTCACACCAGCACCACAAGAAGTCTGTTAGCAATGTTCAGTAGTGAGATGTTAAGATGGCTGTGATGTACTAGGTAACAGGAAGTCCATTGTTGTGGTCTCCATTATTGTGGGGCCACTTTATAGTCTACCTGTTGCTGTGCCATAGATCATCAGTATTTATTTCAGAAGCTTTGTGTATTATGTTATTGTGTTAATTGCACCATTTTAAGAAACAAACAGATTTTAAAAGGCTGCCTTGCCCAGGGTTACTCAGCCAGTAAAGATGGCCGACTGCGAGCCTGCCACTCACCACACACAAGGCATGGAAGTGATGCATCTCCTGAAGTAGAGAACCTTGTGTCCTCCTCCCACTCCACTCATTTGTCCTTGGCCGGCTTTAGCCAGCCTCACTCAGCTCAAGGAGGAGACGCTCTTTCTTAGTTGTCATGGAACTGAGTGAAGGTAAGGGTCCTGGTCAGGGACCCAGGACAGCAGAAGCTCCAGTAGGGGTGGGTAAGCCATAGGTCAGGGGTTTCAGCAGCTTTTAGGGTTCATTGAATTGAGTTTCTTTCTGGTTGCCTATGTAATGAATTTCTAGGGGAAGAATAGAGACCATGGGTGGTGGGCAACTGAGCATCCAACATGTCCAGTGACCACAGTGGCCTCTGAAAACCTCAGGAGATACTGTGGCCGTGGGATAAAAGCTTAGGAGACTACAACATTGTGAATTAAAAAAACAAAACAAAACAAGCAATGTGCATCACCTGAGATTTTCATACCAACTATGGGGAGAAACACCCTCCAGAGGAAAGAGCCTGGCTGGGGTCAAAGCCAAGGTCACTCCTGGACTATAGTACAGGTCTCATTCTGGTTTCCTAATTAATACCACCTTGGATCGGACAGAGATGGCTGCTCTGTCTCATGCTTGTTTGCCGCTTATCCTGTGATTGATGTTGGTAACATTTAGAGCCTATCAGGAAATATTTCACGGATGCTCTCTGTGGTGGGTAGAAACAGCCAGGAAATGCCATTCCCTAGCTAAAGTTGAACGGGAGTTGGAGGGAGTTGTGATGGAAAGGGCTGGGCTTTTAAGCTTGTGGGGTAGGGGAAGTGTGTCATGGGAGCTGGGAGAGGAGCTGCTAGCCCAGCTGAGAGGAAGCCACGAAGTTCTTTCCTGGGCTTTTTCCTGAAGATGCACTTGTCTCTGTTGGCTGTTAGCATCCATTGAGCATGACACAAAGGAAATAGGATGGAAGCTTAAGTTTCTTGCCATTCCCAGCATTTGAAATACATGCTTCCAACCCCATTTCTCCCTACCAGGATATATACACTCACAAGGCTGATCTCCAAAGGGAAAGCTTTGCAAATTGCCAGTAAGAAGTGACCTTGGCCCTGACTCCCACAGCACTGTACCTGCTAAAGCACAGGGTTCCAGACTTTAAGGATACAATTCTCCTCCAACTATAAACAGGATACATGACAGGGGCTTAGGGACTGATGAAGGCACCAGTAAGATAGCAAAAATGCTTCAAGGTGCATTTGGGGGAACTGGGTGTTTGTTAGAAACTAATTTCCAGCTTAAAAACAAAACTGGCTGCCCTCGCACATGCAATTGATTATTTTGACAAGGATGGCACGATGATTCAGTGGAAAAGGTGGTCTTTTCACCACAGCGTTGGGAAATTGGATATTCACATGCAAAGAATCAAGTCAGACCTGTTTACCATATATTAAACTGAACTCCAAATGAATCTAAGATTAACATATGCTAAAACTATGAAACTTATACAAAAAAATAAGACGAAAACTTGATGACATTGGGTCTCACTGATCCAACACGTGAGCTCCAATGCTTTGTTCAAACAACAGAAGAGAAAATAGGTGAGTCGAAGCACATCAAAGCTAAGAGCTTCAGTGCACCAAAGGACACTCCACAGAACTGAAAAGGTGATCCAATAATAGGGGCAAGTATTTGTAAGTCAAATATCTAAGAACAGGTTAATGTGTAGAATACCCAAAAAAAACTCCTACAATTCAGCAATGAAATGCTCGATTTGAAAAATGGACAGAGAGCTTGAATAGGCATTTCTTCCAAGAAGGTAGACAAATAGCCAACAAATATGGGCGGAGGTCCAGCAGTGTTAGTTACTAGGTGATTGTAGATCAAGACCACAATCAGAATCATTACTGAACTACTTAATCAGAAATAATTAAGTGTTGCAAAGAGGTGGAAAAATTGTCGGTGGGGAGGTAAAATGATAAGCCACCACAGAGAGTAATGTAGTGCTTCCTCCAAAAATCAAACGTAGATTATTACTTAATGACCCCGCAATTACATTTCTGGGTATATACAGGTATTTGAGAGAGGTCTTGCACACATATTTGTGTACTCATGTACACAGAGTCATTATTCAGAGTAGCCATCCTTGATGCTTTCTGTTGCCGTGAGAAGCATCGTGACCAGAAGCAACTTGGGAAGAGAGGGCTTACTTCAGCTTATGGTTTATGGTCCATCATTCAGAGCAAGTACTCAAGGGAGGAACGTGGAGACAGGAACTGAAGCAGAGGCCATGGTGGAACTCTGCTTCCCCCTCACATACACTGGCTTGTCATCCTGCTTTATTGTACAGCCAGAACTCCCTGCCCAGGGACAGCACGGCTCCCCAGGAGTGGGTCCTCCCATACTGATCATTAGCTTTAAAAATTGCTGCATGGATTTACCTATTGCTAATATTTTTCTTAATTTAGAGAATACTTTATTAGTTTTTTGTAATCAAACCCATGTAGATAAGACCTTACATATTTAATACAGTGTGTTACCCCTGTACACATGGAAAAAAAAATAAGTTCAACATTTCTAGACCAATATGGCTGTTAACCTATTGCTAATATTAAGAAGCCATTATGTGTGTGTGTGTGTGTGTGTGTGTGTGTGTGTATTTCCCCCTTCCCTTTTCCCTCTTGCTCCAGGCCCCGGAAGGTTGTGAGCCACCATGTATTTGCTGGGATTTGAACTCATGACTTCCAGAAGAGCAGTCAGTGCTCTTATCCTCTAAGCCATCTCACCAGACCAAGGAGCCATTTTCTTAACCAAGGTTTTCTCTTCCAAGATAACCCTAATTGTGTTGAGTTGACAAAAACTAATCAGAAGACTAGCTAAAAGAAGAGTCTATCAGTGGATGAATGAAAAAGCAAAATTGACACATAACATACAGTGAGATGCATTTTAGCCTTTAAAATGGAAGAAAATTCTCTCATATACCATAGAATACTGGGCTATGTAGAATAAACTAGTAATATAGAACAGGTACTGTCTAGCTTCCCTTAACATGAGGTACCTAGAACAGTCAGCAATCAAATTCATAGACAAAGAATGCCCAAGGGTAGCTCCAGGGGGACTGTTTGTGGGAGGGAGGGAGGGACGGAGAAATGGGGAGTCATTATTCAATGGAGTGAGCCTCAGTTTTGCAAGATGAAAAAGTTCCATGAGACCTGGTGGCGATGTTTGTACAACAATGTGAATGTACCTCGTGCCACTGAACGGCACACTGAAAGTAGCTATGATGGGAACCTTTATGTTATGTGCGTTTACCACAATTAAACATTTAAAAAATGAAGCAGAACTGAAGAATTAAAAAAATATATAATCCTTGGTGTTATCTGCTCTATAATTCTAATCAGAATAATTTACTTTTTTTTTTTTTACTGAACAAGACCTACAAAGTAACATGCAGCTTCATAAAGAGGAGGCTTTATAGCCTCGCAGGGAGAGACATTCCCTAAGGTCATTAAGCAGTCCTCGGGTAGGCTTGTGAAACAATGCCCCAAATGAGGTTGGCAGCACATGCAGTTCTCTCACGGTCCCATGCCAGGGCTTGAATTATTAGTATTATTTTTTAATATCACAGTCATTTATGCTCCATTTTCCCCACTTGTCTCTTGAGACTGGGGACTGTATCTCGTGTTCATCTTTGTCTCTCCACCTCATAACTGGCTTGTTAAATAGAGAAGGAGCAACAGGGCAGAGAGAGTCAGGAGCGACAGGCCTGTGTTCTCCTTGTTTGCGTGACCTTGGCCAGTCCAGTGAGCTCCCAGCACCCTACTTTTCTCTTCATCAAATGACAAGGTCGCACCTAAGTCCTGAGTGTTCCACTAGGCCCTGGGGTCTGGGATCCAATTTCTCTGTTTCCTTCTAGCTGTATAGTGCTTAGATTCTGGTTTGGTTTAACCATCTGCACAAAAAGAGCATTACCCAATGCAAACTTGTAACCCAAACATAATGAATAGATGTTTTAGACTCACACAACACCCAGAGAAAATTTTCTAGCTCTTCTTGAGAGAGACACCCTAGACACTACTTGCAGCCTGTGACTCTGGATCCTGGACTGGGGTAGGGCTGGGGGGAGAGGTAAGGATCTGCATTTCTGTGGCTTTGCTAGCCAGGGAGCAGCTGTTTGTTGATGGCAGGAAGTCTCTTCCCAGAAGCCTGGGGGTCCTAGGTCAGCAAGCCCCAGATGGGAAGAAACAAGCATTCAAGTCTGCCCTTGAGAGAGCAAATTACTGGCTTATTACAAATTCATGAGCCTCTCATTGCTGTTTTCAATTAATTTCTTGAGAAATTCTGCCTGTCCCTTTTCTTGTTTTTCTTCAGGACAGGAGGAGTCTGGGTGACACAGTTGGGAGCTCTAGGGAGCTCTTAATGAAATTAATTTGAGTACTTTGGAGCGAGATTTACACAGCAGAGTGGAGCCTGCTGGAACTGCTCCTCTGGCAGTACTGTGGGTGTTGCCTCTTCTTTTCCAATGCTGTGCAGTGTCCTTAAAGAGCTTTGGGGCCCTAACTGCTGCATCCCTGCCCTGTGTCCTTTATCCTGGTGCCTGGTTCACTTGGCCAAGGGTCTCACTGGCCTGCGGGCACAGCTTGGATCACCACCCCCATCCCCCAACTCACAAACACTCACAGCGGCCTCAGAACACATCTACTGTCTGGTGGTGTCCCTCTGCTGGACTGCAGTATCACTGGCACCCCCCCCCCCAGCTGCTCTGATGGCAGGGGAGTGATACTAACTCCAGTCACTGGCTCCTTGGGAGTAGCTCCATCCCTCTCTAGACCTTCAGTCTCCACAAAAGCAACCAAGAATCTCTTCTTAGCACCATCCATCTTGTGTTGGCTGCTGAGTTACCTCAGCTCTGGAACCGGTAAAGCTGTAGGTCTGGCCTTTTGTTCTAAGCATGCCGTACTAAAGTGACTTAAGGAAAGACTAAAGAAAAAGCCTGGAAAAGTTAAATAACTTGTCTAAGGATATCAGCTAACAAAGACATAAAAAATGAGACCTTGAGCTCAGCTCTATATGACTTGAGTACTCACGTTCTGTTTTAGGGTTCATTTTCCTTCCTTTTATAATCATTTAAAAATAAGGCTTAATTGGTTTTAATGTGCTCCAACAGAAAACTGAGAAAATCAAAACAACCCAACCATGGTCAATCTTATGTCAAAATAAAAGATGAATATTTTCTTTTTCTTTCAGCCTTCATCCCCCCACCCCTGTACTCAGACCTGTGTTCTCGTGCATGTACCAGCAATGTGGAACACACAGGGGGCTGCCCAACTATTTTGCCCTATGTCACAGACCTGGGTCTGAGATGTGTCCTCAGAAACACTAACATTTTTTCAGTAGTTCTTATTTTCCATGATCCTCCAAAGTGTATTCAACATGGGTTTGCTGTCTTGGTCGAAGTCTACCAGAGCGAGAAAAAAAAATGGATCCACAGTGTGAGTGGTCTTCAGAAGGATACCCTACAGTCAGAGTACCCCTTCATGTGGTGTCCCAGCTGACTCAGAACCAAATGGGAGTGTGCACATCAGGATGCCTGACTCCTTGCCACCACTCAAGCTTGGCTTCTGAAAGGCGTCTGTTAGCGACCCATGGGAAACAATTCTCAAACGTGAACTCCTGTGGGTATGATGGGAGCCACTGACCTTGATGTGAAGCCACTAGGTCTTATTTTGCTCAGAGAAAGAATGAAGGCTATTTCAGCATTGGGAAAAACCCTCTGGTGCTACAGGAGTTGGTTGGCCCATGAGTCTGGGTCATATGACCTCTGCCCAAGATGGCTAGAGTGCAGTAATGTTTCTAGAAGAGATTAGTATTCCAAAAGATGGAGTCACCGGGCAGCCTTTAAAAAAATTCTTTTCAGAAGTATTCTTGTTAATCCTACCCCTGCCCCCCCAGCCCCCTCTCTCCTATGTCACGCTGTGTGTATGACTGTAGGCATGGATGTGCCGTGGCACATGTGCAGAGGCAGAGAACAAGATTTTGGGAATCAGTTCCTGCCTTCCACCAGATGAAGCAAGGCCTCGGTTATCCCCCCACTGCACCGTGCACACCAGACTAGCCGGCCATTTAGCTTCCGGGCAGGTCTCCTGCCTCCACCGCCCTTTTCACTGCAGGAGTGCTGGGGGCACAGATGTGTGTTGTTGCATCTAGGTTTTGTTGTGTTTAAAAAAGGGGTTCCTGGCTCAGATTCAGATCACCAGGACTGTACGGCAAACATTTTTACCCCAAGTCATCTTGCTATCCCCTAAACAGCTTTCTCCACGGCCAATCTTGACCCATTGCCAAAGGCTTTTTGAAAAAGAAGCAGTTGACTTTCTTGTTTCTGTTTGTTTTGAGACAGGCTTCTACTATGTTTGTTTGTTTGTTTGTTTGTTTGTTTGTTTGAGACAGTTCTCACCATGTAACTGTGGCTAACCTAGAACTCACAGTGATCTGCCTGCTTCTGCTTCCTGAGTGCTGGGATTTAAAGGCATGCATGGTAGGATTCTGCTATTTAACCCAGGTTGGACCACCCTCCCTACTTGTCTCAGTGCTCCAGGGACTGGAGCGTGCATCACCACACTCAGGCAGAAGTTGGTTGATTCTGTGAACCATTCAGGATGGAGAGAAAAACACTGACAATCAAGTCTTCACACCATCAGTCTGCAGGCAGCTCCCTAAGGAAGAATTATGATTCCAACAAGGAAACCCAAACTCAGAGGCTAGCTGCATTGCTCGAATTGATTTCTGTGATCTTAGGCAAAAATATAACCTTGGGACTCCCACTAGGAGTTACAATTCCTCTCATTCTGCACCTGTAATTTTTTTTTTTAATCTCATTAAGGTTTTTTTCCCCAGCATAAATGGGTAGTTTCTTTGTCGATTTCCCTTGGTTAGAAAATATACTCATGATGCCAGCATTTCCCCACTCTCCCCCGAGGCAGGCATCAACAGTTAACATCAGCATCCTTCCCACTGAGCCCAGAGGTGGCTTCAGACGCAGTCTCCAGGCCCTTCCTCCTCTAGCAGCTGTTGTGAGTCAACCAGCGCTGCCCTCAGGACCAAAACTCGTTGCTATTTCTGAATTAATTGTAATCACGGGATAAACTGCACATTAAGTTCTTGCTGAATAAAATACTCAGAAGGCTTCATGTTTGTTGTTGTTTTCTCACAGAGAGAAAGGGGCTGGGAACAGATGTAGGAAGCTGTGTTGAAGAAACGCAAGGATTTTTTTTTTTTTGGTTTTTTCAGGACAGGGTTTCTCTGTGTAGCCCTGGCTGTCCTGGAACTCATTCTGTAGACCAGGCTGGCCTCAAACTCAGAAATCCACCTGCCTCTGCCTCTCAAGTGCTGGGATTAAAGGCGTGCGCCACCACTGCCCGGCATGGATTTTTTTCTTGCCTTGTTATTTTCTGATTTAAGACACAGAGCAGATCTGCTGGTATTGCACAGACACCCTTCCCTCCTGGCCATTCCCAGTCCTTCCGACTGTGAGATTCTTTCCTCCTCTACAGAGTTCAACACTGGAACTGAGCACCATTTCCTTTAGGGACAGCATGTGACAGAGATCTGTCACTGGCTCTATGTGTGTAGCTCAGGATTTCAGGCCACCCAGTGAGTACAGACTGATTAGAAAGCTCCCCCAGTCCCACTCCTTAAAGAAAATACACATTCAGTTGCCAAATTTTGTGTAGGGAGAAAAAGAAGACAAATAGCCAATGTCACTATTCCAAGGAAGCTTTCTAATCTGTCATCAAGGAAATTGTTTGTAATTGCCTTTATTTATTTTAGTGAAGCATTTCAAATGTATGAAAGCTCATATAAGTTTGTCTTAGATAATAATATCATTAACAATAACCCATGTGCTCTCTGTGCAGTCTAAGGATTAATGGATTATTCTCCAATGAGAAGCAGTGAAGCTCCTGAACTAGGCTAGCTCCCTTCTCCTCCGAGGACTCTGCAGGGGCGTGTGGTTGAGTAATTGTAGTGAGATATTGGCTAGCACAGATTTATCATCAGTCTAAAGCACTGAATTTCAGCAGTCCCTGGGCAGCTTTTTTTATTGCTGCATTCAATCAGAACTGGATGGAAGTAATGTCCTCTCCAGGGTAAGACCCTGGTGTAGAGTTCTGATGGGCGGGTGAATAGGTTCTTTCTGCCCTGGTACTCGATCTGCATCATACTGGGACCATCTTGGTCTTTAACCCCTGAGTGTTCGTGTGGCTCAGCCAGGGTGATGACGAAGCTCTGCAGCTCTGGAGCACTTCCCCAGGGTCTAGCAAGTAACCATATTCTCCCCCATGGCAGCTCTCGTGCCACAATCCCCAGGTGATATTTTGGATTAGTTGTTGATGAGCATGGGAACAGGCTGTTTTCGGCCTTGATATGACTCTTAGCTTTCCATATTCACAAGAGGAGGAGGTAAGGCTGCTGTATAGGGGATAGGGGGTTTCCAAAGAGGAGACCCAGAAAAGGGGAAACATTGGAAATGTAAATAAAGTATCAAAAACAAAAAACAAAAACAACAACAAAAAAAGAAAATTCTTGCCTCTGTTTAATCACTGACTGCCATCTGAAACTATGTTTTTCTCTACAAACATAAACTTTGCATTTCTATCTACAAAAAAAAAAAAAAAAAAAAAAAAAAAAAGGAGATAATGGGATGGATTGCCGAATCTCCAGGGGCTTCGCTTGTCAAGGAGCGACTCATGCCTTCACTGGGAACCTGGGTTATGACTTTGCTTAGTGGTTTGGGACCCTGGAAGAAGTTGTGTCACCATCGCTATGACAACAATCACAAGTGCCACATATAGAAGAGGCCTCACCAGCATTTACCTTGGAAGTTACTTCACTATGCTCTTCTCAAACAACTCCTCAGGAACCATGCCCAGCATCTAAAGTTCAAGTCCAGACACTCATACCTCCTCCAGCTCCTGTCTGCTTCCATCTGTCTCAAGCTGTGTCTCACTGCTCCCTGTATTACAAGTTTGCCCCAAATGCCGGGTCAGCATGCTTCTTTTCCCTCCCTCCCTGCCAAGCAAGTCTTTGCTAATTGCCAGGACAACTTCCAACATACCGACTTTATCACACGGAGGTCTGTATTTAGGCACCTGGGCAGCTCTATTGAGAGGGATCCTGTGTTTCTGTTAGGTGACTGTCCTTGTGTACGGAGGCTGAGCCTTACTCCATTCTCTGGCCTCTAGTCCCAAACACAACCGTTCACATGGTAACTTCTACTGAATGTCCAGCAAATTGACTCAGGTTCTTCCAGCCACCTCTCTACTCTGTAGTCCATCTCTTCTGGTGCCTTCTCCTTCAGGTTGTCTTCTGCCTTCCATCACCTGTCAGTGGCAGTCCTGGTTCTCAGAGGCAGAGTCTCGGTGTTATTTGTTCATTCTCTCCCCCAGTAGGGCCAGAAACATATCAGCTCTCAGAGGCTGTCATACAAAGGTGCTTGCATTTGCAAGTGAGGAACATGGGAAACAAGACAGACAAAATGCATAATGCTGAGAGTGCAGTGGTGCAACCCCAGTACCTGGGAGAGGGAGGCAGAACCATCAGTAGTTCAAGGCCAGCCTCCACTACATAGTGAGTTTGAGGCCAATCTGAGCTACGTGAGACCTCACTCTCTCAACAGAGACATGGGGCTAGGGGAGACGATAGGGAGCCTTACTGACAGGAGGTGAAGGGAGAACCCTTCAGCACCAGAGGAAGAAGCCTATAGCTGTTCATGATGACTTCATCACCAGCTCTCTCTCCGCAACCTCCCCCAGGCTTCCCTCCTCCATGTGGTACCCTCTGTAGGGAATCACAGCCACACCTGTGCATGACATCTTCTTCCACCCACGATTCTTGATTATTCAGTTCCCAAAATCCCTCTGAGGACCAGAGAAGTTAAATAGGTTGGCCAAGGTCACACAACTAGGAGTGGGACAGGATATTTGAACAGAAGTTACGTTCTGTTAGTACTACTAAGCATGTCAATGTCATGGTAGGTCTTTGAAGCACACTTCAATCTTTTTCCTTCATAGGCTAAATTGCTTGACTCTTCATTGACAGACTGTCAGACCATCTTCTTCTATCTGGCTGCCCTGGGAAGAGGACTGTCAATCAAGTAGTTTTTCTTTGGTCAGCAGCTAGACTGTCACGTTGGTAGCTCAGCTGTCTCAACTACTCCAAGGAATCTGTACTCCAGATATGAAGACCACTGTGATCAAGGCTGCTACCAAAGTTATGACTTCTGTTTTGGAGGTCTTGCTGCAGCCACTTGCACCAGTTCCTGGAGATTTCGTGATTAATCTCAGTGACCTCCAGGTGACCTCACCCATGCTTGGTTCCCTACCCACCCGAGAGAAGCAGTATCCACCCCGAGATTCAACAAAATGCCCGTGAATGGTGGACTGGAGGCTACTTACACATGAAGCCTGTGGTTGATGACGTTGGAAGCTGGGCATAAGCATCCCATGACCCTTTTCTAAGGAAGCAGCCTGATTCCTCAAGTCTCCCCTGACCATATGGAAGGCCTTCTTCCTAGATGTTACCCATATTGTATTGAAACATCAGGCCCCAATACAAGCCTCTCCTGAATGGACTTTTGTCTCTATCATGGTTTGATTGTGCTGAGCTGGTTGTTAAGATCAGCAGGCAAAATCCTGTCCCTTCCCCCCCCCCCCCTCAGATACTTAGAAGCAGCAGCAGCTAGAGAGGCAACTGAAACATGACTCCTGTGAGTACAGTCAGGGCTCCCAGGGCTGTAAGTAAACCTTTGACTCACTTAGCAATGGAATGTGGCTGAGAAACTCAGCTCCAGAGAAACTCCAAAGGATGTCAGAGTGCAGAGTATACACAACTTGGTGGAGAACTGTGAAGACACCAGGCAAGAGGCTGTGAAGAGCTCAGTCAGCAGAAAGAGAGACTGCAAAAGCCATGCGGAAGAACTAGACTGCAGAACAGGAAGAGTTCCAGTGGTGTCTAAACTGAGAGCCCCAGTACATGAAGCCTGGAGTTGTGATATTAATTGCTGGACTCAGGGCACTCAAAGTCTAGAGTAAAAACCCTCTAACTTGAATACCCACAGCTTTGAAAGCCCAGAACCACAGCCTCTGACTTTGAGACATTAGAGCTATAAGTATTTGTATCTGCCTTAGAAAGCCTAGAGTTACAAGTCTCTGGGTTTGGAAGTCCAGCCATGAGCCTCTGGTGTTCTGGTCTACCTACCGCTTCTAGCCTATTCATGATGCAACATTGGCATAGGCAGACTTGCTCCAGTACCACACTGCACTACTTCTCCCAGTCTTTTCTTAGCCTCAAGTGTCTGTCTGCTGCTCCAGTCTATTTGTGCCTTTTCCGTCCTCTGTGTCCAGGGAGGCTGACTTGGGAGCTCAGAAGCATTGGCTCTAGTGCTGCCTTCGGATTGGGTTTTGTCCATGGAGTCCTCACAGGAGGGACATGTGGCAAAAGGGAAACTGAGCTTTCACTGTGTTGCCATGTTCTTTGTGAGATCCTGTAAAAGAATCTTTTATTCACCTGAAGTAATTGTTGTCTCCAAGGCTTACTGCCTCTGTCTGCTCACCTAGGCCTACTGCTGGAAGTGTCTAGACTTTGTACAATCTTATCCAGGCCTAGAATGTTTTAGCTTCTGAGACTTACTGCTGAATAAGCTCACCCTTTCTGGTTCTTTCTGATCTTTGGTTGGCTGGTTCAACTCAGCTCAAACCCCTCCCCAATCCTACTGATTCTCTCTCTGCTTCTCCTGAATTGCTCTGCTTGACCTCAAATTAAGTCTAGCAATCTGTTCTAGTCTTCTGGCTCCTTCTCGTTCTCTTGCTCGCTGTCTTTACCTGTGTCCAGCTTGTTTTCTCCTCAACCTGTCTCTGTGACCCTCTCCCAGGAAAACTTCCCCCTTCTTTTCTTTTGTTCTTTCCATGCTGCTCTCTTAAGTAGCCTCTCTTTTCTCTCTGTTCTCATGATAGTTGGGCATATCCTATTCTGTCAGTTCTTTCTCCGACTCATCGCTTTGTCTGCCACTCAATTAGACATCACTTTCAAACACTTGTGCTTTCTTCTACAAACTAAATTTGCCTTCATTATTTGGGATTAAAGGTGTGTACTAAGGGCATGTCTGTATTTCAGCCAGAGAGATTAAAGATGTGTGCTAAGGGCTGAGCCAGACCACAACTAGAAACAGCTTTTTTCAATAAATTACACAATCTCAGGGTTAACAGCATGATCAAATATCCTGCAACAAGATCCTGGGTTGGTTGTCCTTGGTGGAAGATCTGTGGAAAGCATATTTTATACAAGACTTCTTCCCTGTTCTGTTCCAGGTTGCTTTTTCATGGGTGATGGCAGTATCTCTTCCACTTTGCTGTCCCCAGCTCCAGGGTCCTGCATGATCACGTGTATTTAGCCTATGTAACACCTACACCTTTATAGACAACCCTAATTGGATGGGTTTGATGGTTAAACTTCGTTGTTAATTTAGCTGGATTTAGAATCACCTAGGAGAGAGGGTGTGTATGTGTGCGAGGGCATTTCCAGAGAGATTTGACAAAGGAGGGAAGACCTACCCTGGATGTGGGCAGCACCTTCCTATGGATGGGGATGGTGGGCTGAATAGAGAGGGTGGGGAGGGAGGTGAAAGCTATGGGGACAGCAGTGGTTTCCTCTTTCTTCACTGTAGATTCAGTGTAGGCAGCTGCCTCCTGCCCCTGCTGCCACTCCATCTGTATCACGATGGACTGTGTCCTCAAAATGTGAGACAAAGACAAGCCCTTCCTTAGGTTGTGTTTTCTAGGTATTTTGTCATAGCAACGAGGAAAGTAACTAGTTCAGCTGGGACCCGGTGATCCATTCTCTTCCTGCGTATGTCACGTTGGTAAATAGCATCCATATTCAGAGTTTTCCCTGCTGAACTTTAAGAACTCTTCTCTTTTTCACCTATCCTAGGACCCAGATGCCATCCAAGTCCGTCCATTAGAGCCTCACCCTACTCTGTTGTGTCTGGGCTCTCTACATTCCACCTCATCTGTGGAAAGAGATGTTAGCTGGCCCAGAATCTACAGGCTGGACTATCCATCTATCTTATTCTGGCTAAGGTCTCTTGATGTATTTTTTTAAATTAAAATTTTCTGCAATTCTATTTCTCTATGTGTGCATGTGCAGATGCAAGGATGTACATGTGGAAGTCTGAGGACACTTTGTGGGAATCGTTTCTCTGCTTCTACGTTATGGGTTCCTGGGCTCCACTTCAGGTTACCAGGTTTGCAGCTAGCATGTTTTCCTGCTGGGCCATTTCACCACCTCAGGTCTCTTAGTACACTAATTGCTACCAGTGTTTCTTCATCCTCCACCATACCAAGTCTAAACTGATCAGCGTGGTGTACCGGCCTCCAGCCTTGTGCCCCCATCCTTCACTTCCAGGCTGTATCCACATGACCCACAACATGCACTGAGCTGGGCTTGTGCCCCCCCCCCCTCCAATTACGAACACTTTGATTCAGGACAGGACAATTTCTTCTGTGCCTGCTCATACTTCTGTTAGAGTTGCCTTCTTCCGTGAAACATTCCTTTTGCTCACCGTAGGATTTGATGTCACTGCAATAGATGTATTTACTGGACAGGCATCTGCTGACCCACCTACCCCCTAAGCTGTGTAGAGTGGACCAGAAGTTGTATCCAAATGCTGATTTCAAAGCTGATGTTCTTTCCACCGCCCTGAACCCGGCTTTCCATGGGCTACCTATTTCATAGAGGTTATTGAGAAGGTTGTATGAGACAATAGAAGATAGGTGCTCAATGGATATAGTTATGAATAATTTCAATTCTTGTCTCCGATGTGCCTCCCTGTCCTCTGGCTTCCAGCATTTAACCTGAAACATTTTCTGGGCATTATGATAGTTGGGGCTCCAACTGAGATGAAGCTCCTATCATTGTGTGTGTGTGTGTGTGTGTGTGTGTGTGTGTGTGTGTGTGTGTGTGTGTGTCTGTGTGTGTGTGCACGTGCTCGTGTGCGAGTGCACCCGAGTGCAGCCCAGCAGCCCAAGTCTGGTGCCTTGAGATACAGGCTGCTTCTTTCTTGCTTTACTGGGCCTTCTAGCACTTAATGGACCCATCACAGTTTCCCTGGTGAGAGTAACTGCCCAGGGGAATTCTAGAACTCTATCACCCAGAGTGGGGCTGGACTGGGGAAGGAAAGTGGTCTCCTGCTGGCTCTGTTGCTCTTTCTCAGCCTCAGGTCTTTCCTCACTTGACCAATCCATCAGCCTATGCATCTGGTGATAAACTCCAATAGATCTTCTTGGAAGTCAGCCTATATTTTCAAGGGTGTTTGTTACGATTTGAGCACACCCACCTCCTGTATCCTATCATTTTAACCATGTCTGAGTGTACACTTCAGCAGCATTGAACACTCTCTTCCCTTCTAGCTGCTGGGCTTCTGGCTGCCTTAACGAGAGTGATCCAATATGTTTCTTCCCCAGGCCACGGGAGCACATTCCCTTGGATGCCCAGATCTCCACCTTATAAACATTTCTGTTCCAACTACCCATTCTGTTGCTAACCATGAATTTCCTAATGAATTTGTCTTCCCTCAACCGAAGTCTCTCATTGTGACCACAAAGTGGGTTGGCTTTGGTTTTAGAAAGTGCTCTCCTAATCTTAGCTTATATGGGTCAATAGAGAGTGCTGGACCTATGCCAAACACCTTTGAGGCTAGCAAGCATGGGAGGTGGGTTAGCACTGGATCCTATTTAGTTTCGGTTATGTAGTCTCTGTTGTAGTGTAACTAGCAGTCTTCACCCGCATATATACCCTTCCCAAAGAAATGACCTAGAACCTCAGGGCCCACCCCAACCTTCACCTACACCAGGCTATATGCACTTAAATCTCCAAACAATCCGTAACCCACACTTCAGGTGCCTGCTGCAGTAAGGCAAATTCTGCTCTTCAAATGAACTTTTAGGAAGAATCACCTATCTACCACATATGCCTATGAATAGCTGAGTGTGCACATGGTTAAAGTCAGATGCACCCTGAGAAGTAGGATGTGTTATGAATAGCAGGAGAAATGAGTATCTGACCTAATGTAGCCTTCAGAATAGACAGCCACCCAAACGATGCCCCTTTGTAACCAGCCCCACTTTCCTTTAGACACCATGAAAAGAGAGCCCAGTCTGTAACCTGTTACCTGGGGAAGGGCACAGCAGTTGGTAGGTGAAAGGCTTGAGTCTCACTTGCTGGGGATAAGGGTCTCAAGAGGCAAACTGTGCAGGGAATTAAACTCAGGGCTTCTGGCATTTGAGGCAAACATTCTACCAACCAAGCCACCTACCCAGCCCCGGGTGTTTTCATCTTTTTTTTTTTTTTTTTTTTTGGTTTTTCAAGACAAGGTTTCTCTGTGTAGCCCTGGCTGTCCTGGAACTCACTCTGTAGACCAGGCTGGCCTCGAACTCAGAAATCCACCTGCCTCTGCCTCCCAAGTCTGGGATTAAAGGTGTGCGCCACCACTGCCCAGTGATTGTACCACTCCTTCTGGCAATTACTGTGAACATGCTCATGCTTACGGGCGTCAGTTATAACTTATGCTCATCATGGTCAGGAAAGCTAGAATGACTCTCCTGAAAATGATTGACCTAGAGCAAGCTCTTTCCCCTGGGAATACTTGCTGATGACCCATTTTGTATGAAGCTGGACCTTTGTTGGAATGCCAACAAAGAATGCGTTCTTCATGTTGGGGATGCACTCCTTCTGGACCCTCAGGAGAGAAGGTCAGAAACTTCGGAGGTTGCTGCATTGCTCTCTGTTCTCTGTCACCCATAACTCCTGTGGTGGTTCTCTCAGGTGAGGAGGGATTCACTTCCTGAACTTGCAGGCAGGCTGAGCCAATGGGTAGGCTGATTTCCTCTAACACAGAGATGCCTGGGGCATTAAGTGGGCAGAAATGGTGTGTGTGTGTGTGCATGTGTACATGTGTATGTTTGTATGCACATGTAGAATGTGAATGCATGCATATACGTGTGTGTGTTACAGAACTGCTCCTAGAGAGTTTTAAAAGGCAGCAGAATCAAATAGACCTTATTGGATGTGGTGGCAGGGAGCTGATGTAGGTGTCAGGATGCTGATTGAAGGGTGGTTAGCTAAGTTAGCTAAGACCCCAATGCACCCAGTTGTAGAGCTGCTGGAGGTGCAGACAGACAGACAGATGGGATCCTGACATGACGTCAGTCTGGATTATGAATGAATCCTAAATCCAATGGCAACTGCCCTTATGATAAAGAGAGGAGCAGTGGCCCATGGGAAAGACAGAGCTGAGGTAACAGAGATGCTGCTGCAAATGTGAGGAGCCACAGGAGCTGTTCCAGGCAAGGAAACATTCTCCCCGGGAGGCTGCAGGCGACCTTGATTTCAGATGTCAGGCCTCTTAGCTTGTATAAGAATACATTTCTGGCCTGACAGTGGTGACATACATCTTTAATATCAGCACTAGGGAGGCAGAGGCCAGCAGATCTCTCTGAGTTCTAGGCCAGCTTGGTCTACAGAGCGAGTTCCAGGACTGTCAAGGCCACATAGAGAAACTCTACCTAAAACAAAACAAACAAACAAACAAAAGAACACCAAAAAGAAAAAAATAAATTTCTGCCTCTTAAGCCATTAAATTATTATGACAAGCAGGGGAAACCAACACAAGGGCATCTGTGTTCACCCTCCCCTCCCTTTAGCATGCTGTTAAACAAAGGACAAGAAAGCCAGGCCAGACCAGTGGTAGGAGAGTAAAAGCCATTTCTTTTATAGGCTGTCTAAGAAGAAAGCCTCTCTGAAGGAATTTGAATAGCTGCTACCCTCCCTCCTGGGAAAAGAATTGGTTTCCACAATGTACCACAGTGAATCAACCCAGGGAGCCTCCGGAAATTAGCTATGGTTTTTGGCTGCCCAGTTTCCCCACTTAAGGGCAGAACAGAAGGATTAGTACCTAGATCACATTTAATCAAGCTGCCAGAAGATATGCAGGAATTATTTCTCTGTGTCTGTCTGTCTGTCTGTCTGTCTGCCTGCCTGCCTGCCTGTCTCTGTCTGTCAGTTTTGCTTGTGACCCGTCCTGGGTGAACAGGACAAGCTACATCAGCCCTGGTTTAACACAGGAGGGTCCCTGCTATAAGGGAAGGGTGATCCCCACAGGACTCGGCCTCCTGAGTCCTGCTATGGTGGCCACGATGCAGCCAAGTGAGTGTTCTGCTTCCTTCAAGCTGAAGACATTATATGGGTGATCTCGAAGCTTCTTATAGCTGAAGCATTTGGAGATTTGGAGATGAGAGTTCACACTGATGTGATGGAAAGTCAAGGGCCAGAAGGGTCTGCCCGCACACAACACAGATCCAGGAACAGGAATCGTGGCTCAGGCCCTCGGGGACATTCTGCCCACCTTCCCCCTTACTCTTGTTTTCAAGTTCCAGCTGTACCTAGAAAGAAGCAGGACCAGTTAAGACTGCCTAGGAGTGCTGGCATGGCCTTTTTCAGACAGCACTAAAAGGGGAACGTCTTTCCCACCTACTTCAGGAGAGTTTGTCTTCCTCTTGCTCTACACTTCCTGCACGTTAGCACTTTTCTTCTTTGGCCTCTAGTGTTAAGCGTCTTCCAGCTAGGTTGGGAGTCACTGGAGTCATTGGAGCACATGGGGGCCGGAGTTCCCTTGTGGCCAACGAGAATTCTTGGCCACTAGTGAGGTGTGTGTGTGTGTGTGTGTGTGTGTGTGTGTGTGTGTGTGTAAGACAACCTTTGAGAAGTAGGTTCTCTCATTCCACTGTGAGTTCTAGAGATCAAACTCAGATCACTAGACTGTGTGGCCTCTCAGGTTTTTCAACATTATCAGAGAAGGTTAAATTTACTGGTTGAGGTGTGTGTGTAGAGACAGAGGTGGCTCAGTGATTAAGATCATTTGCTGCTCTTACAGAGAATCTGGGTTTGATTCTCAGCATCCGCATGGCAGTAAACAATAGCCTATAAGTCCAGTTGTGGGGGATCTGGGAAATCTAACACATTCGATTGGTCTCCATGGACACTGTATACATATGATGCACAGACATACATGCAAGCAGAATACCTACACACATAAAATTAAAATTAAGCGGAGTTTGGTGGGGCATGCCTTTAATTCGAGCACTTGGGAGGCAGAGGCGGGCAGATCTCTGTGATTTTGAGGGCAGCGTGGTCAACATAGTGAGTTCCAGGACAGCCAGGGCTAAAGACTTTATGTTTAAAAAAGGAATTAGTTTAAAAAAATATTCACATTTTGTAATGGCATAAAGACCTTTTTTGAAAACTACCATTCAGTCACTACAGTATCCAAACACTTTGGGGGAGTGATGGCTAATGTTTAGAGAGAATAGATGACTTGTTTACATTCACACTACCAGGAGGGGTTGGATCAAGACAGAACCTTAGTGTTTGGACCCTGGTCAAGACTGGGGTTGGGGAATAGGATAGGGATAGATCAGGGATGTTAGGAACAGTCGAGTGAGGAGTTGGAGCAGTTTCATCTTGTTGAAAGGTATTATGGTAGAAAGACAGAGATAAAGCTGAGAGGAGAGTCTGGTCGTGTAGTTCAAAACATGGGGCTCGGTTTTGGGACAAAATGCCCTCAGGATCTGTGCTTGATATTGAAGTCAGTGGGGAGTCCATGAGACATCTGCTTTCAGGGAGGTGAGGGCGGATCTCTGGGCCTCTAGGAGGATAGATGGCAGAGGAGCTAGACCGAGGGGTGGTCCAGTTGGGGATCACCCCTTGGCAGCAGCAAAGATAGAAAATGAAGAGGATGTAGAGTTTACACAATGAGATCAGTGACTAAGGATTGCAGGGAAATTCAGGGGCCTAGGAAATTCGCCTACCAGTGGACTTAGCACCTGGCAAACATGATTGGCATTTGCCTGAGAACTTTGAACACCGTATGCAACTGGAAGTCTGGCCTTGCAGAAGGCAGGGCTGAGAACTAGGATCCACAGTTACATTGTATACTTAAGAGATTTCTACAGGAATGGAGCAACACTTAGGGAAAAGCCCCTGGCCTGGCTGTCTGCAGAGATCTGGTTTCAGAAGATGTGGTTCTCATTGGGCAGCTCTGTGCTCTGATTTTGGTCTTTGTTCTTAGACACGGAGCTCCATCCTGTTTCTCAAGACACCCAGCAATTCAATGAGCTTCTTTAGGCCCTCATTAAATTTATTTCCACTTAAACCAGCTAGCCTGTGTTCTGTTATTTACAATTACAAGCCCTGAGAATGAGCTTAGAGAGCAGATGGAAAGAGGCGCCAGGGGACAGGGGTTTATTAGAGGTGTCAGAGAGGTACCAACATGGGGTGATGTCCAAGAGGCTGCTGGCCAAGTGGCTGGGAACACAGACTTGAGATCATTAGCACATTGGGGGCTGTGAAGTGCTTTGGGATGAATTTGCAACCTCAGGAAAGTCTTTTTTTTTTTTTTTTTTGGTTTTTCAAGGCAAGGTTTCTCTGTGTAGCCCTGGCTGTCCTGGAACTCACTCTGTAGACCAGGCTGGCCTCGAACTCAGAAATCCAACCTGCCTCTGCCTCCCAAGTGCTGGGATTAAAGGCGTGCGCCACCACTGCCGGGAAAGTCATTTAAGGGGTGAAAGGAAGCAGAGGAAAGTTCAGAGGAAACAAGAGAACCTAGAGGAAATGCTAGCATGAGAGGAGAGAGGAGGCACTTGTGTTGAGGGCACAAAAGGCAGAGTGAGGGGGAGATGGTGAAGATGGCACTTTAGGCATTAACAAGGTGAAAGTTGATATGGGCAGCTGCCTTCGTGATGGGTGCAAGAGTGGGGCTGGCACAGGTCCAAGAGAAAATGGGAAGGGGAAATGGTGCCTGCTCTGCCTAGAAATCCATTGAGCAGAGATACAAGGAAGAAAAGCCAGGGACGGGACAGAAGCCTGACAGCAAACTTGAGCTCAGGAGGAGTTGCATGGTCTGGTCCTGAGGTGTGGGCTGGGTGGGGATAAGCAGGAGGCAGTCCAGGTTGCTAGATTTCTCATTTGTAGGAAATTGATGCTCTTTGGTGCTACTGTAATTCTGTCTCCTCTTTACATATTCCAGTTGTAGAATAAAAAAGAATTGCAGTTATTTATGCTCAGGTAGGTTGTAGGGTGAAAGTTATGTGGGTGGGGATTCAGGTTCCAAGGACTAAAGGGTACTTGGTCCCCAGTTTTTGAAATCTAAGAAACGCTAAAGATAAGGTGGAATTCCCATGAGTTGTACAAAGGCTGGGGAGCTTAGGGGCCCAGGGGTGAATCTACCTGATCCTATTTCACATGACCTCTCCATGTGGATGCTATATCTGACCACAGTCTCAAAGTTTGTGTTTTCTCAAAATCTTATGTTGGAACCAAATCCTCAACGGGAGAGGCTAGAGACATGGATTCTTTGGGTAGTGATTTAGTTAGGAGGATGGAGCCTTCAGAAATGGGTTTGGTGTCCTTACAAAGATGCTAGAGAGCTTGCAGGAGGAAAGAGGCTCTGTCTGTGAAGCAGAGTGGGCCCTCACTTGGCACAGAATTTGCTAGCATCCTGATTTTGAGCTCCTTAGACTCCATGATTGTGGGCAGTAGGTGTGTGTTGTCTGTAAATCACACGGTCAGAGGTATTCAGCTATAGCTGTAGAACATATTAAGATACTCTGCAACTCTCAGTCCCTCTTCTGTCTGCTCCCTGTCTGGTCCCTTCCTGTTATAACTGGCTCCCACCCCCCCACTCCTCTACTTCTTTTCTTCTTGGCCATTTCTTCTTTGTGTAGTTCCAGATTCTCTCTGATAGCTAGCCTGAGTTCATGATTCTATATACAATAAGCCAAGTCCTTTTTCCTTCCCTTTAAATTGACACTGTTTACCTCAGGAATTCTTGCTATTTTGTGCCATGCGTCAAAGCTCATGGCCTGTTCTGGTTTAATGGTTTTAGATGTATAAAGTAATATTACAAAGGAACACAATTTTATTGAAATACGGTTATCAAAAGTATCTACTAAAACATATTTGTAATATGGCAGTGGGTAAGTTTTTTTTTTTATTGACATGTCAGGAACTTAGAAATGGTCTGACAGGTACCACAATTTCCATGTGGTGATGAGCAGAAGGGGTGATGAGCTCTTAGTAGCAGTAGTAATGGTATTAAAATCACTGTATTTTTTCTTGGTGATGAAATCATAGGTTCTATGAATCATTTTGTATGTTTTAGCCTGAAGTTAAAATGAAAAAAGAAAAAAAACCACAACATTAAAATTCAGTTAGAAGTTAGTGAAAATAAAGACTTTTTTTTTTCTCTTTGCTCAAGTTCACAGGTCCTCCTGTGTTCCTTAGGGGACAGCTGCCCCAGGGTAAGAACTCAAGGCTGGACGCTGAGTTCCCTTTGTTCTGTTGTTAATTTCTGTCTTTTTTCTAAAATGTATCACAGCCACCTCACTATAAGGAACCAATAACAGAGGTTATACATTATAAGACTTGGTATGCAAGATGGGGCACAGTTCAGGCTGAAGAAGCAAGGCCCCTGAAAGAAGGCTCCTTGTTTTTGTAAACTAGTGACCATGACCTCAAGACCATCTCAAGAGCCTAAACCAGGTCAGGGTTTATACTTGACAATCCTGAGGCCAGACATGCACCAGGTGCACTACATACTCATATTTTCCCTCCCTCCCTCCCTCCCTCCCTCCCTCCCTCCCTCCCTCCCTCCCTCTCCCCTCCCTCCTTCCTTCCCTCCCTCTCTCTGTGATCTGCACATGTACAAATGGCTTTTCCCCACAAATCCTTCACTGTACGTTGTCTGCTGCACACAAACTCCAACCATGTCTGCAGATCTGCTAACGGTTTGTCCAGCACACCTTCTCCACCTGCTTGCTTCTCTCAGAAGGGAACCCGTATTTTTAGCACTTCCTGTCATTTCCCCCACTTCCCCAGATTTGTTTCTCAACTCATTTCACCTTCATCTTTTTTTTTCGAGACAGGGTTTCTCTGTGAAGCCCTGGCTGTCCTGGAACTCACTCTGTAGACCAGGCTGGCCTCGAACTCAGAAATCCACCTGCCTCTGCCTCCCAAGTGCTGGGATTAAAGGTGTGCACCACCACTGCCCAGCTCACCTTCATCTTTGTCTTCTTGCCTTTGAATCCTTGAGGTGATGCCAGTTTAGTTCCCCTGTCACCTTTCACTCTGCGTCTGCTAGCCACAAAGCCACCTTGACAGTGCCAAGAGGGTTACTCTTGGTGCACTTGATCCTGTGCCCATCAGCTCCAGGTTCTGGCACAGGGGACGGTCTCCGTGAGTGCTTGGTTAATTGAGTTTCTGAAGAAAGGAGCAATGCCAGCCCTTCCTTAAGTTCCCAAGGTCTCTTCGGTGAGTGGCAGTCACCAGCTGTTAAGCCCTACTTGTTAAGCCTACTTTTCTTCAATCACTACCATCTAAGAGGAAGAAAATGCTTTCAGTCAATGCCACGGCATTATAAGATTTCCTGGTTACAATTTCCTCATAGTAATTGTGTGTTCTGGGAAGGCTCGGGAGGGTGGTGAGAACTGGAGGCCCTTAGAAAACTGGGGCTCTGAGGATTAGCAATATTCTTAAAGTCATGACGCCAGCAAGCAGTCTGGTTCAAAAGTCAGTGTGTCTGCTTGTGGAGTTCTGGCTCCCAGCCATGATGTCCAGGTCCATTGGGACCTTTCTTTGCTGACATTTGCATGTGAGAACCCCATTTTCACAAAATGCTTTGAGAAAATGGCATTGTGGAGGAGTCTGTTTGAGTAATACCACAGGTTGTGTTTCCCACTAGCTGCTTCCTGTGCCGCCATGAAAGACCCTGGAAAATTCTACAGAAAGAAACTCCTTACGTTGGTGTTCGCCAAATCTCTGACTGTGGAAAACAACTGTCCCTGTAATACTGTAGACTGAGAACCTCTTCTCTGAAGTCCTTGAGTGTCCCAGGTTTGAGGGTGTCCCCCCACCCCACAAATCTGAATATTTGCATATATACAATGGTATATCTTAGATGGGGCTTAAGTCTAAACTTGAATTCTGTCTGTTTCATGATCACCTTACACACATACCTAAGGCAATTTTCTATAGTATTTTAAATAGTTTTGTGCATGCAACAAAGTTCTACTGTGTAGAATTTTGCATGTGTCACATTATGTCAGAAAGTTCTCTATTTTGGAGACGTCTAGATTATAGAGTTTTGGGTTAGAGATGCTCATCCTGTATTAGCATACTAGAAAACACTCCTCGGAGAACACTAGTTTTAATTATTGTGGAGAGAAGATGGATGGCCCAATAAAAGACCCATCGGTATGTCTCTCTGGTTTGTCTGTAATAGAGAAAACTGGAGGGCTTCCCTCCAGCAAGAAGGGCTGTGCACAGAGTCACCTTCTCATCAGCTATTTGAGCCTACTGTGTGTGTTTGCTTGCAGACAAGGCCCCTTTCATGCTCACACCACACTACAGGAAGATCACCAGCATGGCCTGAGTTCACTTCTCTATAGGTACTGCCAGGGTGGAATCTGCGTGCTTTCTTTAGTTTCTCCTCTTGGTAAATGGTCTGGACATTTACTTCTTGTATTAGTTACCTTGTTGTTGCTGGCAAAGGCTTAATTTTGGCTCACAGACTGAGTGTCCAGCCCATCATGACAGGGAGAGCAAGGCAGTAAGAATAGGGGGTGGCAGGTAACATTGTATCTGTAGCCAGGAAGTAAGGGGAAATGACTGACTACTGGTGCTCAGCCACTTTTTCATTAGTCTGAGTCCCTAGCTCATGGGGTAGTGCTCACAGCCACGGTGGATCTTTCCTCCTCAATTTCTTTTTGCTGGAAATACCCTCATAGACATACCCAGAGGTGTGCTGCCATAGTGATTCTGAATCCAATCAATTAGACATCAAAGACTAACCAGCACACAGGTGTTTGTCTAGAACTTGTTAGAGAGTAGCCCCACCTGTGTATCTGTGAGAAGCATCAACACCACAGATACAGTTTCTGTCTCCATATTGGGAAATTTTAACCTTTCAAAGTTTAGCAACCACGCCACTTCACCCTCTGTCTTCTCAAGCGCCTCTGTGTTGAATTCAGGGTAAATGCTCACATAATGCTTGATGGCTTGAGTATGAGAATATAAACACTCCTGTAGGCTGCATGGTTCAGTGTAGGCAAGGGAAAAAAATCAATGTTGCAAATCTCTTAATTCATCACTAAAGCCATCCTCCTGGTCTAAGCAGCAAAGAATGATGCAGAGACAGAAATGGATATCAAGTGAATCGCTCGCAACTGTTTGAAGTGTGGTGCTCTCGGAAGAGTTAGAGCAACTGTCAAAGTCCCCAATGTATCCATTTGTATCAGTTCTGATGGTGATGTGATGCTGTTGGAGATTCAGGTCTCATCCTCGCCTCTGAGCTCATCTGAATAATGCTGGTGTTGGGAGGGAAGAGAGATGGGGCGTTTAGAGGCAGCCCTGGATCGGACTATATAAATCTGAAGGAGGTAGGGTAGGACAGCTTGGCCTTCTCAGCTTGTCTAGTGCAAGGCAGCGCAGAAGGAAGTGAGGGGCACCAGAGTGGGCAGTGTTTGTCTGTGAGCATGAGAGGTGCTGTGCGAGTCTTCATCATGTTTCTCCTAGCAACTGTGTCTGACTGTGCGGTGATCACAGGGGTAAGTTTTTAACATTCTCCATAGACCTGGGTTGGGGGCCAAGATCAGGGTTCAGCACAGGGTGTGTACTGAGAACCACAAAGGCTCTGCTGCTCCAAATCACCTAAACCGAAGGGATTTGAAGGTAGTCACTGCCTGGGAATGGGGTTGTATGTGACTTTGGATGGGTTAGACCTCACCCTGGCAGACAGAATTGGTCTTTGAGAAGTTGTGGGTAAATAGAATACCATTTTAAATACATTAGGGGGGCACTGGGATTTTGACATTGAGTCTTTAGTAAAATGGAGATTCCTTGGTATGTGCCATAGGAAATTCCTTTACAGGGCAGATTAGTGCCCCCTCTCCAGCCCCATTTGTCTTGTGTACACCTTGGTTTTCATCTATGTCTGGTTCACTTGTCCATGTTAACTCAAAGAGCATGCTGTGAGTTCAGGGCAGCAAGCACACAGGGTACCTCCTCAGTTCTACTTTGATATTAGAAAGGGTGCTTAAACACCCCCTTTCACTTCTTAGTGGCTTCCCAGGGGAAGACAGGCGCCAACATTGGTAGAATGCACCCCAAACATGTTAACCTTGAAGTAGAGGCTCATCCCAAGGGCACTGAGTATGTCACTCGGGGCACGGTGTCCTCTCAGATGTTCTACTGTACCTGTGTTCCTGTCGTGTAGGTACATGCTGTGCCATAAACTGGACCTTATTATAAACCAAAGCACAGCGCTTCTCCTAAGAGCTCCCCAGGAAAAAGTCAGGACAGAAAAGAGAGAATTAAGTTTTATTTCAACTTTCTCCAACCTTCTACGTGGAAGGTAAGTATGGTGTAATGTCAGTCAGTTCCTGGAATTGGATAAATTTTAATTTTCACAGAAAAAGCAACCTCATTTTCAAAGGAAAGAGACTCCATTCAAAATAACACACAGGGCAAGCAAATGCTTTGAAGGCAGATTTGCATCTAGTGGGTGTGACTGATGAAAGCCGTCATGAAGACCAGGGTTCAGACCCAAGAGAGAAGTTAGGATTGTGAGGGATGGGGATACCCAGAGGACCCAGTGAGCTGCTCAGTCACAGTGTCACCAAGCCAGTGCCAATATCTATTCCAGAGTGGCAACAGGTGGAGAGGCCTAAGGGAAGTGGGGCATTTGTTAATGAAGAGCCCAGGGAGAAAAGGTGGGGTCAGTCACAGGGAGTGACTGAATGGCAAGAAGAGCAGTTGGATCATTGAGGGGAAGGAAGCCAGGCGCACCCAGCTGCCCTCCATTTCCTGTATCCTTTTGATGTTCCTCTTCTGACTCTCAGAAAGATGTTAGCTCCTGACCTCTCCACCTTCCATTGCTGCTCCGTAGTGACAGTCCAGCTGTAGGTTCCAACCTCCCAGAGTGCCATACCTACCATTGTTGAGGGTGAAGAGTCCAAGCAGAGCCTACTCCCTCAACTGCAGTTCTCGGGGGGCTGGCTTGGGCATGAGAAGTACCCCTGCTGGGTTAGCGATTAGCTGCTGTGGCTGCCACTGGTACCTTCTCTGGGTGATGAAAAGACTTGGTATCTGTTTCCTTCCTCATCTTTCCAAATAGAAAGGTTGGAGTTTCCAGGCCCCGTCAAGTCCCATGTGGGCAGCCTGAAGTGTGCTGTGTCCTGCTACTGGAGAGAAACAAATAAAAACTCAGCCCCAGACATCAGCTCTGTAGCCACTTGGCCTCTGGGTAGTGGCCAGGTTAACTGATTCTTCATGAGGCCCTATCTGCTTTCTTGACCTTGGCTTTGGTGTAATGTTAGCTTGTTTGAAACTTTCTTTCATTATCTGGTAACCCAGCAGGTCCAAGCATCCCAACCTAGAAGGGTGCATCCATGTCAGGGGTCCAGGGAGGCCAGCAGAGAAGTGTGGGGGGATGGGAGGGGGATAACTGTCTGTCAGGTCTCTATGGGTTACCGGATGGAAGACACACAGAAAGGCAGCTTAGAATGGATGCTGAGCAACAAAGGACAACAAAAACTCAGCAGTGAGCATCCAGGAGCTTGGACCACCAAGGACCCTCCCTCCTTCATCACAGAGTTTTAATTCATTGTATTCTACTGGTGTCGACTGGCATTAGAAAAGCTATGCCTTCTAACACAGGGGTTCGCCGGGAAACAGGGACTGCTTCACCACTAAGCAAGAAGGATTTCCCAGATTGAAGTCTGGTTCTCTGCTGAGCCCCGAGTGTCCCTCTCAAGAGACAAGCAGCGGTATTAGACCCAGACCAAGGTATCCTGTTGATCTGAGGTGCTTAGTCACCTCCTCCAGATCCTGACAAGGGTGCAGAACGTTTCTTTTCCTTCGTTCCTTTGGGTGACACTGACCAGTTGGCCCTTTCTCTCTCCGGTAGGCCTGTGAACGAGACATCCAGTGTGGGGCAGGCACCTGCTGTGCTATCAGCCTGTGGCTGCGGGGCCTTCGGTTATGTACCCCACTGGGGCAGGAAGGAGTGCCACCCAGGAAGCCACAAGGTACTATGCTGGCATGAGATGGGCCTGTGTGTGAATGAGCATGGGCTCAGCAGGCAGGGATCCTGGGGCCTAGGGTCAACTTAGAGCAGGGAGTCTGCTGCTTCAAAGGGGCGATATGGGGAAGGCTAATACTCCTTCCTCCACAGTGGATCCAGTCTCTGGCTGAAGGAAGGCCAGCAAGCAGCCATGGAGGTGCTGCTTCAGGCGGCTGCCTCACATCGACCTGCAGATGTTGTTTGGATACTGGTTCCGGTGTGTACACTGTCCACCTGCACCCTTCTAGACAGGCTGGAGGAACACAGTCATATCTTTAAAATATTCCTGGGTTTTGATAGCAGATTGAAGAGCGACAGATCATGTGACTTGCTCAAGGCATAGTCCACTAACTGGGACTAGAACTGAGTTCTCTGAAGTCATCCATAGTCCTAGCTCACTGCTGTGGGGGTACAGCCTCTTTGGTTTTGGTGGAATGGTGATATCAATCTCACACAGACTGCTAGTCCTTCAGGCTGGCCACTCTCAGCTCTCTGTCTGTTTAATGGTCTGCACAATACACCAAAGGGAGCAGGTTAGCTCTCCCTGAAGTGAGTGTCCTTTGCTTTTAGGAGTGAGCCTCTTCAAGCACACAAAATGGCTTTTTATACAGGGCTGCAGCTAAAGCAACGTACCTCTCTAAGAGGGACTCCCTCTTCTATGCTACAAGCAGCTAGCTCTCGGCCTGTTTCTAGCCCCCGAGGGCACAGGACAGCCAAGAGGGTCTTGGCTTCGGTAGGGTTAGGTGATATAGGCACAACCTGCAGGTGTTGGTGTATGGGGCCACTAAGGAGCGGGAAGCTTATGGGCAAGGCCTGCAGCCACAGTTCCCCCTTAGCAGTCTTCCAAGCTCTTGCTGGTTTGTCTGTACAAGCCCCAGTGCTCATGTGGGGTCAGAGAATTTTCCAGCAACCTCTCTCCCAATCCCCCTCAAGCCGTTGATTTGTTCTTAACCACTACAGGCTCAGGAAGCTGCAAGCTGAAACACTGTGTCACCCTCATTGCCTCGTGCTATGGGAGACAGTTCAGCATGATTCAGTGTCCCAGTAGGGACAGCAGCATTAATAAAAAACAAACACTGGATGCTTCTTACATGCCATTTTTCCACAATAAGTTTTCAGTAAATATATAGTTCCAGTCTTCATACAGCCACATGTGGTAGGTGCTATTAACCCATTTTATGCGTGATAAAGTCAAAGCATAGAAAGGAAAAATAGATAGTTATCACAAATCTGGTAAACAGCAGGTCTGGGATTTGAACATGTGGTCTGGTGTTGGACTTAGTCTCCTTATTGCTCTATGAAAAACCTACTGGGGGCTGGTGAGATGACTGAGCATGTAAAGGCACTTGCTATGACAACATGGTGACCTGAGTTCGATTCCTGGAACCATGTCAAGGTGGAAGGAAAGAGCAGACTTCACAAGTTGTCCTATGATCTCCACAGGCATGCGCTCCCCACTACACCCTCACACATACATATAATAACACACACACACACACACACACACACACACACACACACACACACACACAAATAACTTTTCAAAACTTGAGGAAACCTTGGGTGTTCAGCAGTGCTCTTCGATGTGACTGGTGGACACAGAGAGTGTTTGTCCCATCACAGCTCTACCTAAGGTCCTGGTCGCAGAGCCGAGGACACCTCAGGGTAAGCGGAGAGAGTCACTCAGCAGAGATGGGAGAGTTCCTGAATGTGTGGGCAAGAGCATGCATACAGGCCCACAGGTGTCCTGAGTGTGGCGCATCAGCCTTATTTGGGTTCAAATCCTGACTCCTCCACAAACTAGCTGTGTGATGTGGGCATATCATTCAGTCACTCTGTGCCAAGATGAATATAGTCACCATTATTGTTGGGTGGGAGGGGACATTGCAGGCCTTTCCTGTGGCTGATGTACTCTCCTCTTCTCTCTCCAGATCCCCTTCTTTAGGAAACGCCAACACCACGCCTGTCCCTGCTCACCCAGCCTGCTGTGCTCCAGGTTTCTGGATGGCAGGCACCGCTGCTCCCGGGACTTGAAGAATGCCAACTTTTAGTTTGTCTGGACTCTGGACTCCCCTACTGGGTGACCTCTTGTGTTACATATGTGTGACTTAGTTCCCTGCAACGTCCCCACTCCCCATCCTGTCCGTGTATGTGCAGACAAGCTTAACCTCCCACTACAGGGTGCAGAGAGGAGTCTGTGGCCTTGACAAGTAGGTTAGCCTGGCCTTCCCAGCTCAGACTGCCTGAAGTTGTGACGTTGGGATCCTCCTCAGTTGTCTGTCCCTTCCTGCATATGTTCGTCTTCCTAAACCACACCTTCCTGGGCACTGGCCCGTGGATGCATCACTAAGTCACAGGACCTGTGGGGTGGACGATCAACTTTCTCTTCATTTTTCTTTTATTGACTAGCTCTTTACTTTAGGACTTTAAGTCCAAAGTCAGTACTTCTTAGGGCACCATTCTAAAGCAAGAGGATTTCAGGGTCTCTTTGAGTTTGGGGTGAGAGGCAGCTCAGAGGGCTCTGGGTATGTGTGTGTGAGGTCTGCTGGGAAGGGATGGGAGGGTGCAGACACTCTATGGAGGAGACTTAGCATCGGCCACTGCAGCGCTCAGAGCTGCAATTCAGTCCCTTTGGGTTTATGTCAAATATTTGACCCACGTGTGTCTAGTGATAGTAATTTGTGTCAGTGATGGGGCTGGCAAGGTCCAGAGCCTGAAGCCAGGCCTGGGAGTTTTCTCTCCTTCCGGTTGCTGCTACAGTTGACTCTTCCTATTCTGATTCTTATTCTAGACACAGGGCGCCCAACAACACTGACAAAATGTTGCCATCTACAAAGTTTAGAAAGGAGCAATTAAGTTGCAACAACAAAATCTCTTTTTCAGTAAGCTTACAATTTTGTCTTGGGCCACACTGACAGCTGTCCAAAGCAAGCAAGCAAGCAAGCAAGCAAACGAACAAACAAATGAATGAACAGACAAACGAACAAACACTAAAGGAATGTAAAAGTGAAAGGACAGGGTGTTGTACCCACTCTGGTTCTCAGGAGCTTCAGGGAGAGTTCATTGAGAGTTCGGAGGCTCTGGGTTCCTGCCCTCTACCAGTCTCTGCTCAGTCCTTAATCCAGGGCCCGCTAGCCTGGGCATTGGCCAGCACAGAGACCTTTCGGAGCTTTTGTCCCCTTAGACAGACACTGTCACCTGTTCTGCTGACCTGTGCAGCTCTTCCCTGAATGCAGCCCACAGTCTCTTTCCTTCCAGGCTCCAGGCCTGGTTCCTAGGTGTAAAGTTCTTTTCCAAGTCTATGGGCCCATGGTCCTCCTTGTCACACAGATCTCCATGTTCCACTAACTGCCCTGGTGTCCTGACTTCCAGATTGCGTCCCTCCCAGCACACAGAGCAACCTGAGTGCAGTGGTCTACAGCCAGTGCCTCAGTGCTCCATAGATAGGACATTGGGGTAGCCTGTGGTGCTCTCTAGCACACTGTCATAGTGCCTGTCTATCCTAGCCTCAGGGCACCCACAGAACTATAGGTTAACCAACAATTTAGTGTGACTGTATTCATTTTCGTTTTTAATGTCATAAGTTTAAAGACTGTGTAATGAGTCTCTGCCTTCTCTGCTGTGGCAAAAAATAGAAGGACAATGGAGAGGTTAGGAGGCTTAGACAATATATTCACGAGTAGTATTTATATTCAGGAATATGCTCTTCAGAAATATGGATATAAAAACTACCTATAGGGGTAGTATACACCTAAGAAGAATATATTATAAAAAAATAAGGAGAGGTGAAGTTGACAGACATTCTTTCAAGATCTATCCACAACTTAGGTGACTATTAGGCGCAAATCTTCCCTCTTCAACTATTGGTGTCTGGCGCCATCTCGTGGACAAAGTGGAAGTAGCAAGGACCGTGAAGGCAAAAAGAGGATTGTGTGCTTCCAGAAATAGAAGTGGGAGTTCTTGGTTTGGTCTCCATTGTAGATCCCGAACATCGCTTGTCAAGAAGCCTGCCGCCCGAAGGACCACAAAACAACGCTTTATTAACACTCTGCCCTGCCCCACCTTACAAGTGGCCTTGGAAGCTGCAGCCCCCTTCCTGCTGAGTTTAGTCCGGGTGCTAGGATTTCCCTGCTCACAGGTTCTCCAGAAAGAGAGAGCAGATGTGGATAAGTTCACCCCCACTCCCATCCCCACTCCCACCCCCCACCCACACCCTCCGCTATGAATCACCAGGATGTAGCAGGCTCTGCAGAGCTGCTTTTGAAGCTTAATCACTTGGACTCCTCCCCATCTCTGGCTCATTTCAGCGACTGTCCCTATAGTTTCCGCAAGTCTCTAGGTAGCCAGGGCCTTGAGATTCCCCCATACCCACAGGACAAAAGGGCCAGATCCAGAAGGCCAGAGGCCAGAGGCCAAAGTGGAGACTGTGTGGGGACATACGCTTCCAGGTCTGCTGCCAGAGCCTCCTCTGTCTGTTGTTCATCTTCAAACTCCTTTCAGTGTGGCTCTTAGCATTCCGAGTAAGGTCCAGGCAAGCTTGAGTTAGCTATTGATCTATATCCAGTTATTACCTGGTGATGAAAGGGCTTCCTGAAGGCCACGACCAGGGGTGAAGCAGGAACAAGGAGGAGCAAGAGGCTCCTAAAGCTGAAGAGAAAGGTCAGAGAGGGAAGACAGGCTCAGGGCTGGACACTGACTCAGAGCTCAGCCTGCATGCAGAGTGCACCCAAATCACTGACCCAAGGTCAGCTCAGACCAGCCAAAGAGCCAACATCGAGGATTTGTTTGGAATTTTTTTTTTTTTTTTTAAATCATACCCTGCTATGTAGGTAGAGAAGCACATGCTGGCCTGGGACACACTTAAAGGTGTCTTCTGGGATGTTGTCCCTGACCAGAGCTTGGCACTGAAAGCAAAGAACTGACCTGGTACAAAAAGCTCCTTTCCATTCCAGAGGAGTACAATACGATATCCAAACATGGACTATTACTTAGCACTGAAAAGAAATAAGGCACAGACATGTTTCATAGCATGAGTGGTCCTTGAAATCATTAGACAATGGAAGCTAGTCATAAAAGGTCACATTTGTACAATTCCATTTATGTGAAGTGTCCACAACAGGCAAATTCACAGGGACAGGAAGCAAGTCATAGTTGGTTAGGACTGGGGTGGAGCAAAGGTAGAAAAACGGGGAGTCATTGTAAAGGGATTCAGGTTGCTTTAGGGGTGACAGGAACGCTCTAAAATTACATTGTGGAGCTCGCTGTATAATCTGTCAGCATCTGCAGCATTACTGAAGTATATAGTTTATGAGGATAAATGACGTGCTATATGAATTAAATCACAATAGAGAAAAGAAGCTTAGGAAAAGTGTCCCCTGACTTCAGGGTCCCGAAGGAAGGGCCGGTATGGTTTGGAGAGGAGACCCTCAGAGTCTCCTTGGGGAATGGGTGTATGTTGTGAATGGCTTGACTTCCCTTCAAACAGGAGCATCATTTTCCAGTGCTTATGTAGCACTCACTTTGTGGTGGTGAGGAGAGTGGACACCTCATTAACTAAAGCTGCATATAGTATCATGCAACCCAAGCTTCACATAGTCAGCCCTCAGAACCCTGGGGGTTCTCCATGGGAATCCCACCAACTGTAGAACAAACATATTAAAAAGTGCATCGTCATTGAACATGCATTGACTTGTCCTTGTTATTCTCTGAACCACACATATGACCGTGTGTGTTCATGGCATTGTGTCAGGTCTGCTAAGTAACCTCGGAATGGTTAAAGCACGTGGGAGGGTGTGCATAGGTCCGTGGTGATCCCACGCCGTTTCCTATGAGGGACTTGAGCGTCCTCAGATTTTGGTATCCACTCGGGGTCCTGTGGATTCCAGGGATACTGTCATCTCTTTTCTTATGTATTTGGAATATTCAGTTTTCAACCCCAGGTAACAACTTTTTGGATGGAAGTTTTGATGATGCAATAGGCTACGTGAGATCAGTAGTACCAAAGTACTAGACCATGTATAGTAGGCTAGGGTGAGGTGCCAGTCTGTTGTGACTGTGGTGTCTTTAAATGAATACGGGGCTTGTTTTCCCCTTCCCTGGAGGGCACTGCCCTGCCCACCTTGGCAGGAGCAGAGAATCTGATATACGGTTAATGGGCACCCAGTCCTGTCTGTATTTCTGGGATGGTTGTGCCCCTGTTAGAATCTTGTCTTGCATGGTGAGCACTAGGCAGGATCTAGGCTGTGATGTATAAAGCACACCCTCTCTGTCTGCTCTCCAGCTGGGACTGTTTAGCGCCAGAGGCCCACAGCCACTAGACCACAGAGGCAAACTAGTTTCAGATGGGTAAGTGTGAGCTCCCCCTGTATGACTTTACCTTCAACATCTGTAAAGAAAGCATCATATGTTCCCACTCCATGCAGCTAGCACTGCTTCAACCTTCCCTAGCTCTCCTGCCTAGCTGAGGAGAATAGCATAGTGCTTGGGTCTTGGGAAGATCATGTGGCCCATGTCACATAAGGTATGTGACTCAATATCCATTTCCCTGTAAGTCCTCAGTCTCCTCTCTCTCTCTCTGTCTCTCTCTCTCTTTTTCTGTCTCTCTGTCTGTCTGTTTCTCCCTCCTCCCTCTCTCCCTTCTCTCTCTTTCTCATCTCATCTCATCTCATCAGGTAGCCTTGGATATCCTGGAACTCATTATGTAGTCCAGATGAGCCTCAAACTTATGGCAATCCTCCTGCCTCTGCTGGGATCCTCTCAAATGCTGGGATTGCACGTGTGACTACTGTAGCTGGCTGCCTAGGCAGAGAGATGCACCAAAGGATAAGGAGCTGTGAGCCTGCTTTAGGAGCCTCTGAAAATCTGTCACAAAAGCAAAGTCCAAAGGTTAAATAAACAGACACACCTGCAGTTGTCATTTCCTTTGCTCACGGTGCTGGTTGGTGTCCCTCAGCAAGCTGCTGCAGTCTGCATGTCTGATTCCTGACAAGGGGCAGGCTGACCAGAGCTTAGCATCACAGCCTGCACCAACTACTTCCTAGCTTGGGACTTTGGTCAGTTTGCTGAACTTTCTGTGTTTCAGTTTCTCCCTTTATCAATGACAACAGCAGCAGCAGCTCCTGCTTCTTGGGGTGGCAGTGAAGATTAAGTGTTAGTGAATGGGAAGTGCTCAGGATATCATCTGCCCTGTGGAAGCAGCATGGCGATGGTCCATCCTTAAGTCAGCTCTCAACTGCTTGGCCCAGCCTCTGGGGGCTTTTGTGCCATGCCCCTTACTAAACCTCTCCTTAGTTGGGAAAACCTAGCATCTGTGAAGGAAAGCTTTTTGGATGCATTTCAAAGGCCCCAAATAGGAATCTAACAGCAAGAAACCCCTGTGCGTTCAGACAGTGTTCACTCTTTGCCAAGTTCAAGTTCACACACAGGTTTCTAGAGGCGGAGCCTGATAACAGCTGTGATTAGAAAGAGAAATACGCTGCTCACGTATCTCCCGGTGCCTCGAGACCCTGTTAAACTGAGAGGCATCGATTGCAAGTGAAGCACAATGTTTGCTCTGTCTGGGATCTTAGCACAGAGCTGTTCACACAGTGGACTCTGATCTGCCCTGGCGTTTCCCGGATTGCGGGCAGAACAACTGTATCAGGAGCACACATTCCTTTGCATAGGCCTCCCCGGCAGTTTTCAGCTATGTCAAGTGGCACAGGGTGGATTCTGGGGTTACCAGCAGGATTCAATCACATTTACCTGGCCCCTCACTGGTTCTCTAGCTGTGACTCCCATATGGGACTTCTGTACCTTTTCCCTTCTTAGAAGCCCCACCTTAGCATGTCAGTCAACCCAACCATTGGAGGAAACTACTTCAACAGAGAACGAAAAAGCAACACTGATTTACAAAGAGAGGTAGCTCCCATTAGCTAAATCTAGAGCGTGGACTTCATATTTGAACAAGAATCAGCTAGCTCAGTTAGTCATGCCTGCGCTGGGCAAGCAGGACATGATTTTGATTCCCATGTTAAAAAACAAAAAATAAAAAACAAAACCAAAATAAAACCACAACAGCTGTGTGTGACGATGAATGCCTGTGGCCTCAGTGCTGGGGAAGCAGGCGTAGGCTGAGCCTGGGGCTGGCCAGTCAGCCAAGCTGAATCAGCAAGCTCCGGGTAAGAGTGAGAAATCCTGTTTCACAAACCAAGTGGAAGCCTGGCAAGATGGATCAATGAGTAGAAGCATTTGAGTGCATGTCTGATGGCTCGAGTTTACACCTTGGATCCCACGGGGTGGTGGAAGAGAATCAATTCCTGAGAGTTGTACACACACACACACACACACACACACACACACACACACACAGAGAGAGAGAGAGAGAGAGAGAGAGAGAGAGAGAGAGAGAGAGAGAGAGAGAGAGAATAAACAAGGTGGAAAACAAATTAGATACCCTGGTCTCTACATGCACCCCTGTATGAGCACACACATGCGAGCACCACAAGAAGTACCAGGATAGTAAAGAAGACAGAAAAGATGGGGCGTGTTCCTTCCTTCTCCTTGATGTTTGAGACTTGATGCTTGAACTCATGTAGTCCAGGCTAGCCTCAAACTCACCATGTGCCCCAGGTTGTCCTTAAACTCACTGTGTAGCCAACGATGACCTTGAACTTCTGACCCTTCTGCCTCCACATCATAAGTGCTGAAATTTCAGGTGGGCAACACCACTTCTGAGTTTCATTTTTGCTTTAATGTTTTAGACTTTGTCCCAAATAGACCGGTCCAGTACTTTTTACGGCAGCCCCCTCCAACCTGTGCACTGCCCCATGGGATGTGTCCATTCGGTTCAGGGTGAAGATTGTAACCAAGGCTATTTCTGATTCCCACAGGGCAGCAAGCATTAGCTTCAAAGTACTAGATATCAGCTAGGACATTGAGAGGGAAACAAACATTATTATCAATTAATGTTGTTAGAGATTAAATATTTGATATTTTAAACACATATACATCTCAGGAAGAAACGCACCTTAATTAATGTCACTGGGCGGTGGTGAGCAGTTTTTTTATGACATGGGGTTATTGAACATCTTCAGGTAAGGATCTAACAGAGGTAATAGGTGTAGTCTGATGTCGGATTCTCTGTTGCTTGATGGCCCAGCCATGTCTGCACTTCAGCCTGGGCCTGTCCTCCACAGCCTCCCTCTCACCCACCCCATCTTCTAGAGAAACCCTAGTTGATTCCATCGTGTCCAGAGGCATTTCTTCAGTCTGGGTTTTGCTGAGGCCTGTTACTAGGTTGTTACTGGAATGAGGGCTTTTCCCTATCTATCTCATTTTGTCTGTATTATATCATTTAAGGTCCACCATTATTTCAGAGATACATATTTGCCCCCAAGTCCACATTTTTGATGTTTCTTGGAAAATGGCAAGCCTTGGAATCTCTGTTTTGGGTTGCCTTCGTGGAGCTAACTCCATGTCTCCATGTACCTGAGGCCACCAGTACCTGGTGTCTACCATCCAATAGCTGTATAGGTGTTAGAACAGGGCAGACCTGCAGATATTTTGGTTTACTTGTGATACACTTTAAAAGTTAATTTAATTTAAAAAAGAAGGGAACTGAACTTACTAGGTTTTTCTATTTTTATTTTTAAACTTAAAATACAAAATCTTAGAGGTTCATATGAAGTTATCTGCATATTCAGTATTATTGTAGCAAAAACAGAGCAAAGAATTCTGGCAGATTTCCTCATATCAGACACCACACTCTTTCGTGTCACCCACCTGGTCCCGATGATAACCTGAGCTACAGCCTTATACCTAGTGTCATGAAGCCAGACCCCCTTTCCTGCTGAGCGAGGCTGCAGTAATCTAATGGGGCCTGTTGCCACTGTCTCTGGTTTGGGAGCTGGGTAGGAAGTTTAACTCTTATAAACTTCATTTTTCTCAGTTGCAGATTACACCCAACAGCCACTGTACTGCACACTTTCAGTAATGGCTAGAAAAGAGGAGCCAAAGCCAGGCGCGGTGGCACACAAACACAGTACTAGCACGAGAAGGCGAAGGGGTGGTGTTCAAGGTCCTCATCAGCTACTTAGTGAGTTCAAGGACTGCCTGGGCTATAGAAGACTCTCTTAAAAAACCAAACCAAACCAAACAGCAACAAAAGAAGTGAGTTACAAGAGTAGAGGAGGAGGAGCATAAAAATGAGAGCTTTTGTGGACGGAGGGTAAGAAGAGCTTGCTTGCTCCGAACACTTTCAGGAACCTTCTAGGGCCTCATCAGTTATGAGAAAACCCCAGGAGGTAGAAGATGGTCTGCCAATGCTATCTCTCTTTATCTTTTACTTAAAAAGAAATACATGTTTTGATTATCAAACAAAGAATGGGATTCATTGTGACACTTTCGTTCATATTTATCATTATACTTTGTCTTACCCACCCTCCCGTTGTTCTCGCCCCCACCCCTTGTTCACCCTCCTCCCCCATCCCAAACAGCAGCTCCTCCTGTTTTCATGGCATCTGTATTCTGTTACCCTCCGTTGTTTCCCACCCCATCCCTTTAGGCGCCTTCCTCTCTCACAGACCCTTCTGCTAGGTTTATATCATGTACCATATGGTTTCTAGTTTTATCTATTTTTCCTACAAATTTCATAATTTTATTCTTCTATACAAGTGAGTAAAATTCCATCTTGTATTTATGCCACATTCTCTGTATCCATTCATGTTCATGGACATCTAGGCTGGCCCCATAGGCTGGCTGTTTTGAATAGTGTAGCCCTCACCGTAGATATGCAGGTGTCTCCTGGATGCTGACTTGGAACCCTCTGAGCACAGAGTGCTATGGCTGGATCACAGGTAATTCCGCATGCAGATTTCTGAGGAGCCTCCGTACACAGTTCCACCATGGCTGTGCTAGTTTGCGTTCCCACGAGTTCTGTATAAAGGTTCCTCTTTCCCTGTTTCCTCTCTAGCACTTGTTGTCATGTGTTTTCTTTTTCTCTCCTGAAATGTGTGTGCATGTGTGTGTGCATGTACGTGTACGTGTGCATGTACGTGTGCGTGTGTGTGTACGTGTGCGTGTGCGTGTGTGTAGTCCATCAGAATTAGTTTTTGGAACTTGAGCCGTATGCAAGAGCAGTCGGTACTCTTAACCTCTGAGCCGTATTTCCAGCCCCATTGTTTGTTTTCTTGATGATAGTTCTGACTGGGGTGAGAGGAAATCCCAGAACAGTTTTAATTTGCATTTCCCTGATGCTAAGGATGTTAAACACTTATGTTGGCCATTGTGTTTCTTCCCCCGAGAACTAATTTACCAGTCCTTTTTGTTGGATGATTTTTAAATTATTTAACTTTTAGATTTCCATGTATAGATTCAAGACATTAATTTCTTATCAGATGTACAGCTGGCCATCCCTTCACTCTGCTGATCATTTCTGTTACCAAGTAGGGGCTGTGTTACTTACTCTTCTGTGGCTGTGATAAAATATCATGACCAAGAGATGCTTTAGAAGAATTTATTTTGGCTCACAGCTCCAGAAGGCTGGAGACCATATGACAGGAGCAGGGATAGGGAGCTGATCAGTCACAGTTTCATATACATGAAGTGAGCAAGCAGACCAGATTGGGGTGAAACTATAAGTCCCAAAGCCTGTCCCCTGTGGTATACCTGCTCCACCAAGGTTTCATGTCCCGGAAGTTCACACTGTGAGTGTTGCCAATCCCTGAGCACGGGGTGTCTGCACTCTTCTAGAAGCTTCTTAAATCTCTTTCTTCAGTGTTTTGAAGTTTTCATTAAGGAGATTCTTTGCCTCCTTGATTAAGTTTATTCATGTTTTCTTGCTTTTATTTATGAAGCTACTGCGAATAGAATCCCCCCCCCCCCCCCGATTTCTTTCTTGGCAAGTTTACTATTTGGCATACAAAAAGGTTACTGTTTGTGTGTGTGTTTGTGTGTGTGCAGGTGTATGTGTGTTTGTATGAGTCTAAGTACAATATGTGTGTTTGGGTGTGTGGGTCTTTGTATGGACATGAATGTGGAGGCCTGAGGTCCACCTTGGGTGTTGTTCCTTAGGAACCATCTGCTTTATTTTTGAAACAGGAAGGCTCATTGGCATGAAACTCAATGATTAGGCTTGGCCGCCTGGCAAACTAGATTCAGGGATCTATCTTTATCACCCCAGTGTTGAGATTACAAGGATGAGCTACTGAGCCTCCACGTGAGTGCTGGGGATTGAACTCATGTCCTCATGCTTGCATGTAAGCGCTTTATTGACTGAACTTTTCCCTAGTCCCCTGAATGTTTGTCAGGTCTAAGATTGTAATGGAGTCTTCACAGTCTTTTAAGTAGGGATTCCGTAAATCTGCAAATAGGAATGATTTAACTTCTTTTCCTGTCTGTATCCCTTTTATTTCTTTCTCTTTTATTATTGTTCTAGCTAAGACTTGGAGCATTATATTGAACAAGGGTGGGGAGCAGGCATCTGTCTTAGTCACTGTTCCATTGCTGTGAAGAGGAACCATAACTAAGATAACTCTTATAAAAAAGAAAGCATTTAATTGGGAGCTTACTCACAGGTTCAGAGGTTAAGTCCATTATCGTGGCAGAAGCACAGCAGTAGACATGGCATGGTGCTGAAAATGTTGAAAGATATATAGCCTGATCCTCAGGCAGAGGAGAGAGAAACTGGACCTGGCATGAGTTTTTGAAAATCTCAAAGCTCATCTCAAGTGACACACTTCCTCCAACAAGGCCACACCTACTCCAACAAGGCCATGCCTCCTAATCCTTCCAGTCCTTCTCAAATAGTGCTACTCCCTGATGACTAAGCTTTCAAATATATGAGTCTGTGGGGGGTATTCTTACTCAAACCACCAGAGTGCACTTGTTCCTTTCCTGATTTTTAGAGCAAGTGCTTTCAGTTCTTCATCATTTAACATAATATTGCCTATGTTTATCATATGTCATCTTTATTATGTTGAAGTGTGTCCCTTATATTCTGAGTTTCTTCAGGGCTTTTATAATAAAGGGATGTTGAACTTTGCCTGAGGCCTTCTCTGTATCTGCTGAGATCTGTGTAAGATTGTAATGTAGTCTTCACCTACTTTTAGGTAGGGATCGTCTTTAAGCGTAGTCACGTGCTCAACTACATCCATTACATATGTTAAACCACTCTTGCATCCCTGGAAAGAAACCAATTTGACCATGGTGTATGACTTTCGTTATGTGCTCTTGAATTCAGATTGCAAGTGTTTTGTTGAAATTTTTGTTTCTATGGTATTAAGAATGCTAGCACTTGATACTTTTATCTTTGAATCCTATGTGACCCTATCAGTGACCCTGTCTATCTTCAGAAGACAATGAGGTGTGGAGCGGTAAGGACATTTGCCCAAAGTCATACCACAAAAAGCTGACCCTGGATTCAAGGCCACATGGCCACACATGTTTTTCCAGAAGCCACACTTTCCTGATCACCTTGCAATTCAGGAAGGGGAATTCCTTTGAATTTCCTCAATTAGACCCACACATGTTCACTTGACTGTGGACTCCCTATGGGTTGAGATGACAGTAGTTCTGTCTGTTGTGTCTAGTGCAGACACATAGGAGACATTTAGGAAATTGACCTCAGTTGGCCTCATCAGTACCTATATTTGAATGGAAAACAAAACCTTGTGCTGAGGAAGGGGTGCCCTTGGGTCCTGAGTTGTTTCAGTCACTTTCATGAGTCCCTAGACACAAGTCTTCTAGGCCAAGGTGATTTGTCCTTGTGTGGTGCCAGGCAGTGAATGCTCAACTCTTATCATGGTCTTTCTTAAGAGCATTTTCTAGATTGTGGTTTGCACCCGCAGATAACCTCTCCTAGCACCATGGGCTGTGGGGCAGTGTTCCAGCATGCACTTGAATGCTCTCAGATGGTTGCCAACTGTGTGAACAAATAAAAAAGCAGATAACACTAAGGGATCTTTGATTCTTGGCTTTGTGGTCACCCTCCAGTGGGAGAGGTGGTTGCACCTAACACCTGTGGTCATTATCCTTGAAAGGTTGCCACTGGGTCAGGCTGGGCCATTGGGGACATAGAGCCACAGATTACCCTTATGCCATAATGGAGCACACATACTGCTACTGTCTCAAGGGGTGTCTGGAGGTTGAGACGAACGAGCTAGAGGCAGAGGTGCTCTTTCAGTGGAGTGTGGAGATGTTTGTTCAAGACACTTGAGACAATGCCAAGCTCTTATTATAGGCCTCTGTGAGCCTCCGTGTCTCCTCATCTGCAGCATGTCACACAGGTGTCACCAGCTACTTTCTGATGCTTATCAGGGGCAACAGCAAGGCCACTTAGTCACACACCTGCTTATTCAAACATTCCCTGAGCACCTCTTGAACATCTTACTCAGCGCTGTAGTCTGGGAGGAGATACAGCCCAGATGCAGGGCCATCAACCGGTACTGGGCCTCTGGGCCCTGGCCCATTGGAGCAATACTCCAAGGGAAGAAAACAAGAAATAAGCTTCATCACTTAGTGTTGATTTTGCCCCTTACTTCTCTGGTTTTGGAGTAGAAGGTGCTGAATGGCAGCTGTGTGTACCTGTGACCACCTCTCAGGAGCCTGAGAAGCAGCAGTATCCTGGTTGTCTGAGGACACATCTGATGGTTTTGTGAAGCGCATGAAGGAGAACATTGCTATGGTAGGGATCAGGCCCGGCTCCTTTCCTTACGTCTGTCCTGTGCCTGGCCTCTTGGGGCCCTCCTATAGTTCCCATAAGCAAAATGTGTGAAATTTCAGTTGACACGTCTTTCGGAAAGGCTGACGTATCCAGATCCCCCGCCTGGCTTCATCTGTTGCATCCTGCCCGCTCCTCACTCTCCACCCTTGCCAGGCCTTCCTCTTCGTGCAGATGTTTGTCCTGTTAGCAGCAGGCAGATGTCTCCGTGTGCACTTTTACAACACGCTCCTGAACCTCCTGCCTTCTAATTTACCCACCTTATCCTGGCTTTATCCTGATTTTCTGGTTCATAGGCCTGGTCCATAATTGTCTTCACAGATGTTACAGATACAGGCTTTAGCGTCTTTCCTGTTTCAAATCTCTCTTAGTCCAGACAGCATGAATATCTGGCTTCTGACCTGGACTCCAATAGGACACTCAACATATTTGCATGTGTGCTTCTCCCTGTACCCCTGAGTGAGCCTTCTACATGCAGCCTCAGTCTCCCCTCCCTAAGCTGTCACTGCCATCTTTCCCATATCCCTTTATGTGAGCTATGCATCTGCCTTCCCCCTGTCCCCCAGTCCTTCCAGCTGTTCCGGTAAGTCGGCATTTGCCTATGCTCTCGGCATCCTTTCCCCTGAACACAGTGTCTCTAGGGATGCACAAGCCTTCTCTTTTAAACAATGCTCTCTGTGGGAACTTGGGGTACCGTTGGCCTAGACTCTAATGTTGAACTTCCTCCACCAGGGAGAGAGATTATAAAAGCATTCTTGGTCTCGGATGCCACTTTGAAACTAGACCAAGCCCTTTCTGTAAAAATTGGTCTGAGAGATTACTATCAGGAGCACCTTGGGCATCAGTAAAGTCTGGCCTAGGGAGGGGGCAAAGAGAAAGGAGGTCTGTGGCCTGGTAGGAACGGGCTGCTCAAAGACTAGAAGGTAGAGTGTGAAACAAGTTCCTGGTAGCAGCCCCACCTGTGTTAGCTCAGAGGTCCCATCTAGAGTGGGATTTGGTTGTAAAGGGGCCTGTGTTGACTTTTCCCAGCGTGAAGGCCTGTGTACCCTTCAACGTTGAAGTCTTTAGAATGGTAGACTTTGTAGTTCTTATCAGTGTGGGTCTTGGGTAGTGTAGGTGCTATCTCACTATGTTTGTGAAGTAGTCTGAAGTTGGGGGTGCCTCTGAAGTCTGGGCATCCAGCCAGAAGGAGCCCCACTCTATAAAGGCTGAAAGGATGGGTACTGGCTAGAGAGGCGGTTTCCTGTGGTCCAGAATGAGGTGCTTCGTGCTGCTCCTTGCTGTTCTTGCCATCTCCCACAGCCATGTGGTCACCAGGTGAACGTTGGACCAGGGATGGGCAGGGGGACTGTTGCTCTTCCAGTCCTCAGTTCCCTTGGGGGGACTCCAGGGGGATTGTTTTCATTCTTGTCTTTACATACTAAGTGTTACCCTGAGGACAGGGAGCCAGACAGGAAGCCTGGGGGATAGGAAAACATAATTTCTGGAAATAAAAACAAAACTACCCAGCATTTGGCCCCAGCTCTATCACCTCTGTGCCTTAGTTTCTTCATCTGCTATGAAATTAGGGTCTTCTTAATGCCCATCTTTTAGGGCTGTTGTGAGACTGCATGAGTTAATATTTGTAAAATGCTTCAAATAGTGCTAGACCTACTGTGGAATCTATACACACACTCAATAAAATAGATTTCTTGGTGTAAGAACTCCTTTAGAGAGGTCTGTAGGCTCTCCAAAAATAACTAGGGCATCGCCTCTACTGCCATGGGTTAGATGATTTGCACTTTACAGATGAGACCATTGTTCAAGGAGAGTCCCTGTGCCACCCAACACCATGTGACCAATAATGGAGGAGCCAAGGCTCAGGCTGGCTGGACTTGCACTCTTGTGCCCCCACGCCTTTCCCAGGTGCTCATGTGTGTTCTGTCACGGCCTGAACACAGAGGAGACTGCATGCCCTCTTGGATTGGATCCTTGAAAAGAGGTTGACTATCTTTGCCAGTGAGGGCTCTCTGACAATGAATTTTTCTCAAGTCCAAGGTATGCTGGCAGCTACATAAGAGACAGAGCTGGAGACGAGGACCCTGGGGTGAATTCCAGGCAAGGCTGGGCTCTTGGCTCTGCATGAGGTAGCAGCTGCACTCTGGTTGTAGCTGGCTTTCCTCTGGAAGAAGAGGTTCCTGAAGGCGCTACATGGCACCTATACTTATGTAATCTCAAGTTGTCTTTTCAACTAGCTCTTAGAGAGAATAACGTGATTGTTAGAAGAAGTTTTAGGGACTGTGAGATGCATAAAGTTCTACTTTAATCTATGGGGGAAAGAAAAATGGTCAGATGGTCAAGTACAGAATAAAAAAGTGTTGGAAAAGAAGGATTAACCCTATTGGATAAGAAGAAACTGAAGACAAAGGCACTTGGACCCCCCAAAGTGAAGATCACAGGGCTCTGGCAGCCCCCCAGTAGAAGTGCAGAGGACTGGGCATCTCCTGGCGGAGCTCTGCATGGGGGTGGGGCTATGGCAGTTCTCATGTTGCCAAGGGACATGGCAGAGCCAGGTCTAGAACTGTCTTTTCTGCAGTTTCCTCTCTTGATTTTTTTCTTTCCTAGTTGAATTGCCTTCATTATCCCAAACCTAAACTGGGCCAAGAGGTCTAGTTTGGTGTCCTGCTCATGCTGAGGAAGTTTTGAAGAATTTCCAGCCACTTTGGTGAAAACATTATTCAGAGAAGAGAAAAGCAATTGGCAAAAGGTGGTATCACTGCCAGAAGCAGGTGCCACTGTGTAGGGGACATCATTATCTCTGCATAGAGAGGTCCTTCTCACTGTGTGACCTCTGTGCTTTGGACAGTGTCACAGTACAGTCACAGGGAGAATTTGGTGACTGAGTAAGTGATGGTGTTCATAAGTGATGGTGTTCTTAGTATCTTTCAAACCAGGAGTAACAAAACTTATCACTTAACGTGTCATAAAACAAATGTAGAGAGTCTCTACCACACTGAAAAAGAAAAGTAACAAGAAATATCAAGGCATTGTATTTAATGATACTAGACAGCGACTGGTAAAGCAACATAGATTCTATTATTTTACTTCGGGTTATGATTTTTAAAGTTGGAAAACATTACCAGTGGAATGCTGGCCAGAGGCTGGGCTGGGAATGAGTGTGGGGATGGATTATAGAGCCCAGTCTTCTTACTTATTGTGACTTCACCCCCACCTCCTCAGGATCCCTCTGCACAAAGGGAAGTCCCTGAGGAACACCTTGAAGGAGCAAGGACTGCTGGAGGACTTTCTGAAGAGACACCAGTATGAGTTCAGTGAGAAGAGCAACATCGGGGTAGTGGCCAGTGAGCCTCTGACCAACTATCTAGATGTAAGTGTCTCTGCGGGCCTTCTCAGGACGAATTCTAATGTTCCCAGGTTCCTGCCTTGCCAGGGCATTCCTTCTTTCAGGAACTGTGGAGCCTGTGGGGCATGGAGGCCCCCTCCTTGCCATCAGTAGCTCTATCACAGGTCAGCAGAGCCAGCAAAGGCAACCCTCTGGTCTTCAGAGCTCCAAAAACCTTGCTGGATGGGTCTGAGTTCCGATGACCTTCAGCATACAGCCTGCTTCCCGGGATCAGGGGAAACATGTCTTGGTGTGTGGTCATCAGATCTGGAGACAGCAGATACTGGTCTTTAGCTTCTAAGGCATGGTTTCTATTTTTCTCTTCTTCCCGCCCAGGCAAGAGTACCTTTGTGCCCTTTTCCTTTCTGGAGCCTGCCCCCATCCATCACTCATGGCACTAAACGACCAATGCTTTTATGCCCGTGCTTTCATTTCTACATCTAGGCCCCAATCCTGCCCCAGCCTCAAGGGAGCTGGAAGGAGCAGGTAGAGGGGAAACTTGAATGGGCACCTGGGACTCTGTCCTCAGCAGATGCCCTAGGTCTGTGGCAGGCTTCTTCCTGCCCTGGCAGGGTAACCTGGTCTCTTCCCCAGGCAGGGCTTTAGTTCTAGCTCATGATGTGCTTCTGAGCTGATTTTAGAACTGCTGTAGGGCCTGGGGTGGGAGTTCAGAAGACTCTGAGATGAGGAATCCTCCTCTGTGGTGTGGGCACCACTTTCTCCTTTCCCCTCTGACCCAGAGCTGTCTGTTCTTAGAGTGAGTACTTCGGGACGATCTACGTTGGAACACCACCCCAGGAGTTCACGGTGGTGTTTGACACAGGCTCCTCAGAACTCTGGGTACCCTCTGTCTACTGCAGCAGCAAAGTCTGCCGTGAGTGACTTACCACTCTGCCCACCCCTCTTGTCCCTTACTTTTCTGTCCCCAAGATGAGGAAGTGGAGGGCCAGAGAGGAGAAGGATCTTGGCTAAAGCTACTGGGGTACAGAAGATGGGTTGGAAAATACACACTTGAGCTTTCTTCTCTTGTGTTTGGAATTACACGGGCAAGGGGTTGGGGGTGGGGATTGGCTTTCTTGACTAAACTATAGGACCATGTTGCAGAGAGACCAGACTATATCTTCTCCACAGAGAGAATGGCTGATCCATAGCTGTGTTCTTATGAGGCCTAGTGAGGTTTCCACCCTGTCTGAGAATGCTGAGGGCAAGAGGACACCCAGGAGCCACTAATTTGGGTCTTTGTTGCAGGAAACCACAACCGCTTTGACCCATCCAAGTCACTCACCTTCCAGAACCTGAGCAAGCCCCTGTTTGTCCGGTATGGTACCGGCAGAGTGGAGGGCTTTCTGGCCTATGACACTGTCACAGTAAGTGAGGTGGCAACAGACTGGGCTTCCCCAACATTTCCCTGCACCCGTCTCTCCTCCAAGCCCCCCGGTTTCAGTGGGTTGTGCATCTGGCAGGAATGAGGAGCCCTTGGGTCTTGTCCACTGGGTGGCTTCTGAGAGGCCCCACTGGTACCCATTTGCGTGATGTTCCCTCCTTCCTCCATTGCTGCTGTGACTGCTCTCAGAGCTCCACTCAAATGCTTCCCCAGTTCCTGGTGTTCATTTTTCCATCTTGGCCAGACTTCTGGACTTGGGTCACTCACAGTTTATTTGACTCCACGCACAGTCTGTATATGGTCCCACCATCTGCACTAATCTTTCCTTTGACCTGTTTTACCCAAGTCTTTGCTTCTCTGCAGAATGTTACTCTGTCAATGAACTTTCTCCAGCATCTTATAAAACCACACGCTGCCTATGGCCTTATCCTGATTTATTTTTCTTCTGAGGGCTCATTGTACCTGACATGTTCTATATCAATGCTTTTTAAAATCCACAATTGCCCTTTCCTGTTGGATCAAAGGTTCCCCAAGGCAGGGACTTTCTTTTATCCATTGCTACATCCTCAAAGCCTTAGACACATCAGAGCTCCTCCATAATAGTTTGTTAGCTGAAAGAAGGAGAATTGAGTTATTCCTTAGTACTTAGCCATTGCTCATTTATTCACATCATGAATGTTTGCTTGAAGAAACATATAGTGGGGGACAAGAGGAGAGAGAACCTGCTTGCCTTGTGCTTTCTAGCAAAGGGGCTCGAGTGACCTTGGGAGAGCAAGGTCTATATACAAAAGACAAGTCAGATGGCTTTGAATGTGCCGAGTAGGGCATGAAGAAAACAAAACCAGAATGTATAGAAGAATGCTTTGGTGGACATGGTTGCCTGTGGCAAGCTGGAACCCAAGCGAGACACGTCCAGAAGCCAGACCAGAGATGATCTGGGGTCGGCACTGCAGAAGAACTGATTGCAAAATTCCTGGGACGGGGAGGAGCTAGAGCAGTTGAGGAAGGGCACAGAGGCCAGCACTGGGAGTGGGGCAACGTGAGCTAAGGGGCAGGAATGAGAAAAGTCGTGAGAGGCAGGATCAGAAGTGTTGGACTGTGCACCAGGGAGCCTTCCTCGGGGTTCTCTGGCCCAGCCGAATGTAAGGGTTCCAGCAGGGGAGGGAATGCAAGTGGGGATGGAGTTTCCTGGTTTCAGTCCCTGTGGTGGCCGCCCTGTGCAGGGGTTTGGCAACCGATACTTTCCATTGGCTTGGTCTGGGGACGTTGTAGTGCCTCATTTGCTTGTGGGAGGACTCAGAGTTGCTTTCTACGGGACAAATCTCACATGCCAGGCCTTTCTCTCTATAGGGGTTGTAAAGGCTGCGGCTGTTTTCACAGGAGTCTTCTGGGAGCATTGGCCAAAAACATAATTCGATCCCTCGTGGAAATTTCACGGGGTCTCCCAGATTGTTCAGCCTATGCTCAACCGGGTGTCAGATTGCCTGCCGCAGACCACTGCCCCACACAGAAGCGATGATCCCATGATTCCATTCTGTGTGTACTAAGATGCAGGAGGCAGTTGTAACCTGTGTGAGAGGTTTGATCTCAGGTTTTAAAGTTCACATTTGCTGCCCTGTGTGGAGACTAATTCATTTTATGGGACAAAGCAGAGGCAGGAGACCTGTTTCAGTACTTTGTGTGGCCCAGAGCAGGCTGGTGGACACATCGACAGTCTGGGGAAGTGGGCAAATGAAGAACAATTTTCTTTAGCATGGTACCAGTACCTGTTCAGTAAACAGACATTCAGTGAGTGTTCAGTGGGTGTTCAGCGATTTAGCTTAGGCACTGATTGGAGAGTCAGGCCTTATTATTCCATGGGGGGCCTGGTGAGGAACTTATTCAAGCTCAGTCATCAAGTGACTGAGTGGGGACCCACATGGCACCTGCTTTGTGTATGGCGATGCCCACGGGAGGACCACGGGAGAGGACCATGACTCGAAGGTGCAGCTGTTTCTGCAGGCAGCCTTAGAACAATCATCAGCCCACATCATCACTTGTCACTTCATCAGCTTGTCCCCAACATGAGATCTGTGTCTGCATCAACACTGTCTCTCTTCCCCTTCCAGTCTCATCAGAGCAGTTCTTCAAAAGCAAGCAGAAAACATGGAGGACCCGGCCCACTTCAGTCTCTTCAGCTAAAACTAACCCTGTGTTATCTGTCAAAGGGAAGACAGGCCAGTGAGGGCTGGAGTTCTGACATTGGCCTGTCATCCCAGACCGGCTGCCCCCATCCCTGGACTCCTCTGCCTCTGGCTACAGAAACTCACAGGTGGAAGTCATCACGACAGTTTCTTTTTTCATCTTTCCAGGTCTCTGATATTGTAGTTTCCCATCAGACTGTGGGCCTGAGTACCCGGGAGCCAGGTGACATCTTCACCTACTCTCCATTCGATGGCATCCTGGGCCTGGCCTACCCTGCTTTTGCCTCCAAGTACTCAGTACCCATCTTTGACAACATGATGAGCAGGCACCTGGTGGCCCAAGACCTATTCTCCATTTACATGAGCAGGTAGGAGCTGGACTCACCAAGGGTCTGACTGATGTCTGGTAAGCACTGTTGGCTGAGGTAAATGTCTGCCCCTTGGAGACACTACTTGCCAAGGTAGCCACCAGCATCAGAACTATCTCCATCCTGGTTTCCAGGTACCTCCTCCAACCTTCTGTCCAAAGCCCTTACTGGAATCATTCATGCAACTAGAGTTTACTGGGCCAAAGACTAGATGACTTCCATTCTACACCCCTTTCCCCCTCAAAAAGCAAAGCCTTGCTGGGGATGTGTTAGAGGGCTTGCACATGCTAAGCCCCAGGTTCAATCCCTGGCGCTACAAATAACAACAATACCAAAGCCTGTTTCCATCTCTAGATAAGGGCTTTTAACCTGTTCCTCTGAAGAGACAGGGAATTTGAATCATATGTCAATGTCTTTGAGATCCTCAATCCTAAAGAGTCCAGGGTTCTCCTTCCAACAGAAAGAGAAAGGGAAGATTTCTTATTCAGAAATTTGTGTTGGAGTCAGGCTTGGATCCCAGGGTGCTTGCTACAGTGTTGCTACTTTATTTTCCTGCTCCTTGTGATGACCTAGCTCCTCTCAGACTTGGGGTAGGTGGCTATACAAGGAGAAAGAGACCACCCCCCAGGAGAAGAAGCTGGGCAGCTGAGGACGGGGACCCCAGGGACAGAGTAAGGTGGTGCATTTCATTCATTCATGCATTTAGATTTCATTCATTCATTCATTCATTCATTCATTCATTCATTCATGTACTCCATGTATATTTTCCAGGCCTTTTATATGCCTAGGTTAGGCCAGGACATGGATATACACATAAGCAAACAAAACAAACTGGAAGATATATTTTAGCAAGGGAAAGAGACAGCACACAGCTATTCACATTGTAATCAAGCAGTTGTGAGAAGGGTGTCCCAGCAAAGAATGGGGCATATGAGTGCCTTAAAGCATGGGATGTCCACTCTGACATGTGTGTGTATGCCTGTGTGGACATGTGTGGACATGCACACAGGACAAGACAGGACAGGCTTCACTGATGATGAACGAGAATTATCCAGGTGAGGGGCAGAGAGCCAGCACGTTTTAGGCAGCAGGTACTATGCTCTAGAACCTGGAGGTAGGAAGCACTCAAGTTCTAGGAGGTGTAACAGCATGGATAGACGGAATGGTACATGAGTGTGTCCCACTAAGCATTAGGCATGCAATGGTATCCCCGAGGGAGCAGAAGGGATCTGGAGGCAGTTTTAATTCAAAGTGTGGGGCCTTGTTGAAGGCTTCTTTTCTATTGGCCTGGGGTGGAGGTTCAAGGGGATTCTTGGAGGATCTGAGGGTAGCATGTCAGAACCTAGTGGTCCCCTGACCTGTATGGCGAGTCGCTCCCTCCCCCATGGCAGTGCTGAATCAGGGCTGTGAGGCTGAGAGGAGCAGGAGACAGCAGCTGAGTCACAGTGAAGCCTGCCAGAGGGAGAGGCTGCTGAGGCTGCTGGGTTGGGTTGGGAGAGAGGCAGTGAAAGGCCTCTAGGTCTCCACCTATCTGCCTCGGGATGGGACTGGGCACTCTTCTCCAGCAGGTGTCTGCTGCTATAATGAGGCCTTTCTTGGTTGCAGGAATGACCAAGGGAGCATGCTCACACTGGGGGCCATCGATCAGTCCTACTTCATAGGCTCACTGCACTGGGTGCCTGTGACTGTACAGGGATATTGGCAGTTCACAGTGGACAGGTAGGTGAGCAGAACCTTGCATGGACCCCTGCTAAAGGCTGACTCTTGGTGTGTAGATACGGAGGCTCAGGTGTCACACCACAGGGCTGAGAAGAGTTGTATGCAGTAGCTCTGAGGTTATTGATTGATTCTGACAGCTAGCTGGGATGCCAACATCCTTTGCAAGTGGTTATGCTGCAAATCCAACCTTGCACTGACTGCCTCTTGCCTGGAGGCCCTGTGCTGAGTGGTTTTATGGCTGTCTCATTGGTTGCCACTGAACCTGTAGGAGGTGGGTGCCAGTATTGCCTTCAGTGTGTAGGTTATATATAGACTTTTGATTTGGTCCTCATGACTATCCTCCGAGGAAGCAGACTCATGGATTACTCATGAACCCATTTTGCTCATGAGAAGCCCAAGTATACAAATGGTGGGAGACTTACCTGAGACAGGTATCAAGTAAGTGGCAGAGAAAACTTGAAACTTTATCTTCAGGCAACGAGTGAGTCTTCAGTCCACCCCATGGAACGGCGTGCGGGAGGGTTGTTTTGTTGTTATTGGGATCCTTGAAATTTGAGCTGTTTTCAATTTAGCCACCAGTTTAGGGGAGATAGTTTAGTCTTTGATCTTGGGAAGTTTTGGGGGTTCGAAGAAGAGGCTCAAAAGAAGGATTTGGACCTCTCTCCTTCCTGGAGGATCCTGACAGGGGTAGGAAGGACCCAGGGGGAGAAGGCTGGTACCCTGAAGCCCTTCTGTTTAATCTTCCAGGATCACAATCAATGGTGAAGTGGTGGCTTGTCAAGGTGGCTGCCCGGCTGTTCTGGACACAGGCACTGCCCTGCTGACGGGGCCTGATAGAGACATCTTCAATATTCAGCAGGCCATTGGAGCTGTGCAGGGCCATCATGACCAGGTATGGTCAGGCCCTCCCCTTACTTCCAGAAACTCCATGAATTAAGAGCCCCTTTCTACATAGAAGAAATGTTGAAGGAGAAAGTTGGGTGAGCCCATTTGTTAAAAGTGGCCAATGCTTCCCTTCCAGCTCTGGTCTGTCCTTGCTGTGGGAGCTTTGCACAGTGGCTATCATCTGTTTCCTGGTCCTCTGAGAGGCCATGCCTTTTATAGCTCACTAGCCTTTCCTGCACCTTGTTCTACTCAGTCCACAGATACACCAGTCTACCCTTTTCCCTTTTTCCTGAGATACTTGTACACTCTGCTGGTCCCATAAGGAAGACACGGAGACAAGCCTTTTTTTTTGGTCCCATGCTGGGGTCTGTCCCTGTGTTGCCGAAAGCTGAGACCTCTAGTGGGTCTATGTTTTGAGACCCGGCCTCATCTGGACAGCCTGTGTCCCTCTGAGAAGAGTCACACGGTGTGGAGGAAGTTCTGCCCCGCCAGTGCCTCTCTTGGTTAACATCGCTTTCCCTTCTCTTAGTTTGGCATCGACTGCTGGAGGCTGGGCGTCATGCCCACAGTTGTCTTTGAGATCCACGGTAGGGAGTTCCCACTGCCACCCTCTGCCTATACCAACCAGGTATGCACTTCCAGAGAGCACTGCTCTGGGTCCATCTAGCATCCCTTCCCCTGGGACTTTGGTGAAGGCTATTGGAGTGGGCCAAGCCTAGAATACGAGGACTCTTGAATGGGTTATAGTATTTATCATTGAGCTTCTTTGTGTGGCCACTATAGAGTCTTGACGAAAGAAATGGAAAACAGTAAGGACAGAGCACCAAGGGCTTGGAAGAAGGATACAAATTGGACCCAAACTACCTGTCAGGACCTCTATCCATTGGTCAGGCTTTCAAGCTCCAGTGGCTTAGAATTCTGTCTAGGGTTTCCTTAGCTCTTCTTGGCTGTTGTGGGACTGCTGGTCTCAAAGTGGCCTGATCCTGAGTACCCTAAACTAATGATGATTGGGGTGATGGGTGCTGACAGTCTGATGGTAAGGGGTTGGAAATGTGGGGTACAGCAAATGAGACCAGGACTCAGAGCCACAGGGCTTCACCAAACCACTGCAGATTAAGTCAATTTGATTGTCTTAAGATTTATTTATCTACTTATTTATTTATCTATCTATCTATCTATCTATCTATCTATTTATTTATTTATTTATTTATTTATTTATTTATTTATTTATTTAAGCTTTTAATCCCAGTACTTGGGAGTCACAGACAAGAGATTTCTGTGAGTTTGAGGCTAGCCTGGTGTACACAGTGAGCTCCAGGACAGGCAGGACTACAAAGACACTGTCTCAAAAACAAAACAAAACAAAAACGAAAACACCCTCCTCCAAAAAACCAAACACCCAAATTTTAACTTTTTCTTTTATCTATCTGAGTATTTTGCCCACATGCATGTATACATAGTATGTGAGCCTAGTGCCATGGGGGACAGAATAGGATGTCAGACCGCTTGGAACTAGAGGTACTGATGGTTGTGAGCCATCATGTGGGTTTTGGAAACTGAAACTGCGTCCTCTGGAGAAGCAACAAGTGCCTGATAACTCCTGAGCCCTCTCTCCAACTCATTGTTTTTAATTTTAATTATTTTTAATGTGTGTGTGTGTGTGTGTGTGTGTGTGTGTGTGTGTGTGTAGAGGGTATATGCATGTGAATGCAGTTGCTTGTAGAGGCCAGAAGAGGGCATAAGATTTCCTGGAGCTGGACTTACAGGAAGTTTTGAGCCACCAATGTAGGTGCTGGGTGCTGGGAACTCTGGTTTTGGTAACTGCTGAGCAATCTCTTCAGTCCCTACTTTCTTCATCTGTTGAGTGTGATGAATCTCATTCTCTTTGCTTACCTGGGAAGGTGATTTCAGCAATGAGACAACAGAGAGAACGGAGTGATGGGGTAGAAAGCTCTTGCTATTGAATCCAACCTCATCCCAGGCTTGCTTGTCCAGTTCCAGGGCTCATGCTCCAGCGGCTTCAACCATGGCTCCCAGATGTGGATCCTGGGGGATGTTTTCATCCGGGAATTCTACAGTGTGTTTGACAGGGCCAACAATCGAGTCGGGCTGGCCAAAGCTATCTGATTATACAACCACACTACACATACACACACACACACACACACACACACACACACACACACACACACACACACACAATTTATCAAGTGGAATGCTCCCAATAAACACTGCATTTCTTCAACGACTGTCTTCTCTTGTTTTCAAGGGCACTGGAGCTCTGCACCAATATGAGGTTGGGCTGTGCCTGCCGTGTGGGAAGAGCTGTGGCCACATGAATTGGGGAGGGACGGGAATATGGTCGGTGGGTAGAAACATTCATGAAGGGGATGACTATTTTGAACTGAGATGGAGGAGATGAGGTCTGTGTTGCCCACCTGTCTTTCCACTCTAGAACTTTCTAGAAAATGGTATCTGAGGAATAGAGGTATGGCGTTAGGGCTGAGTAGAGAATACTCAAGCCCATGAAGAGGATATCTCCAGGTTCACAAAGAGTAGGATTTGGTTGCTGTTTATGTTGTGGTAAGTCTCCAACCCAAATAAGTCCGTGCAAGAAAACCAGAACTCAACTAATATGAATACAAGCTGTGTGCCTAGATTGGGCAGACACACACTGCTGTATCCCCAGCTATGAGATCCCTTACAACCTGCAGTTTCTCCAAGACACGTGCTTCTGTTTCATTTTCCTCCCATCTCCTCCTCTTCTGTCTTCTCCATCCTTCCTCTTCTCCTTCCTAAAAGTTTTCAGCTCCACCTTCCCTTCCACTGCCCAATCACTGTCTCTAGCCTTTATTTTACAAGTTAAAATGAGGAGAAGGTTCACAGGAAGTCACTTGAATATGTGATTCACTCTTTGTCCCAGGAAGCCCCTCTTGGGAAAGCAGAATTAGCATCAAAATACCAACAGCACCAGGGCAATCCACAACAGTTGCAGACATGCCTAGGAGATGCAAAATGTCTTGGAAGGGTCCAGGGTCATAAATTGCTGTTTATCTTGGGCAGTTAGAACCGACAACATCTTATTCTTTCTCAGGGCCACAAGTGACCATCAGTGCTCAGGCATTCATATTGGTCTGCATTGTGGCTCATAGTTGAGGCCAGGCACCAGCAGTCAAGTTCCCATTGAGGACTGGTGTCAAGTAGATGGAGGGCCTCCACCCTCAGCCTTGCACATTCTTCCTGAAAGGGCTGGGGCTCTGGAGAGCCAGACCTCAGAGTGAGAACAGGGGATTGAAGGTAGATTTGCTTGTTCTGTTTTTACCCTCAGTCACCTTGGGGCACAGGCAGACAGGCTTCCAGGGTAGGTCTCCAGAGCTTGGGGTCTGTGCTGACTCCCTAGAAACTATGCTTCTGGGTCTGCACACATGTGCTTCTACTCCCTTTTCTCTTTCTTTGCGTGTGTGTATGTATGTATGCAGGAGCACATGTGGAAGTCAGAAGACAGCCTTGAGTATCATCCTCAGGAATACTGTCCATTTCTTTTGAGGCAGGGTCTCATTGCCCTGGAGCTCACCAAGTAGGCTAGACTGGCTAAGAACCCTCAGGGATTCTCCTGTCTCTGCCTCAGTGCTGGGCTTACAGATTTGTACCAATATGCCCAGCATCTTTACATGGCCCACACTCAGGTCCTCATGCTTGCAAAGCAAGTACCTTATTGGTTGAGCCATCTCCTAAGCCCTGGCACTGTCTTCATTTGACAGGCTTTTCCCTAGGACGATATGAGAGCTCAAACTTCTGTTAACATCAGTCTTTTATAGTCACAGTGATACCACATAGTGACAGTAAAGGTTTAGACTTGATTGTACTTATGGAGTCAATTCACTTCCTCCTGGAAGATCCACTTTGTCTTGACCACTGGCTGGTCCTGCAAATGGAGGAGAGGCTATAAGACAGGCAGTGTCTCAGGGGTTGGAAGCTCCTGGCTTGGCAGTGATACTTCAGAGGAGATTAAAGAGGACAGTGATGGTAATAGTGGAATGTTATTACTGAGTGGCCCATCGGAGGCATCACTTGGGTCTTTCTCAGAGTTATCAAGATGAGGGATCAGGGCAATGGGGTCTGTAGAAGGGCAGGGGTGGCCTCTAACAGAGAAGGTACTGAACATGGCTATGGGAATGAGGTGTTTGAGGAATTACTCCAGCTATGTTCCTGGGGAGCTGAGAGTCTGGGGTGGCTTGAGTCATGAGACTATAAGGGGTTTCAGGACAGGGGGTGATGCCTGCAGTGGTCAGGCCTTGGTCTGTGAGCCTCAGGGAGCCAGGAAAGCAAAGTCATTGTTAAGAAGGAGTAAGATCTGGCTTTTCTAGGTCTCACTTTTCATAGACCAATATTGTCTATGTGTGAAGAGTGAGACAGAATTGGGCCACGATCATTATTTTCAGCCTTTGCATGGATTTTTGAAAAAGCAAATGAGTTATTGAATAAGCTTATAAAAATCTTGTTATGTGCTTTAAAGATTTACATTAAACAATTGTATTTTAAACACTCAAGTCTTGTGTGGAGACCATGGAGAAAGTCTAACTGTGGTGACTGTCATAAATGCAAGGTTTGGATAGAACAGCATCAGCCTGCAGTGCTCCTCCAGCCCTGGGGGTGCTCCCTGTTATGAGCTGTTGGGGAGGATACAGTAAGCTGGTGTAGCATCCCCATCCTGGGCTTCTCTGGTTATGGGCTGCATGGTAAGCTGTGGCCTTGATTCTTCTACTGAGTCAGGCCAATGCTCTACCTGTAATGTTCTCCATGCTAGCACCTTACAGATTCATTTCTGTCATTACCAGATCTCAGATCAAATTGACCATCTTCAGAATGTTCTTGACCAGGCAGATGCTTAGTCTTGATCGTGTGGGTGGAAGGAGCACTAGCTGCCTTTAGAGAATTACTATTTACAAAGGGTCTCCTGAGTGCTGGGCCTGGGCCCACCTTTTCAGGGACTCTGCTAGGGATGAATGAAGGAGCCACCAGCACATCTAACTGTGGTGTGGCCTGGGGGCCGGTGGAGATGCTCTGCAGGGCTGGGCTGGCACACAAACACTTCTCACCATCTGTGTCTGGTGGTGGACAAGGTCGAAGGGAGAACAGTGGAGGCCCCTGGGTGGCTGTTGTGTACAGCCTCACTCAGCACCCAGTCGCAGGGCTTTGGGTCACCTTCTGCACTTCTCTTCGCTCACCTTCGACTCTTCTCACGCTTCAGACCAACTTAAACATCATCTGCTCTGGGAGGGTACCCCGATCTGTCACTCAGCAGTGCCGTTTAAAACAGAACATCTGAATCATGTATCTCTGGAGATGCTGCAGGACAGTGGGGAGTCTGTCTGTCCTCTGAATCCTCTGCTGTGTGGTAGGTGGAGTTCCTGGCACAACATTGAGGCTCAGCCTGTCCCTGCGGGAGGCTGTGCCTTTGTAACGTGAGTGAGAACACTTCTGATAGGATGGCATGAAGAGTGAGTGTGAGAAACATGAGTGAACAAACACACACACACACACAGACACACACACAGGCATACACAAAGACACACACACACAGACATACAGATACACACACAGACACACACACAGACATACACAAAGACACACCCACAGACACACACACAGACATACAGATATACCCACAGACACACCCACAGACACACACACAGACATACAGATACACACACAGACACATCCACAGATACACACACACACACATACAGATACTGTCTTAGTCAGGTTTTCTATTCCTACACAAAACATCATGACCAAGATACAAGTTGGGGAGGAAAGGGTTTATTCAGCTTACACTTCTATGCTGCTGTTCATCACGAAAGGAGGTCAGGACTGGAACTCAAGCAGGTCAAGAAGCAGGAGCTGGTGCAGAGGCCATGGAAGGATGTTTCTTACTGGTTTGTTTCTCCTGGCTTACTCAGCTGGCTTTCTTATAGAGCCCAAGACTACCAGCCCACAGATGGTACCACCCACAAGGGGCCTCCCCCCTTGATCACTAATTGAGAAAATGCCTTACCGCTGGATCTCATGGAGGCATTTTCTCAACTGAAACTCCTTTCTCTATGATAACTCCAGCTTGTGTCAAGTTGACACACAAAACCAGCCAGTACAGATATACACATAGACACACACAGATGTACAGATACACACACACACACACACTCACACAGACATACAGATACATACACAGACACCCCCACACCACACATAAACACACACACACACACATACACACACACAGACCCTCCACATACACACAGACATACAGATACACACATAGACACACACAGACTCACTCACAGACACATATACAGGCATACAGATACACACACAGACACCCCCACACCACACATACACAGACATACACACACAGACCCCCCTAAACACACAGACATACAGATACACACACAGACACATACATAGACATACAGATACACATAGACATGCACACACACACACACAGATGCACACAGACACACACACACCACACATAAAAACACATACACACATACAGGAGCACACATACACATAAACACACACACAGATATGCACAGACACAGATATACATACACAGACACAGACATACAGACACACACAGACACACCCACCCACCCACAGACACACCCACAGACACACACATACAGACACACACACAGGCATACAGATACACACAGACACACAGACATACACACACAGATGAACAGAAACACACGGACACACACATCCCTCATAAAGGCACACACATATAGATGCACACAGACACATATACACCACACAAAGACACACATAGACATGCACAGACACAGACATACAATACAGACAGACAGACAGACATGCCCAGACAGACATACAATACACACACACACACACA
>CM052704.1:80759212-80770114 GCA_028551405.1 Uromys caudimaculatus | reverse complement strand
ACACACACACACACACACAGACACACACACACACACACACACACCACCCCCTGCCCTGAGTTGGTAAGTACAAGCCTCAGCCTCCTGCCCAATTCCAGCTCCTCTGCCTCCCTGTTCCTCACCTCCTTGCCAGTTCTCACCCTAATAAGAGGAAGTGTTAGCTCAGGGGGCTGCCTGGAAAGGAAGCATTTGAAATGGAAATGTTATGACAAAATGATGGATTGCTTTCCTGGAGCTGTGCAGCTTGTTTCTTCCTAGTGGCAGAGGGGAAAACAGAACAGACAGGAATGGCAGAGTCCAGAGCAGTACAACTCAGTGATAACTTTACTGAGAGCAGGAAGTGAGGACTTGGGAAAGGTGAGGACGGCTGAGGACAAAGCTGGCTGCTGTCAGGTAGCTCTGCTCATCCCTGAGGGCCACTGCATGCCGCAACTGTGGGGAGAGCACAGTGCTGATGCTGAGAGGGACATCGGGGCTGTCCATCTGCCTGTGTCCTGCCTCTGCCATTTCTGCTGTCCCCTAGGCATGCTGTGCTCCTGGCCTTCTCTACCTTCACATAGAGAAGGTAAATCACAGGAATAATTCATGGCTGAGTCCTACCCCTGGATTACTTGTCATTTTAGAATGGGACACACTGCTCTAGGCACTGTGGCCATTGGTGAGCACACAGAAAGGCCCTCCCCACATAGTCTTTTGTGTTTTGTAGACACACAGACGTATAGATGCATCTACAAGGGCCTGAGAGCAAAGCTCCTTGTCTAGTGTTTGCCTGGAATGCACAAGAACCTGGGTTCAATTCTCAGTGCAGCAAGCCAGTCAAGAGAAAACACCTCAAATCAAGCAAACAGGAAGTGCATGTGGTTATTGTTGTGTTTTATAAAAAGATAAGGGAGAGAAGAAATATGTCTGGTGGATGTGCAGTCAGGTGTGGGGGAAGGGGTGTCTCTGCTGAGGCGTCCCTTCCCCCTGAGGGGCCAGCCATGCAATGGTATAGTATAGAATGGAGTTTATTGAGGGTTTGGGGAGGGGAGTTGAGGGAGTAGAGATAGAGAAAGGCGGGGGGGGGGGGAGGGGAAAAGGGAGAGAGGGGGAACAGGAGCAAGAGGACAGAGCAAGAGCAAGGGAGCAAGAGACTGAGGAGGGGACAAGCAGCCCCTTTTATACTGAGGCAGGCACACCTGGCTGTTGCCAGGTAACTGTGGGGCGGAGCCTAGACTAAATGCCAACAGTAGGGTCGATTAGAGAATTTGAACAAGACTGAGAACACTGAGCTTGAAAGTGAGACCAGAAAGGTAAGGTCAATGAGAATGCAAAGATGAAAAAGATAAAAGTCGAACAAAGACTAAGAGAGAGAGAAGCAGTCTGAAACCAGGGTCAAATTCTCACTAACATATCAAAGCAGACCCCAGGTTTTCCCAGCATCCCTCGGTCCCTACGTGCCACAGAGTATGACTGGCATCCCCCAAACTCTTTCAGCCAGGGTTGAGTTCCCTAGCTGCCCTTCTCTATATAATCCAACCTTTTGTCTACCTTTTACCTTCCTGGTCTCTTGGTCTGGCTCTCCCTTGTCACACGGCTCAGGGTCCTGTTCACTCAGGACTCTCCCAGATGTCCCTACTCGTCCTTTATCTATAATGAAGTTTCTCCTTCACCACGCCTAGGAACAGTCATGTCCTTCCTTTTTTCTTTTCTTTTCTTTTTCTTTTCTTTTTTTCATTCATGGGTAAACATTAATACACTATTTTCTACTTATATTGTCTGGCTTTCTAATGAAAGGCGAGTCATTTCTAACTCTTTATAGCATTTAGTGTTGGCATAGAATTATTCTATGTTGAGTGAAAGAACAAACACAGTCCTCAATTATTCAGCCCAGCTCTAGTCCTGGAGCGCCCTCTAGTGACCAGATCAATCTAGAGCATCTTGTTTATACCCTGGGACATTCTTGCTCACTTCAGGTGTCTTTGGGGGCAGAGGTCAAGCAGACAATAGACTTGACTGTCTCCCTCAAGCAGAGCATAGTGGCAGCTTCTTCAGGAGACAGATAAGAAAGGAGGTCCTGTCCTCCACCCCTAACTCTGGATATCTCTGGTTAGCCTTCTTTCTGTTTTTGATCTCCAGAGTCCTGTCTCTCCAATCTTTCTGGATTGCTGTGATACTGGGATTGTGTGCTGAGCTGAGCTGTCTCAGTGAGAATGTGTCTTCTGTGTGTATCTTAAGGGATTCTGGGCAGCATGGGTCTTCCAGGTCAGCAGGGAATCCTGCCTCACCCTCCTCAGCATTTATAGTGCTAGCATCTGACCCGAATGAGATGGGTGTCTTAGGATTTTCATGGCTGTGAGGCGATGCCATGACCAAGGCAACTCTTATAAAACAAAACATGTAATTGGGGCTGACTCACAGTTTCAGAGGTTTAGCCCATTATGGAGGGAAGCATGGCAGTGTCTAGGCAGACATGGTGCTGGAGAAGAAGCTGAGAGTTCTACGTCTTGATCTGAAGGCAGCCAGGAGGAGACTGACTCCACACTGGGCAGAGATGGAGCACAGAAGACCTCAAAGCCAGCCCCTACGGTGACGCAATTCTGCCACACCTAAAAAGGCCACACCTCCTAATAGTGCCACTCCTCATGGGCTAGGCATTCAAACGTGTGAGTCTATGGGAGCCACACATATTCAAACCACCACAATGGGAAAACTTGTTTCTCTCTTCTTTTTGGTAGAGTTTCACTTCCCTTTTGAGGACTGTGGTGGCCTTGGCTGTCTCCTTTGGTATGGTAGATGCAGTCTCCAATAGCCATGGTTGAAGCTTTACCCCTGGGCTCCAAGTCCAGGCCATGATACTTGAAAACCCCTCTCTTTCCCAGGACTCTGTTTAGCATCTAGACTAGAATAAAAGTGCCATCAGAGCTTTCTTCTTAAGGCACATGAGAGGGAACGAGGAGTCTGCAGATAAGCCTGTTTGTATCTCTGGCAGTGTTCTGAAGGGTCAGCCGTACCTCCTGCAGCTTTGAATGGTGATAGGACAATCTGAAAGTAACATCTTCCCCTGTGACCCCCAACCACAGTCATAGTCTCCATACCAGATCTCAGGGGCACAAATCTCAGTGCATGCTCCCTACGTGTGAGGACGATAAGTAAAGAATAGAGAAAAGTGTTTTCCGGAGTCCACAGGATGCCTAGAAGTCCTCAGCACAGCCAACAGAGAGGAGACAGATTAGGAATCTGGACTCTTCAGAATTGTCTTTAGCCGAACAGTCTGAGGACTGGTCACGAGACTCCACGTGGACAGGCCCATCACTGGATGTCCACTGGATGTCAGCCTGGGTGTAGATTTGGACCAGTCTTGGAGGATTTATTTGGATTCAGGAGGGACAGGAAGAGCTTCTGAAGCTTGCAAGGCAATCCCTGTGGAGTCTAGTGGGTGTTTGCACATATGTCCCCTGGACATTTTTCTGTCAAGTCCTGCATCCTAGAAGAGATGCTTGCTTGGAGCGGCATCCTTCAAGAGATGTCCTTCCTCCTCCTCATGCCGGCCAGCCTTCACCAGGACTCACCACTAGAGCTTCTAACAGCAACCATCCCATGGATCCCAGCCTGCCTGGGCTCAGGGGCAGAGGTCTTCAGGTAGCCAGAGATTCCTGATGTAGGATGGCGGGACAATGGGCTAGAGAAAACTGCCATCTTTCTCACATAGCTGGCTTGGCCTGAGGTCTGGTTGTTGAGTACCTTTCTGTCTCATCTGCTCCAACCTGGGGATGCCTAGCACCAGGTGCTAACGCCACAATGGAGACCGAAATGTCATTTTTCATCCACACAGTTTATAGAGTATGCCAGTCAGCTTTCAGTCACTGGGGCAAACTACCCCAGAAAACCAACTTACAAGGAGGAAAGGCTTATTGGGGGTCACAGGCTTCTGTCTCTGGGTGGTGAATGTGTTATTCTGTGGGAGACAACATACGATGGTAGTAGTTTGCAGCAAAGTAGTTCATGTCATAGAAGCACAGAAACACAGACAGAGTGACAGGGAGGTATTAGGGTCCCCACATCCCCCTCATGGATACACCCCATGACATAACTCCCTCTTACTTAGCACTTTCTAAAGGTCCCATCAGCTCCCATTAGTCCTACACGCAGAGGAGCAAACATCAAACACATGTCCCTTGGGGGACACTCCAGATCTCAACTATAGCAGGAAGTGAGAGCTGTCGGAAGTTTTCTCCTGGTGACATTTATTGGGAGGACAATATTTTGGGTTTATACTTTTAATATTCTGTCCCATTGTCCCCTCAGTTGGTTGCAGTGTCCTAGAAAAGCTGGTAATTCTGACATCAGATTCCATCTGCCAGACTGTTATTTATGCCAACGAGCAGCACAGAAATCTCAGTCAGGCCCCAGTGTCCTAGTTGCCGGTCCAGACGCTGTGTTTTCCATCCGGGGTGTGCTTCGGAGCCTGACTGTGGAACAGGGCCTTGCATGACAAGAAGAGGAGCAGCTGTGGCCTGGGCTCTGAGAACTCCAAGCGTGTGCTCTCTTCTCCTGAAATCTAGTTCACCCCCTGGCCAGGGTAGGGCCTGTCTGGCTTCCCTGTCTGCTGGTCCAGATGGAGTGAGCACCTGGACTTCTCTAGCTTCTCTGCAGCCTGCTAAGGCCCCCAGCTGATATGATGTGACCTCTGTCACATTAACAGGGATAGCTGGAGGACCTAAGAGCTGTGATGTGGTGGGGACAGGTAGGAAGGGGGAAGGCTATGGGCTGACTTCTATTCCTTAAATCTATATACTATGCTCTATTCCCCAGTGTAACTGGATTTGGAGATGAGGCCTTTAAGGTTAAATTGGGGTCATGAAGGCAGGCCTTCCTCATCTGAGAAGCAGCAGAAGAGACATTAGACATGTGTGTGCACAGAGGAAAGAGGACACAGCTGAAAGTCAAGAAGAGAGGTTTCATCAGAAACCAACCATGACAGCACTTTGATCTTGGATTTCTAACTCTGAAAGTATGGTCTGAGCCTCCCAGTCTGTGATATTGTGTTATGGTGGCTTGAGAAGATCCAGTCAGGGGATGTTGGAGGTGACTTCCTTCTGGGAGTTAGCAGACTGCTGTTCAACCCTGCCCTGAGGGTAAGGAGAGCAATTGCCCCTAGGACATGCCCTTGAAGGTTTCAGCAGCTGAGACTCTCACTATAGTCTGGCTGATGGTCAGCCCCAGTGTGGAGCTGAGTTCTTCTTTTCCAGTTCTCTAGGCCTTAGCACAGAATGGCAGAAGGGTGTGTGTGTGTGTGTGTGTGTGTGTGTGTGTGTGTGTGTGTGTGTGTGTGTGTGTGTGTAGGCCATGGCTGCTTTTCTGGATGAAATAAGACCTAACCTTCCATGTAGAAAACTGTCTTAGTCAGGGTTTCTATTCCTGCACAAACATCATGACCAAGAAGCAAGTTGGGGAAGAAAGGGTTTATTGAGCTTACACTCCCACACTGCTGTTCATCATCAAAGGAAGTCAGGACTGGAACTCAACCAGGTCAGGAAGCAGGAGCTGATGCAGAGGCCATGGAGGGATGTTACTTGTTCAGCTTGCTTTCTTATAGAACCCAAGACTGTCAGCCCAGGGATGGCACCACCCACAAGGCGCCCTCCCTCCTTGATCACTAACTGAGAAAATGTCTTACAGATGGATCTCATGGAGGCATTTTCTCAATGGAAGCTCCTTTCTCTGTGATAACTCCAGCTCAAGTTGACACACAAAACCAGCCAGTACAGACAGCATCTGGGGTTCAGCCCTTGCCCACCAGAGGCTGGACATCACAGTATGGCCACCTTCCTGGGAGTCTTTGTTTAGTGACTACTGCCACCATACATGGTCTGTTCCGGTTCCATCACCAGTGTGTGGACTCCTACTCCTCACATCTCCTGGCTCTGACTTCCTACATCTTGTAAGCACTATTGTGATGACATAGAATCCACCGAGATGCTGCAGGCCCTCCCCATCTTCAGGTCCTCAGCTTTAATCACGTCTTCCAAGTGTCTTTTTCTATGTAAGATCACACATATAGGGGTTAGAGGGATTGCAATGTGGTCAGTGGGAGCGCGGGGGGTGGGGTGGCTTTGCTCAGTCTTGCTGCCCTTTGCCATGCCATGTCTAGGCTTCCTTCTTGAGATCCAAATGGTCCTAGGGTGAGATATGAGTAGAGATAGAGGCTCCCCATCCATCTGCCTATGATCTCCTCCTTTGATGAGATGACAGAGTTGAAGAACCCACTTCCTTCAGAGCCTTCTCTGGGCATGACCCTCTGTGTGGCTGCTGCAGGCCAAATCATTAGAATTCTACCTGGTATCTCCAACATCACTCTGTCCCAAACAATGCAAGTCCAGAGAGCCGGCCTGAAACTAAACCATCACCCCTGGCCTTCCTCCCCGTAAATCCCATCTCACCCACCCTGTCTCTCCATTCTCTGTGAGAGCTGCTTCTACAAGAAGAAGGGGACAAGTGGACTTTTAGAGATAAAGACATGAACCAGACTCCATCATACGCAGGCAGGGGAAGGAATGAACCCGTTTAAAGCCCTGGAGCTATGGAGTTCCCCTCATGTCCGAGGACTGTCACCTAAGCCCAGTTTGAGGCTAGTTCCTATGTGGGCAGGGAACTGGTCACCAAAGCCAGAAATCCCAGATGGGGGTATTATCTTGATACTAAGCTTTAGATAAAAAAAAAAAAGTCTGGGCTTACTGTGTGGGATTTATTCTGCTTAGAGTTGGTTAGTTTAGTTGTAGAAATAAACTATAAAGTTCAGATAAATCTGAGGATATTAGCCTGGGTTCAACTCATTAGGGTATGTGACCTTGACCTTTCTAAGTCATGGTTTATAAAACTAGACCTTTCTAGGTCCATGATTATAAAGTTGAATCACACAAGAACTGTGACAATGGTAGTCACGAGGAGAAGCGGGGCAGTGAACACGAAAGGGTTTTGTATAGAAAGCAACCATGTCGGAGTGTAGTTTTTAATGTAGGAATATGAACAAGCCAGAAGCTCTCATCCCCCAGGAAGTTGGGGACCAGGAGGTCAATTGCACTTCCTTACATCTTGCACCTTGGTGGTACCTAATGGTTATTTCATTGTGGTAGACTGAGTATTTTCACATGATGAGACTCTCAGCTTTTTTAGTTTCTCTTCTCTTGGATCCAGCACCACTTGGGCAAATAAAAATAGCCTATAAAATGCCTTACTCCGTGAGTAAGGCTCAATTATAGTAAGGCTCAACTTCCTGAGTGGCCTCTGGCAAGCCCTGCACAGTCTTCTCCCCTTGAACGTGGGTTGGATCCAAGGACTAGCTGGTAGCAAATAGAAGAGGCAGCTTGACAGGGCATCTCTTCTGAAGTTGGGCTGCAAAGACTCTGGGATCCTCTTCGGTCATTTCTTGCTCACTCTGGGGAGGCGAGAAGTGTGTTGTGAGCAGTGGTGTGGTGGGCTCTCTGTGACCTCTAGCCAAGGAGGAACTGACCCCGTCAGTCTGTGAGCTTAGAAGTCCTCCAAGCCTGGCAAGCCTTGAGGTGTCAGAAGCACAGGACAGCCTTCTGGGGATCCAGGCAATGTCTGGGAGGTGTCACGTTGTTTTAAGTTTTTGGGCATTGGAGTAATGTCTTCTAAAAAAGAACGAAACTGCTACTTTTAAAGGAACACACTCTTAGTTTTGCGTCAATTCTTTCCTCATTCCTCTGTTCTTGCATTTCACAAAGACATGTTGAGCATCTACTACGCACCAGGCTAATATATAATGCACTATACTATGCTATAATTATTGAGGTAATGATATTTAAAGGACACAGGTGAGTGACCCTGAACTCAAACTGCAGGTAGGTTTTGTCCTAGGCATCCTCCACCTCCTTGTATCTGCCATGGGATGGTCACATCTCCATCTACCTTCATTCTGTGTTAGAAGCATCTGTTACAGTTTGCTAAAGACTATCACGCAGTATACTGTTTGATTCTCACTGCAGTCTCGGGAACTTGATTGTGTTTATTGTAGCTGTTAGCAAACGGGGAAGTGGAGGCCCAGGGAGATTGCAGTTAGGGCTATGAAGCCTCTGGGGACAAGTGACACAAGAGATTTTCCCACGATGTCAGCAGTTTGTCTTTCCTGCTGGTTGGGCAGAGGTAAATTGCTGTGGAGGTCTCAGGTCCCCAGACAGACTGAGATCTTGCTTGGGTCACCTGCAGTTCTGTGTCCAACCGGGCTACTGGCTCTTTCTGGACTTAGAATTCAAAACAGCCCAGGGATCTAAAGCAGGGGCAATCCACTGAAAATTTTAGTAAAATGCAGATAATCAAAAAGGGGATTTCGGCTGGCTCACTCTCTGGTTCCAGATAAATCCTTTCAGAGATTTGTCAAATACATTGTTCCCCTTGCCCTTCAGCCATAGAGGCTCAGGGAGGGCACAGGCACTGGTGTGTGTGTGTGTGTGTGTGTGTGTGTGTGTGTGTGTGTGTGTGTGTGAGATAGATTTAATCTCTAGGCCTCTTCCCTCTTTCTCCTACCCTCCTCCTCCTCCTCCTCCTCCTCCTCCTCCTCCTCCTCCTCCTCCTCCTCCTCCTCTTCCTCTTTCTCCTTTCTTCTTTGGCAGGGTTTCCCTATATTACCAGGGAAATGGGAGTTCCTATTTTGAATTCTTAATCTCATTAATAAAGGAATTTTGAAACAGACTCAAAAAGAAGTTTGAGGACAATTTTATCAAAGTTTGAGAGAAAACCGACAATACAGCAAGCTGGAGGTCCCAGCAGTGCTCACAAGGGGAGATGGAGGCAAAACCTTTGGAGTCAAACACAGAGATCAGAGCAGCAGTCAGGAGTGCTGAGCTGCAGATCCGGAGTCACAGGGCGTTGCATTCCAGGCCCTGTGTCCCAGGGCTTAGGATTGTAGCAGGGAATACATGTTAAGAAATAGAAAGAGACATGGAAATAGAACTAGAGGGGCCGGAGAGATGGCTCCGCAATTAGAAGCACTTGTTGCTCTGGTAGAAAACCTGGGTTCAGTTCTCAACACTCACAACACCCCTAACCCCAGCTCCAGGGTACCCGGCATCCTTTCCTGACCTCAAAGCTGTTGCATGCACACGGTGCCCCCCTCCCCCACATGCAGGTGAAATACTTATTCTTTTAAAACTAAAGTTTAAAAAAAATCTAAAAAGAAAGAATGCAATAAAGCCAACTTAATAGGAAAAGAAAGGTAACCCCAATAATGGGAGTAAGGTAATGATCAGAGGAGACTTCCAAAAGCTCTGGTCATGTGGCCTGTGACCCTTTATAGGACATTTGTATAATAATCTAAGTTTGTGCTTTTGTACTCTGTGTCTAGAAGCAACACAGGAAGGGCTGGGCTTCCTGTCTTCCTCGGCAAACTGGCTTTCATAGGTTAATCTTATTTTACTAAAACAAAAATTTGAGATTTGTTTATTTATTTGAGTGTCTTGCTTGTGTGTATGTATATGCTCCACATGCATGCCTGGTTCAGAAGAGGCCACTGTATCCCCTGAAGTTGAAGTTACAAATGTCCGTGAGCCTCTATGTGGGTTCTGGAATCTGAATCTGGGTCCTTGGCAAGAACAGCTACTGCATGGACCTGTTGAATCATTTCTCTAGCTTCTTAATCTTGATCTTGCAGTTCAGAGCCTGTTCTCCTGCCGCATCTGCATATGCTGTGTCTGTTGGGATTACAGGCCTGTGCCATCACACCTGGCACCACATCTGGACACTGCTGGGACCTCCAGCTTGCCTGGTGTGAGGTAGAAACCAGGAGACTAAGGAAACAAGATGTGACTCAGCTACATGAAAGTCGTTTCATTTTTTTACAGAGCACTTGGAACTGTTTTAGAAACCAGTCAGTCTCCTAGAGGAGAGCAGAGGGCAGAGGCCCCTCCCTCTGGGAGACACTACCAGTATCCCTCAGTCATTACTCCTTCCTTCCCTTCCCACCATCTGGCTCCTCTATGCTTATTCCTCTAGCTTGAGATGCATCAGGAATCCTAGTCCTCAGTACTTCCGCATGGGGCCTTATTTGAGGTCAGCTGTGTGAGGCCTGATTCAATATGACCCATGTCCTTCAACAGAGGGGGGGATTTGGACCAGAGAGACACAGAGAGGGAAGGCAATGTGAAGATACAGAGGAACTGACTCTAGCTTTAGTTATTAAGCCGCCAAGCTGGGACCTTGCCAAAATAGCCTTCTCACACTGATATTGACACTCCTTAGAAGGTGCGGACTACACGTCCAGACCCAGGGGAGCTCATATCTTTTAGGATAGTAGAGGGCTCTTTCTCTGTTCTTTCCCATTTCTCTTAGAGCAAATGCTGGATCTAAATGGTAATATACACTTGGCAGGAGCTGCTCAGCAGTGGACAGCAATGACTTCAGAGGTTGCCAGGAGACACGGATGGTGCTCTGAACTCTTTAGAATCTGTTCCATCAACACTAAAGCAGGGCAAGTAAACTAAATTGAGAATAAAAATAAAAATAAAAATAAACCAAAATTGACCACATAATCGGTCACAAAACAAACCTCCACAGATATAAGGAGATTGAAATAATCCCATGCCTCCTATCAGATCATTACGGTTTAAGGCTGGTGTTCCATGGCAACAATAACAACAGAAAGCCCACATACACATGGAAGCTGAACAATGCTCTACTCAGTGACAACTTGGTCAGGGAAGAAACAAAGAAAGAAATTAAAGACTTCCTTGAATTTAATGAAAATGAAAGTACAACATACCCAAACTTATGGGACACTTTGAAAGCAGTGCTAAGAGGAAAACTCATAGCCTTGAGCGCCTCCAAAAAGAAACTGGAGAGAGCATACACTAGCAGCTTAACAACACATCTGATAGCCCTAGAACAAAAAGAAGCTAATACTCCAAA
>CM052704.1:80732941-80758712 GCA_028551405.1 Uromys caudimaculatus | reverse complement strand
ATTCTCTCTTCTATCTCTTGTATTCTGTTGGTGATGCTTGCATCTATGACTCCTGATCTCTTTCCTAGGTTTTCTAACTTCTGGGTTGTCTCCCTTGTGATTTCTTTATTGTTTCTGTCTCCATTTTTATATCCTGGATGGTTTTGTTCAATTCCTTCACCTGTTTGGTTGTGTTTTCCTGTAATTCTTTAAGGGATTTTTGTGTTTCCTCTTTAAGGGCTTCTAGCTGTTTGCCTATGTTCTCCTGTATTTCTTTAAGGGAGTTCATCATGAGAAGTGATTTTTAGATCTGAATCTTGTTTTTCCTGCGTGATGGTGTATCCAAGACTTACTATGGTGGGAAAATTGGGTTCTGATGATGCCAGGTAACCTTGGTTTCTGTTGCTTACATTCTTACTCATGCCTCCTGCCATCTGGTTATCTTTAGCGCTACCTGCCCTCCCTTTGTCTGACTGAGCCTTTCCTTCCTGTGATCCTGGTTGTGTCAGAACTCCTCAGAGACCAGCTGTCTCTAGGATCCTGTGGTCCTGAGATCCTGGGTGTTTCAGAGATCCTGGGAGTCAATCTGCCTCTGTGACCCTGAGATCCTGGTGTGACCAAGCTCCTGAGATCCTGTGATCCTATGATCCTGGGCATGTTAGAGCACCTGGGAGTGGAGCTTCCCTGAGTGTTGTGTGACTGGCTGAGGAGTTTGCACCCAAGGTCTGCTCAGGGCAATGGCCCAGACTGGAAGGAACCTTGGCTACTGGTCCGGCAGGGTTCCTGGGTCCCTGGATACCACTGGTCCCAGTTACTCCTCAGTCCATCATTTCTTGATCATCTATTATGTACCCAATACAGTGCTGGGTTATAACACTCAGAGGATGCGGCTGTGACTCTGGCAGGGTTCGTAAGTTTCAGGCAGGCTTTTGTCCTAGGTGCTACCTGCCATCCACAGAGTATTTATTTGCTATTTAAGTGTCAAGTCACTGTTGGCACACTCCTGTTTTGCACAGGACCCTTTATAGCTTGCTGAGCCTCACAGAACACCCTGTTTAAATCTCACAATAATCTTACCAGTGTGGTGTTTTTATTACTTCTGTATTGTCATATTTATATCGTGTGCATGTGGAAGCCCTGGGGACTGCAGAGGAGGGCTCAACCATCGCCCCTCTGGTTCTGAGAAGTACAAGATCACCCAGAATTCCTTCCTAAGGAGAATCACGCAGCCTTCTCTCCCCAAGCCTCTGACTGACACTTCAGCAATGGGAGTAAAATAGCATTCATTATCTTGTGACATTTCCAAGGAAGCCTTTACCTCCGATTCCCCTGAGATTCCATAACAAAAGTTTGTCTGATCTTCCTCTCCCCATCGCTGTGCTCTTTGCCACCCCCAGATCCTTTTCATCTCCCTGTTTGAGGGCAAACGTTCTCCTGACAGCAGTCCCCAGGGAGACTGGGCTGTCTTTCTTCCTTTCCCTTCAAAGAGCCTTTGAGCACTCCACTCAGCCTGGTAGATGGGGTATGTTTCATCTTTCAGTAGGCTCCAATCAACTGCTGAGCGGGGAAGGGCACCTTGTGAGTTTCCTTCCCGTCCCCACCCCTGGGATCCCATAGGGAGGGAGAGGATGGGATCCTGGCATATGGCCTGGGTGTACTCCCTGTTCCTGGGGGAGGGCTGCTTTGTTCTTTTGAGCCCGCTGAGATGGGCAGAGGATGCTCCAGCTGGTGGGCAGGGTTGAGGAAGAGGGACCACCAGATTGTTAGTCCAGAGCCTCTCGAAGGAAAGTTCTTGAAGAAAAGCCCTCGAAGGATGTGGTAGGGCCCTTAGAGAGGTCTTCAACTGCCTTTTGGGTTTCCTCCTCTTGCCCTCCTGAGTCTTGACTGAATCCTGAGCCCTGTGGGCTCCTTCTCTGGTAGAAAGTTCCTTCCCACCACTTACAGAGCCACAGACTCCATGACAGTAAGTCACTGTATACACCAGGACACATAATACAACTTGAGCTTCTTGGTAGATGCATTTCCTGCTTCAGCTGAGCAAAACTACTTCCGTGTCAGTAGGCAGCCAGCAACTCTCAGGGAGAGTTTTACATACTTACTCTTAAAGTGTCTCCAACCCAGACACCTACTCTCTGCAGTCAGGTCAGGGATCCCAGAGGGAATGGGGAGAGGTGGTGACCTGGAGGACAGCCTCCCCTCTTTGTGCTTCTCTCGGTGGCCTGTCTTAGTTAGGTTTCTGTTACTGTGATAGCCACCAAAATCAAAAGCAGCTTGGGGAGGAAGGGTTTATTTGGCTTATTATAGATTATATAGTCCACCATCAAGAGAAGCCAAGGCAGGAACCTGGAGGCAGGAACTGAAGCAGAAGCCATGGAGGAATGCTGCTTACTGACTTGCTCCCTGTAGCTTACTCTGTCTGCTTCTTTAAACTGTCCAGGACCACTTATCCGGCAGTGGGCTGGGTCCTCTCACGTGAATCATCAATCAAGAAAATGCCCTGCAGACTTGCCTACAGGCCAATTGATGGAGGAATTTTCTCAATTAAGTTTCCTTCTTTCCAGATACATCTAAGCTTGTGTCAAGATGACAAAAAACAACCAGCACATGACCATCATCGAATTTCCCAGTGGACACTAGAGATTTAAACATTTTCTATTACAAAAAATTTGGACATACATAACAATAAAAATAGTAAAAACAAGCCACATAAATACACCACCTGCATTTGATAATTTTCAAGAATTTGGTGCCCTTGTTGTATTTGTATGCACGTGTGGCATGCACATAGAAGTGTGCAGTGCTTGCAGCTGCATACATGCAAAGGCAGAGCAAGATGCTGAGTGTCTCTCTATTGCTTTCCACCTTGTTGTTTTGAGGCAGTGTGGGCTGGGAAAGTGTGAACCAGAAACTAGAGGAACCAGTTTGGAGCAAGTGTGAGGTTGAGATGTGTCCAAACCCTGAAAATGTCATCCTGAGACCAGCAGGAATAGGACTGTTTCCTTCTTGCTCTGGGACTATACGTCCTGGTACACGTAGCCTATACGACCCCTACCTCTACCGCCTTTGAGGTAGTCATGTAGCCTGGTGGGCAAATTACAGGTTTACCTTCCTCTATCCTATATAAGGACATGTCCAGTAAGCACCTGGAATCTCTCTTCAAGCAAATGAAGCACTCCCAGCACCTCAGCCCAGCCAATGATGTATACTCATCCCGAAAATCCCTACCCACTCCCAAGGGTTTACATAGCTCTTATTCACCCCCAATAAATGGAGCTCTTTCACTAAAACCCAGGAAGCTGTTTCTCCCATCACTCACTGCAGACCAAGGTGCTGTGTAACACATCCAGGGGGCTAAACTTCTTTCCTTCCAGTCTGGCCTGGTGTACAACAATGCCTGGATACTCTGAGGGGAGAAGCATACCTGGGCAGGCAAGGCAGGGTTTCCCACTGAGAATCTTCCTGTTTTGGCTAGGCTGTCTGGCCTGGGAGCTCTCAGGATCAACCACAGAGTTCAGTTTGTTTTCTTTAGGGTAATTAGAAAAGAGAGCTTAAAGGGACAATTAATTAACTCAACAAATATTAAATACCTACCATATACTATAAACAGGCACTTTGAAATATAACTGGATTAAAATAAAAACATTAACATTTTAAATGAGGAATCAGCTAATAAAGGACATTATGTATACAACACATACACACACACACACACACACACACACACATACACACACACACACACCCTCTGTTTTAAGTAGGGATAAAGCTGTGAACTGAGGACTCTAGTCTCCTTGCCCTACAGAGAATGTTCACTCCGGGCATGAGGAGGCCAGCCAGCAGAGCATGGGCGAAGGAATCGGGAGCTCTGAAGTGGAGTTTGAGTCCCCAGATGCCACCACCCCACTCTTGGCCTTCCTCTTGGCAGTTCTCAATTGTGGGAGCCACACAATCTGAACAAAACTGATTCAGTCTGGGCTGAGTTTCTGTCACGTGTGCCTAATTTACTTCTGCACCAGCTTGTGCGCTCCCATTGGGGACTTGAGTAAGGCAGAGTGGCCCAGTAGGGCCAGCTTCTGAGAACCCATGAGAAGCGCATGGCAGCGGTCTCTCTGGGCAACTGTCTTGGGAGGCCACGCTGGGTCTGTGCCCAGGTGATTGTGATGCAGTCTTGTAAAATACCCCTTCCCAGACCAATGGATACAAGTGTGGACCAGGAGAAGCTGGGACAGAAGAGGTGACTCCAGCCAGCCTGTCCAATGTCCCAGGACCTCAGGGAGCGAGCTATGCAGGACTATGCTACAACACCTTTAGTTTGGTTGGGAGGAGGAAGCATTGAGGTTTACAGCATAGGTATTAGGTTTCTGACCAAGAAGTTGTGAGAGACAATAATTTGGCTATTGTCACATCTGCCAATTTGGTGTTCCCTTCACTGAGGTGGCTCTGTCACAGGAAAAATATTACTAAACTTCATGAAGATTTGATTTCTCACCAGTTAAATGGAAATAATAGTAGTTAAGATGAGGTAAAAACCACCCATGCAAAGCAGCTATAACAGGGCAGTTGGTTATAATTTATGATAGTATCCGAACTCTGGCTACACTCTGCATCCTACATCAGGCAATTTGATTATCTTATATGTATGTGTGTGCTTTTGTGCATATGTGTTCATTTTGCCTGTGGAGGCCAGAGGAGAATGTCTGATGTCACTCCTCATATATTGTCTACTTTTTTCTTTCTTTTTTGAGATAGGGTCTGTCGCTGTTCTGGAACACGCTAAGTATGCTAGGCTGGCTGACAGAGAACCCAAGGGATCTGCTTGCCTCTGCATCCTCAGCACTGATGTTATCAGTGCATGCCACTACCTTGGACTTTTAATAAACATGGGCTCTGGGTATTGAACTCATTTCTTTGTGCTTATAAGATACTCTATTGACTCACACATTTCCCCAGCCCATGAATCAACTTTTATGCTGCCCCTAGACTCAGTTTCCTTCTGCTGAGGGCTGTGGTCTGACTGGGATTATAAAGACAAGTTCTTTCAGTAACTGTTAATTAGTTCCAAAGGAAAGCATTCATAAAGTAATAACTCATTAATATATGTAGGCCCTCCCACATAAACTATCTATCTATCTATCTATCTATCTATCTATCTATCTATCTATCTATCTATCTATCAATCATCTATCTCCCACTGAGTTGTTTGGGCTGCCCATATATGAGTGGGTGTGGGGCCAGCACAGTCAACTTACCAGGGACCACACCCCCAAAGAACTGACTTCTTTTCTAGCAACCACCATCTGTCCATAGCTCTTCAGGTAGAGTAGGGGCTCATGGAGTTCTCATCACTCTATGCTGAAGGGTGATTGACAGGAGCTTGGGCAGCCAACCACATCTGCTGTGAGCTTATGAGTGCAGTGGTCCTGTCATGTTGAGGAGACTGTTCTGCCATAGTCTTCCTTGACCTGCAGTATTACTGCCCCTCCTTGGAGATGTCCCCTGAACCTTTGGGAAGGATGGGTGATACACATATCTCATGCATGGCTGAGCACTCCACCGAACTTATTCTCTGCACTTTGTCCAGTTGTGGGTTCCAGTATTCCCTGTAATCCAATGCACAAAGAAGCATTTGAGGACTCTGCTTGGGTTTTGAACCTGTCAGTCTCCATGCTGGAATTATGCTACTAGTTCTCTTGGGTTTCCGGCTTACCTGCTCACCCTGCAGGTTACCAGCACTCCCTAGACGCCTCGAAAGGTATCCACTGTACATAAAAGGACTATCACATAGACAATGTTGTTGGTGTGTGTGCAAGCTTACCTATGCGAATATTTATATGCAGATCTTCATACCCACAGACCCACACACCTTTGGTTCTATTTTTCTGAAGAGCTCTGACATACATGGAAGAATTGTATACTGTGGCTGTGCAGTGACTTAGGGTGCAGGGGCATTGCCCTTGCACTGACTTACCTTTGTTATGAGGTTAGAATTTGGGTATTGGGACAGAGGGAGGCACAAGCTTTGTTTACTTGAGGAGGTGGGTTGGGGGGGCAGTATAGAGGTTTCCTTTCCTATCCTTTAGAATTCTGATTCTCTTATCCTGGGAGCTTGGTGGGTTGACCAAGCTCCCCTCTCAGGAAGGCCAGGTTTCAATTCAGGTCAGCTTGACACAGCTGTCATCCTCCAGTAAGCCTGGCCTCTGGACACACGCCTGCTTTTTCTGCTCCAGATGCTCCTCAGGCTACTGGCCAATTCCTGGTTATTCTATGGGAGGTGAACCCCAAGGCAGGCAGAAAGGTCTCTGATCCTGGAGCTGTCCTCCAGCATGTTTCGTACTCATTCTTAGGATCTCCAGTATCTGAGCTGCTCCCTGGATGTGGGCCAGGTAAAAGCACTGAAAAGTGTGTTTCACGCCCACTCTCTAAGGAAAGGGCTGAGGACCAAGGAGGACGGGCATATACCATACCTATGAATTGGAGGAGATCTGGGGACAAGTGAGAGTTGAAAGCCAATTTCAAACTCCTTTCACTCTTTCCCCAATCTATTCAAACCCTCGTCATTAAGGCAAAGAAAGCAACACTCAAAGGCAGGAGATTAACTGCCCTCGTTCCGGTGTGACCTTAAGATATGGAGTGTAACCAGAGTTACCAGTATCAGAATCTGTGTTGACAGCCCTAATGAGATGGTTCCACCATTCATCCTTAATAAGCCAATCTAAAGAGGCAAATTAGTAGTGTATGAGTGAAAGTTCCCACTAGAAACCACGCCATATGGAACAGATTAGCATTTCAATGGTTGTGGAGACTCTTTGGGGTTCCAGCATAAGGGTTAGATTTAAGTAAAAGGTCAGAGGTATGTATGGCTAAACAGTCTCAATTAAGATATGGTCCTGATGATTATTGACCCATCCCTGTCTCTGCTCCAGTCTCTCATGCAGGATGGTTTGACAGGTTGTAAATCTCCTTCTGGAGACCAGTTCCCTCTCTGACTTGTGCCAGTGTTCTGCATTTCCTTCCCCTGGCATGAGACTCCTGCGGTGAGATTCAATCTCTTGAAGTACTTTAAATAGTCTGCTAGCCAAAAGGAGGGTGCGCAACTACCTCTTTAAAATATACTTGTTTCTACCAGACAGGCTGGCAATGGAGATATCAATCAAGCCTGCTGTACAGGTTATAGTGGAAGGCAGTGATACAATGTCAGTGGATGGACTTAGCTTATGCAATGCTAAACAGGTGTTAGTATTAAGCAACTCATTTGCATTCATTGTGACATCTCTGGCTTTTTATATTACTTATTTAAATTTTATTTCATATGTATTTTTACTTGCATATGTGATGTGCATGTATATGTGTATGCATGCTCACGTGTGTGTCAGTACACATTTGTGTGTAGTTAGATGTGAAAGCCTGATGCTAGGTGTCTTCTTCAACACTCTTCATCTCATATTTTGAGGCAAGGTCTCTCACTGAAACTGAAACTTGCCAATTGGGCTAGTCTAGCTAGCCAGTTTGTTCCTGGGAATTCCTGTCTTTGTCTCCTTAGTAATAGGATCACTAGACCATACCTGCCTAGCCTGTATGTAGGTACTGGGCTTTCAAACTCAGGTCCTCGATTTAAACAGCAAGCGCTTTACTAAACACCTACTCAGTTCAGTTCTGGTCTTTTAATATGCACCATTTAAAGGAAGACCAAACCCCATACTTCTTAATCTTTATTATATTAAAAGGTAGATTCTGACTCACTAGGTCTGGGAAGACTGGGCATCTGTACTTTCACACTAACAGGTAACATCCATAGGTCTAAGGCAGGGGCTGGGCTAATATTTTTATAGGAAAGGAGAGGAAATTTTGTAATGGGTTGAGAAGAAACATCCCAGGAAATAGAACAGAAATATGGATTTATTAAGACAGCTCACAGTCAGAGATGGCCTCTTGGCCACGTAACATAATTTTCATCATAGGAAACAGTGAAAGAAGAGAGAGAGAGAGAGAGAGAGAGAGAGAGAGAGAGAGAGAGAGAGAGAGAGAGAGAGGGAGAGAGGTTCAGAGACTCTAGACGCCTTGGGCTGGTCACTTCCTGGGCTTCTCTGCAGAACAGCTGCCATTGGTCTTGTTAAGCGACTCAGTACTCCCATTTCTGGAGCCCATGCTGTTGAGGATTTTGTCAAGTTCTCCTGGGATATTTGGCTTTTCCTCATTCTCAGTCTCACGGTGGTAGAAGTAGTTGAAATTGGAGACAATGACAGGAACAGGGAGGGCAATGGTGAGGACACCAGCGATGGCGCACAGAGTACCCACAATCTTCCCTCCTGGGGTGGTTGGGCACATGTCACCGTAGCCTACAGTTGTCATGGTGACCACAGCCCACCAGAAGCCATCAGGAATGCTAGAGAAATGGGACTCTGGCTCATCCACTTCAGCAAAGTAGACTGCACTGGAGAAAAGGATGACCCCAATGAAGAGGAAGAAGATGAGCAGCCCCAGCTCCCGCATGGAAGCCTTCAGCGTCTGCCCCAGGATCTGTAGACCTTTAGAGTGTCGAGAAAGCTTGAAGATGCGGAAGACCCTCACCAGGCGGATAATCCTCAGGATGGCCAGCGACATGTTCTGCTGGGCACTTGGTTCGGTCTCCTGTACTAGCTCTGTTATGAGGGTCGCAAAGTAGGGGATGATAGAGATGATGTCGATAATATTCATGATGTTCTTGAAGAAGTCAGTCTTGCTGGGGCAGACCACAAACCGGAGCACCAGCTCAAAGGTGAACCACACGATGCAGGTGGACTCCACCATGAAGAACGGATCGGTGAACATGGTCTGGGAGAGGTCTGTTTTGTTTGTATTGATGCTGGGGTCTCTGACCACCTTCAACTCCCTGTCCTCTCGGAACTCTGGGAGTGTCTCCAGGCAGAAGATGGTGATGGAGATGACTACAACCAAAACCGAGACCACAGCCACGCCTCGAGCTGCACTGGAGCTCTCAGGGTACTCGAAGAGAAGCCAGAATTGCCGGTGAAAGTCATTGGTGGGCAGCAGTGTTTCAGGGTCCTTAATGAAGCCTTCATCCTCCCGGAACTGGTCCATGGCCTCGCTACCCAGTTCATAGAAGGAGATCTCATCAGCGAAAACATCGATAGGCACATTGGCTGGCCGCCGTATTTTCCCACCAGACTGGTAATAATACAAGATTCCATCAAAACTAGGTCTGTTTCTATCAAAGAAATACTCATTTCTCATGGAGTCAAAAAATTGCATCCTTTTCTCCCGGTCTCCCAGGAGTGTCTCTGGGAATTGATTGAGAGTTCTGAGCTGAGTCTCAAACCTCAGCCCAGCAACGTTGATGATCACCCTTTGGCTTCCCTCATTCAAGACCACTGGCTCAGGCCCCGGGGGATCCACATACTCTCCGGGGATCTTGGAGAAGGCAGTTTCATGGTTGGTATTGTCACTGATAAGGACTCTCCAGTTGGAAAAGGGACTGCTACCAGGCCGGCCTTTTGAGCTAGTTGGGTCAAAGTCTGTGGCATAGCCTGGCTCTTCATGGATTTCATCTGAGTTATCAAAATTGACCAGAGCAACCTCCATTTCTTTCCAGCTACACACATCCATTCTAGGGAGTCAGAAAAGCAGCATGAAGACCCCCAGTCTTTGCTACTCTTGGGAAGCTGTGGAGAAGAAGGAATTCATTATATGGGAGTCAGGGTAGGTTGTAGCTGGCTCTTGACTGCTGAGCAACGTATAGCAGTGGATTAGACAATGACTTAGCATTAACTTGAGGAGGAATGCTTAGTGTTTCCAGCAACAATCATTCATTGGTATAGTTTTGCTCCTCTGAGTTTGTACATACCAACTACTAGTTTAAAAAATGTATGAGGAATGATCCTAGTCATGAGGGGCAAGCTGTCCCCAGAATAGGAAAGCCTATAAACATGGTGGCATAAAGGCAGTCTCCATAAAGAGAAAGTTAATGTTCCTTGATAATTACAGTATAATTTTGTATTCAGGTGAAATCCGTCATTATATCCAGCATGGTCCCCCCCCCCCCCCACTGCCACTCTTAACTCTTCTCTTCTGCATCCAACTGTCAGTTTTTTTTAGAAACCCTCTCGCTTACATCTTTGAAACCTGGCCAAAGCTCTTCTCTTTTCTGTCAACCCCATCACTACCTCTTGGACCAAGTCGTGAGGTCCGGGATGGTTTTCAGGAAGACTAAGAAGACAGAGGCAGGGTGGCTGATCTACAGTGTCTTCTTAAAAATTATGCTGTTCGTGATGGAGCCTCTTATCTGGAAGGAGATCTTTAGGGTAGAGTTAATGTGATACATGTGTGAAATGCTTGGCAGAAAAGGATTATATCTACTGCTGTGTTTGCCAATGTTTCCACATCACAGGAAATTTAGAAGTCACTAGCCAGTGGAAGGTTTTGGCTCTAAATCAAGATGAATAATATTCAGTGGGACTCTCTCTCTCCAGCCTTTCCTCCCTCCCTCCCTCCCTTTCCCATCTCTGTGTACAGGGGGCATTTGGGGTAGGCTTAGGACAAAAAGCTTGGATATGCATGAACATAGATGAACATTCTCTCTCCAGGTTCCTGCCAGCTTCTGTTTCTATTGAAGAACACTAGCCAGGTAGACTAGAGTGAGTGTGGAGGCAGAGGTAAGTGACCCAACCTGAGGTGGTATCTGCAGTGACCGTGGCCTTGGAATCGTTACATCCCAGGGAACAGGGAGCCCCTGCTGTGTTCAATGTTGTAGTTTCTTCAAAGTGATTTCACATTCCCTTATCTCACTAGATGGCAATAGTTAGAGGACAGCTGTATTGTATCTTATGGGCAAGTGACTTCCAACAACTCTACAGCTAGTGCTGCAGAGTCCTGTGAGCTCTTTTGTGGTCTCTTGGCCCAGAGCCTTCTCTACTACACCACAGGGGGCTGAGGTGTGGGGAGCCAGGCTTATAGAATTGCGGGATCTCAGTTCTTTGGAGGCTCACCCTGTCCCATTTTGCAGTCCAAGTACATGAATTAGGTGGTTAGGTCAGAATGCTGAGCACTTGTTCTGCCTCTTGGGCAGGCTTTGCAGGCTTCCTCATTTCATTGAGATACTCTTATCCAGACTGCAGAAGATATACCCACATGGGCACTTTGCATGAGGCTTGATGAGGAGCAAGTGGTTGGAACACAGGATGGAACTGTGTGTAAGAATTTTGAGAACAGAGCCAGTTGATAGCAGCTCAAATCCTGGGTCTATACATGTGACCCTAAAGTATTAGCTGTGTGGGTGAAAGTAACCTGGCTTGGAGCTTTGTTTCACTACTTAGAGGCTGTATATTTTTGAATAAACTACTGGATTTTGTGACTCTTAGTTTTCTCATATATGAAATGGGTAAAAAGAAGAATAGTAATTCCCATCTCAAAGACTATGCTGAGGGGCTGGGAGGAGGCTTAGTGGGTAAGAGAGCTTGCTGTGCAGGTATGAAGAAATACATTTGAATGCCTGGTACCCATGTGAAAACTGGTGTGGGCACACACTCATCTAATCTCAATTCTCTCTGTCTCTGTCTCTGTCTCTCTCTCTCTCTCTCTCTTGAGCCAAGAAGCTTATGTGCTTGCTGAGACTTTCTGGCTAGCCAGTCCAGCTGAAAAAGCAGTGAGCTCCAAGTTAATGGAGATACTGTCTCAAGGGATCTCAAGGGATCTCAAGAGATCTCAAGGCAGGGACAGACAAAGCAGGACACTAGATGTCCTTCTCTGCCCTCCGGGCATAGGACAGGTGCACCTGAACCCACATGTGCAAACTTGAATCCCAAAAGAAAGTGTACAATAAGGGGGGGGGGAGGAGGGAGAGAGAGATATTGAGAATTACATAGGGTGTAACTTTGTAAATTGTAAGTTATCTTTTCTTTAAATGTAGGTAACTGCCCTCCACTCTCCCTACCTCATTATTACAGCAAACTCAAGGGGAGAAACGGGATTCATGTAAGGAAATGCAGGAGGAGGCTCAGCTCCACGCCCTGCCCATCTGCTCTAGCTGACCCACCTCTAAGCTCTTTTGTCTTCTTCCCTGCTCATGTGGAGATGGTCTCTAGCCTGCCACAGAGCCTATGCTGGTCAGTCCAGCTTTATCTGCCTTCGAGGGTCCTTGCCTGCTGCACTGAGTACTCTTTGGCTCTCTCTGTGGAGGGACAATATCCACAGGCTCAGCCTCAGCACCCAAAGCCTCTTACAAGTGCCCAAAGTACAGGCAATGCCTTACGGGTGTTCTTTCTGCTTTTTGCATGGTCTTGAAGGACATAATTTACCTTGAATCACTCTCTGTACTACTATCCAGGCTGAATTGGCAGATAGGAGGATGGTGAAGAGTTTAGGGGACTGCATCATTTCAAGAAATGTACCCACACTGAGTGGCTAATACCCTTTACTAAGTTGGTTAATAAAGATAAGAAGGAGTAATTGCATATTCACGAGGGCAGGAGCCATGTCTGGTTTTACACACTCAGCCCACCCAAGTGCTCAGTTAGTGTCTGGTGACTGAATTGATAGAGTGATAAGTGTGAGTGACAGGCAGCATGCTGGGCTCCGAGCCAGGACACCTGCATTGTCTACACTAACTGCTTGCAGTGTCTCATCAAGCCTCCGTGTTGTCATCTATAATAAGAAAATAGGCTGAGTCAAAGGAGCCAGGCAAGAACGTATAGAATAATTTCATGAATACAAATCCTCAAAAATGCCAATCTACAGCAGCAGAAAGCTGATGAGCAGTGGCCTGGAAGGGAGGGCGGGAAGACAGGAGGAATCACAAAGTGGGCACCAGTGATGGTCTTACAGGTGTATACACATATCAGAAAGCACCAGGCTGCATGCTTCAGATCTAGTGTGCATCACGGTATGTCACTGAATCCTCAAGGATAAAGGAGAGCAAGCAGACAAAGATCAGAATGCATGCTTTGCTGCTGTTCTGCAAGATCTGGGTAAGGACCGAGGGAAATGACACGGGGTGGTGCTTTGAAGGCTGCATGGGCTGCATTTATGCTCTTGCATGGAGTTCATAGTGTCCAGCTTCAAGACAGCTCACAGTGTAAGGGCTCAGCAGATACTTTTCAAAAATATTTTTTTTGAGAAGTTCACTTACGAGTACAGTGTTTACATTACTTGTATCTCCCCTTCTCCAATTCACCTCATGTCTCCACTCTCAAGTTCATGACCATATATATATATATATATATATATATATATATATATACACACATACACACACACACATATATATATATACACACATATATATACATATATATAATCCACAGAGTCTATTTAGTGTTGCTCACGTGTACATGTGTTTAGGGTTGTTCACTTGATACTGAATTCTCCATTAAGGGGCTTATCCTTGGAGAAAAAAAGATTCTCCCTCTCAGAGGCCATTGTTTGACTTCTTGTAGCTCTTTATGGAGGGGCGGGGCCTTGTGATGGCCCATGATGGCATGTTGACTGGTGTGGTATTTATGCAGATCTTGTTTAGGTTATCATGTTGTTGAAATTCTGTCAACTCTGTCCTGTCTAGAAGATACTGTCTTGCTAGTTGGCTAGGATCAGCAGATATTTATTAGCAAGAGGAAATGCAACCTGTGACCTGGACTCACTGTAGTTTCTGGATCCATAGAGGAGGGCTGCCCCTCTGAGGACCAGACAGTGGGGGGTGGTTCTTCCAGAGAAAAATGTCTGAGATGTGAATGCAGCCTCTGGCCATAGAAGCTACCTCCCGCCCCAAGCCCCTACTTCATGCCATTTTGTGATATGGGAAAATCCATTCCTCTGGAGATAATTCACTTTGTTTCAATGGTCGTTTATCGTAACTAAGATTGGATTTCATTCTCCCTGGATTCACAGCCTGTGGTATCATTCTCTGGGTTGGAAAGGGCCCCCAGTGAGGACAGAGCTGAGGATATTTGGAGCAGCTTCCATTGTTGTGTTTGCTGGTGTGACGTCTAATAGCAGTCTTGGCTCTTATTTGCTCAACCCTCCAAGGCCTCCGTAGAATTGCTCTGACTCCACGCAGAGCTCTTACCCATGGCTGAAGGGATCACAATGCCTGACTCCTCTCACAGTCTGTATGCTTGTCCAGTACAGTGCCGGCTGCATCAGTGTGCTGATGGACCTCCTTGCCATGGCACACTTATGTCCTCCTTCTAGGTCACCATGTGTGCAGGCCACTCTTCTAACTTTGCCCGAAGGGAAACCTTCCCTGGAGGGTGCCAGCTGGAGACACCTCTGTCCTCTTGAGAGCTCTCTAGAAGGTTGTCTATACTTTTCAGTGCTATTGGTTCATGTTTTCCCTCCAGAGGGTGGCCATGTTTATATTCTGCAGCATGTAGCACTCAGGAGCAGTCTAGCTCACCCACTGTCCCAGGGTATCTCAAATACACTAGGGCTTACTTGTCATCTTACTAATCTTCTCCAGAGCCAAACAGACTTGTTGTATGACCTGAGGCACATCATCTAGATACCGAGAAGCCCTTATAACCCATTTCCACTGCCTTTGCACAGATCATAGTCTTCCCAACTTCCCTGCTACACTATATCATGTCTGGACTTTTGGTCTATGCATAGATGTTGATGAGTCTTTGTGGTGTGGTGGTCTTTGCCATAACCAAATCTGGAACTTTCTGCACACTGCACCACAGGTTTCTAGAACAGTTATGCAGATGTCTGTGGCTGGTGCTGGTGCTGCAGGTCTAACTTTGCAAGGTCACTGAGCCGTACTAAGCAGAAAGGATCTGGAGCCCATTCCTTGGCCTCTCTGCACAGGTTGTCTTTGGTTGCCTAGCAACCTAACACCTCCTCCTTAGTTAAGTAAGGTAGCAGCTGTCAGGGAGTCTGATAATGACTGCAAGAAGTCATCTGCAAAGGCAACTGTGTATACTGTGCCTCGAGGTCCCATGTCTCAGAGACAGGGAGCACACGGGTATCTGTCACTGGCAAGGTCAGATGTTTCAGGGATGTCAGTTGGTGGAGAAGACCAGACCAGGGAGCTCTCAGGCATGGCTGGTGTGGATCGGGTTTTCACTGTCTTGTGGAGCTCTGAGTGGAGGATTGCCAGAAAAGGAGGTGGAAGACTGACTGTGGCACTGCTCTGTATGGACAGGAGAGGGCGCTGTTGTCTCACCGGAAGCAATTCCTGGCCTCTCTGTGCTCCTTTCATGTTTGATTTCCCTCTTTTACTCTATGGCCAGCTAGCTCTCCAGGCTAGCTCTCAAGACTACCACTTTCTTCTCTCTCTTCAGCAAAACACTGTCATATTGAGTGGCTGTGGGGACAGGCTTTGGGGCAGAGACAGGGCCAGCTCTCAGTTTCCACATGGCTCTTGATCCTGTATTGTCTGTCCATCTGCTACCTGTGTGACTAAGGACAAGTTGGTAGGTCCCTTGACTTAAGGTCCCTCAGACTTATGGCGACATCCTTGCTTTCTGCCTCAAGAGTTGCTAGAGGGGCACTTATGCCACACAGAAGCACCTCACATGTGATGTAGGTGCTCTGTGGATGCTGATAATGTCAGGGTGAGATTGGTCCTTTCTCTTTCCCCTCTCTTGGTACCATGTTCTACACTTATTGGTGCAGTAGCAGGGCCCTCTCAGAGGCTGCCTGTGCATGTGATGCTCAGTGAGAGGAAGGCCAGCAGAGGCCTACTTCTGTGGCCTGATCTCTACTCCCCTGTGCTCTGATAAGACTATTTCCTCCTGTCCTGGCACAGTGGGTGAGGTGTTGCTCACCTCAGATTAACAATGCATATCAAATCTGTAAAGGGTTTGAACCTGGCAGTGTCCACTCTCATTGGCAGGGATACTTATCTTCATTTAACACAGAGAGACACTGAAGTCCAGAGAGGTGTGTGGCTAGTCCATGCTAGGAAGCTGTGACTCACACATGGGTGTTTTAATTCCAAACTCAACATTTTTCCTATTATCCTCTAATTCCACAATAGCAGACTCACATGGGTGGTGCTCACGTGAGTTCATTCAATTTGTCTGGAAACTGTAACACAGACAGAGAGGCATGCATGCAGAACAACACATACCCACACATAGACACATGTGTGCCTTGTACTAGTACTCATAGACACATGTATATTACACACATAATTACTAAGACATCTGAACAAATATGCAGATACATAGGGGCAGACTTCTGCAGCACCACCCACACTGCACAGATGTTTCTATTCCAGGGGTGCCTGACCCCTTTCTCCAATCTAATCTTTTTGCCTCTTGGAACAGGAGAGTATTCTGTTGCTTGCAGCAAATGAAGAAGACAGAGAGGACTGGAGGGGGCTCAGATGGCTGGTCACATGACTCTCTTCCTTGTTAGAGTGGCGATGGGCACAGCGTGGGCAGTGTCTCTCTCCCTGTGAGGACTGCTCAAGGACAAAGCTATCTTCCTAAAGGGATGGAAAGATTCAGGCAAGAGCTCTTTCATTTAAACCCCTAGTAGCAGCAACAATGCTGAGAAGAATGAGCCCAAGATAATTCATTCCAGCAGCAATTCGAGGCTTGCAATTCAGCTGCTATTAACTGTGAGGACCAGAATCTACTGATCTTGGGGAAAATAATTTTACTTTGAAAGTCAGCTAGGAAAAAGGTCTCCTGGACTGTTTTTCCTGGACCTCTTGGTTTTGTGCATTGGGGCCCACATTACCTTCCTATCTGCCTGGGAGAGAAGGGTGCATCTGTCTCTATGGTGACAGGTTTCTAGACACCAGGGGAAGTATGGGGAAGCCTTGGGTTTGGATACTGCATGCTTTCTTGCGGGTTCCACAGTGGTGAAACTGAACTAACTATGGGCTTCCTGTCTGCAGAGTTCTCATGTTGGCCACTCCCAAAGGGGCTCATGGGATGTGTGGAGCCAGGAGCAACTCTACAGAGAACGAGGCAGAGCCCAGAACTGTCTACAGACTAACACATCTTGTCCTCAAGCAGGCCCCCATGCAGATTTTGTATCCTGCTATTTGTCCTCTCAGGGGTTTAGATGAGCCTCTCTGAACGTCCTTGCTGGTCACCCCCACTTAGCTGTCTCAGGTAGAATAGGAAAGGTAGGTAAGGTAGGGGGCTATGATCCTGTAAAAATTCTCTGCCTACGCCCCTCCACCAAATGTGAAGTTGTTTCTAGCTATTCCCAAAGAATGAAAGAAAGACTATCTTCAGGAACAATTCTGTTATAGAGGATATGACTTTTCAACTCTACTCCTGCTTAACCTTGCTGTTAGCACTGATTTCGCACAGCCAGTTTGTCAGTTGGAAACTGAGCTTCTACATGGACTCGGGGATTTGAGGCCCAGTTTGACCTCTGTCTCTCACTAGGGAAGTCGTTTTAGCTTCCTACACTTTTGTTGTTTGCTTTTAAAACAGGAAGAGAAACACCTGCTTACCCACTCATGACATCCGATCTGTGTTGATCGAAGTACACGTGACATGACAGATAGTGAAAGTAGACTTGCCGTCTTGGCCTCATCTGTCCCTGCATGAAGAGGCTGGAGGAATCAAGGCACAAGAAGCCAGCAGCCTCCTGACCCTTCCACTCTGTGTCCCATGCTGCTTTGTACAACGCCTAAGAAATGTCCTTATATTCTTGTTTTCCTTTAACCGACACAGCAGGTAGACTTAAGATGGGAAGACTGCCATTGTCTCTATTTAAAGATGAGGCCACTACCCATCTCCAGTGGTTAGGGCAGGATGTGGTGAGGCAGGGACCTGATGGTGCTGTATCTGGATCTGAGCCTAGCACTTGCCAGTTCTTCTCGGAAGTCTACACCATGGTTTAGGGTAGGCCCTTTCATCTTCAGATCTGACAACATGCTGCAATTCATCATGGGTGAATTAACGTCGGGTCACACCCTACCCCTCCCTTCCTTTATCCTCCTATGAGGCACTTTGCTTAGCCATGTGGTCACAAAGATGGGTGCTGAAGGCAGCTGATAAACTCCAGTTCTGTGAACATCTGGTCCTGTGGCCCCATGCAGGTCGCTTCCTCTTTGTGTTTCTTCCTAAGGTGCAGAGGCTACGAACACGTGAACTCTTAGGAAAACTCTGGGTACTATGAGAGGGACTATGCAAAAGTTGGTTGTGATGTGTGTCAGAGGCTGGGACTGGATGCCTTCGGCTGTATTTATAAAATTCTTATCATCAATGTTATTACCATCATTATCATCATCAGTTTGACACAGGGTCTTGCTTGTCCTAGGTTGAGCTTAAACTTGAAATCCTCCTGTCTCTGCTTCCTGAGTTATGAGGTCACAGATGTGTACCCCTCTCCCAGTTCTTAACTTGGTCTTGAGAATCCTGCTAGGGCTGACCTTTGCTCCCATGCTGGCCTGAGCTCACTCTGACTTTCCCTTTCCCCAAGGCATGCCTTAGTCTTTCACTGCTCCGTAAAGGCCTCCTTCTCCCAGCCAGCTTGCTCTGTCATCTCCAAAGCCTTTGAGATCTGCCTTCATGATATCCTCTGTCTGCCTGATCCTTCCTGCCCCCTGTCTTAACATGATCTGGTCAGACATTTCTTCTCATCTAGATGTCTGTTGTGGATCTTGATCCTTTCTGTCCCCCTTATGCAGCTCCCAGGGAATTCCTCCTTCCAGCTAGAATGGACCCCAGGCATCCCAGCTAGAGGTCTGCAGGGGAATCCCATCATTCCTAGCCTAGCAGAATCCTCTGTGTGTGGGGAGTGACTGCTGCCAGCTGGAATGAGAGGCAAGCTCATTCCACTATCCCTTGGTAGACGTCACATGTATCCACACAGCTGGAATTGGTCCTAGGTCCCACCACACATTCTCCATTGCTTCCCTTTCCCTGTGTAGGGGACTTAAGGCCAGGCCACCAAGTCCTGTGTCCTCATGTTAACACTGGATACAACACACCAGATGCCACCCTCTCTTTTTTGTAAGTACCTCCAAACTTCCTCACAGATCCGTTTCAAAATTGTTTCTCCTCTTCTTCTCTCTTCCCCACTCCTCTTCTTTGTTTTTGGTTTTTTAAGACAGATTTTCTCTGTGTAGCCTAGGCTGGTCTGGAGCTCATGATGTCCCTGGTTCATCTTTCTTGTGTTGGATTTACAGGTGTGTGTCACCATAGCCAGCTACCATAGCCAGCTAATTGCAGGATTTCTGAAGCTATGTGACCTCGGGATAGTTACTTCATCTCTTTTCTTTTAAATCCCCCAATCAGGAAAGCAGGCATAATAACAATGTTTACAGAGAGATCTGGGAGAAAGATTCATATCCTTGCCTAACCCCAGGCCTTAGAAAAATATGTTATATTGAACACAGAAGAACCACTGAAAGAAAATATTTGCTGAATAATTCATTGTTTGGGACAGAAAAGCATCATTTAGGGAACAAAGCACTTATAGTAGAATTGTAGGCATTTGCCTATGGGAGTGGAGTGGGCTTATGGAAGTGCGGTGGGTGGAAGGATTTGCTGTGTGTCTGACAGAACACACTAAAGCTAGTGTCTTCCTGCCTCTAGCTTCCCAAGGCCTGCTCTTCTGTTGACTTTATGTGGAGTACCGAGCAGGGAGGTTATGGACGGTATTCTGGGGGGGGGGGGGTGTCCTTAAGTCCCAGTAGGACTCCAGAATCTCTGGAGCAAAATTGCACAGAGGGTGAGGAAGTGGTGGACAGATATGCTTTCTTCATGTAGAAAGTCAAAACCCAGATTGAAGCTGGTGTTCTTGGAATACCTCAAGCTAAACAGCTGGGAAAGCAGACCATAAGAAGAATGCAGCTTCCTAAGAGCATGCTGGGAAGTGAGCCAGCTTGGCTGGCTGACACTTGTTGCCTTGTTTGCAATTGAATTTTCCCAGAATGCCTCCAGACCTCTAGGAGAATGCCACTGGGAGCCTGGGATGGAAAAGACTGAAGAGTGGGCCCAGTGAAGACAGCATGGGTTAGCACTCACCAGCAGGAGTGGTGTCTCGGACCCAGTGAGTCTCCTAAGCTCTGCTGGAGTCAGCTGGCCATAGCAGAAGGGATGTGCTGGTCTCAAGGGCCACAGGAAGACTGGCAGGGAAGATATTCGTCAGCAGATACTTGGGATTCAGAAATCCTATCCCTGAATGAAACAAGATCTCTGCCCCTCTCTGCCCATGGAGGAAGATCCAGAGAGAATATCCAGCTCTGTTGGGTGGCAGGGTGCAGAATGCCTGGGGCAGGAGACAGGGCAAAGGGTGAACTGGGGTAAAGACAACTGGCAGCTTTATCGATGAAGGCACACAGGGCACTTACTGACCAGGAAGCTTAGTTAGTCACTAACTTGGGATACTTTCTAAAGCCAGTGTGACATGTGGGTAATGGAGTTGAGCAGAGGGACCGGGTGTCTCCACATGAATGTTAGAGGCCAGAAGACCTTGCCACAAGTGGGTTTAGGAAGTATCCTGAGTTGTTATTGTTGATATGTGTATGTGAATGCATGAGTGTGTAACGAGCATGTGTGTGTGTATGTGTGTATGTATGTGATTGAATGCAGGTTGTCAGGATCACATGTGGCAAGTGAATTGTGGGGCCACTTTGTAGATGACCGCAGGTAAAAATCGTCTTTCTTCCATCAGTAGGATAGAGCAAGGCTCTGCTGCCAGTAATTGACTTTGACCTCCAGGCACAGCTGGTGACAGAGAAAAGGCCTTGTCCAGCCTGTGTGGCACCAATGACCTGGGAGAGATATGAACACCAGACCTCAGAAACAGAGAGCCCAGCTGCTGTTGGTGGCACTGCACTGTCATCATGAGGCTGAGAACACAGACTTCACACTCTCCTCTTACCTGTAACCCAGGCCTCCTGCCGTACTTTGCATGGGATGCTACTTGGGGCCAATTATCCCTTTCTTTTCTTAGTCCTAGTCAGACCATGGAGTGGCTCATTGGGAATGCTGAGTCTCCTCTTTGAATGTGGGAGTCTGGATGGGACTCAATTGCTGAGTCCCAAAAGTTTACTAAGATCTTAGTCTACCAAGGATGGGGGAAGGGTTGGTGATGGTGGTAACTTATTAACTTGTTACATGTTCATTTATTCCAACTGGCTGTATTGGCTAAAGTTCTTCAGAGGAACAGAGCAAATTGAATGTAAATATGACAAGAGGAGGGACCTTATTAACTTTAAGAGAGACTTCATTAGATTGACTTGCACAATCAGAGGTTAAATGGTCCCACCATGGCTGGCTACAGACTGGAGAGCAGGGAAAAACAGTAGCTATTCCAAGAATCTAGAAGCCATATGGCAGGAGAGATCAATGCTACAGCCCCAGTCCCAGTCTTAAGAGAGGCTTGGACCTCTCTGGAGCATCACTGGTACAAGTCTGTTTGCAAAAGCTGAAGCATGCAGAGATTGATGGCTGCAGGTGACATCAGCAAATGACAAACCCACTCAAGAAGGGTCAAGTGGGCATTTGCTTGTGAGCTCTGCTTTCTGCCTCCAGCCTACAAGACAGTGTCACTCACTTTCAGGGTGGGAGTTTGTATCTAGGTTCACTGACCCACATGCCCACTGTTTCTGGAAGCATCCTCACAGACATGCTTCTTGGTCCAGTCAAGTTGATAACTGAGATAAACCATCACATTAATTATTGGATGTGGAAACTGTGCTGTATGCTTGAGTGACAAGAAGCCCAAACATGAGCTCCTTTCAAGGTGCTTATGGTCCAGAGGGTGCTCCAACAGAACAGGTCAGTTTTCTACTGGGAGATAGTCACCATATCATCGATGGTCTTAAAGGATGTTGTTCACCTCAGTCAAGCACTGTTGTAATCACAGCTGAGTAATAGGAGAGAGTAGAGGCCCCATGAGGAGCAGATTTTCTATGGGTGGAGAAAGCCCCATCTTTCTCATAGCTTACTTGTTCTTTCCTCTCTACATTTTTATTCTTAGAAGAATCAATTGAGAAAAGTGAAACATAAATATGTTTGAATTTCATGTGCAAACACATTCACAGAGAAAATACCCAGGAGATAGCTTGGGGCTGGCCATAGCATTCACTGAACACGGCACACAGTAGTTAATATTTCTTGAGCACTTATGACAGATCAGGTACAGGGCTTAGTGCTCTGCCTGTGTTAGTTCATTCAATCCCACAGCAACACGAGTGCTTTCTAATATTATTCCTGTTTTACAAATGGGGAAACTGAGTTACCAGAGAAGTTAAGTTGCTCAACGTTTTGAGATATCAGAGCTGAATTGGGATTCCAGGCTTGAAGACACCAGCTCTACACTCATGGGCTGAAGGGGTCGTAAGCAGGGCAGCAAGGGGCTGTGGGGTGGAGGAACTAATTCTGCTTGAGGAATGTAGTGAGTCTTTGCAGGGAGGCATCTGAGTCAAAACAAAGGTGATTGAGCCTGGGAAAGGGTGCAGGGAAGAAGGCATTTCACCGAGAGGAGAACCTTTGAGGATGATGCAGTTAAAGCCCAGAGAGCAATTCTTTTGTGACACAAGTGTGGAGCATAGGAAGACAGGCTGTGTATGCTTTGAATAAGTTGGTGTGGTGCTTTGAATAAGAATGCCCCCGATAGACTCTTATGTTTGAATACTTGGCCCTCAGTTGGAGAAACTATTTGGGAAGGATTGGGGGTGTGACTTTTTTAGAGGAGGTATATCACTGGGGGGGGGTGTGCTTTGAGATTACAAAAGACTCCTACCACCTCCAGTTCTCTCTCTCTCTCTCTCTCTCTCTCTCTCTCTCTCTCTCTCTCTCTCTCTCTCCTTCTTGTAGGTCAAGGTGTATTCTCCCAGCTGTTCCTGCAGCCATCTGTCTTCTCTGCCATCATAGACTTTAACACTCTAAAACTGTTAGCATGATTAAATGCTTTGAGTTGCCTTGGTCATGGTGTTTTGTCACAGCAATAGAAAACTAAGACAGTTGGGTAGCACCTACACAGGCTACCATACACTCAAGACTGATGGTATGCTCTGGTTACCAACTGGAATGCATGTTGGCAACTACCCAACCTGGCTGAACCTGAGGCTGGATGACCAGGGAGGAAGGAATTGGGATTCAAGAGGCAGGGCATTTACATCCAGGAAGGGTGGGTCCTTATCCATGTCATCATCAACATCATCTTTTATTCAGAGCAATCTTTCCACAGAGTCCAATATCTAAAGCAAGTGAATGAAGAGTTGAATCCTGAGTCCTGCCTGCTTGTCCTCCTGGTTCCCTGTTCCTTGGAGTCCTGCCAGTCTCTCAGAGCACAGTCTTCCTCCTGGCAACATCATGGCTGTTTCTGGTGCTGCCTGGGTGAGAGGTCTTCTGTTCTCTTCTCTGCAGCAAGCAGGCAAGTGACATGGTGCCATTTTGTCCTTGTCTGCGAACCTGATCTCCTTGCTCTCCACTCTGACCTCTGGATCTTTTACCACCCTCAGCCCTGGAGCAGAGCCAGAGGCCTGGGTGCCTCTATCTGACCAATTGGACACCGAGCCATGTAAAATGAACTCCCCTATCAGATCCTGGGGCCTCTCAGGCTTCCATCTAGGCTTGGCCTTCTGATCTGAACTCTTGCTCTCCAGTTTCTGGGGTAAAAGGATGAGCAGGGCTGTGCAACCATTGAGAAGTCCCAACCACCCAACTATTATGTTCTGGAATTAGACTTGGCTGGGAAAGGGAAAGGCAGTCAGAGGAGAGGAGGGAGTGAGGTCAAAGGTAGAAGACAACAGGAAGCTGTTTTTTTTTTTTTTTTTTCCAAGGTCAATGAACTACCACCAGATCTGAATGTCAGGGTTAGATTTTCATTTATATTGTTCTGGACCAGCATAGACCTGCTTTATCTCTCTCCATCTAAAGACATTTGTACATCAAGCAGGTTCTTTGCATGCAGACAAATGAGAGCTAAGCCCTTACTGTGACCTTGACACTGTGCTCAGTGTTGGCATGGAGGGAACAGAGGAAAGCAAAAGCAAAAAATGACATAGATCCATGCCTACATGGAGATAGAGAGAGCTGCCTCACAGGGTGCTGGAGGGACAGATGAACATTGCATGTGTTTTGCTCTGAGCAACCCAGGAAGCTTGCGCTAGATAGAACCGTGATGATGAAAATAATATGAATATTTTCTACTGAATCACAGAGGAGGGAGTGTAAACAAAGGAGGGGTGGGAAGATGCCATCTCCCAGGAGCAGCTGATGTTGAAGCCAAGGATAAGTGGGATCTCTCAAAGCAGAGAAGGAACCTGAGTGTAAAGTAGAGGGAGGAGTATCAAGAAGCACGTTCTGGGGTGTGTGTGAAGGAAGGAGGGGTGCACGTGAGCCTAGCTTCTCTGAAGAGGTCCAAGCTTGGAAATGTCCAGCCTTTCTGTGTAGCACAGTATCACAGACTTGAGAGTCCTGGATTCAGATAAGGCACAGATTAGAATTTTAATGGTGTGGTCTTGGTGCTCTTCTTAGCCCTTCTGAGACTCACTCCTCCAGCACTGAAGGGGATTTTGCTGTCGTGCCAGGTCTTTTTTTGTGGCTTGAGGCTGAAAAGAAGAAATGAGGTCATGGGTAGTTATCCATGGGCTCTGCTTCTGCTTCTGGCATGAATCACAGAATCTGAGACAAGGAATTCTGGACTTGAAAGGTGTTAGGATGGCCTACTTCAGTCATTTCGCAGTGTGGAAGCTGCTCTACAACCTCATGGTTGGGTGCTGTCCTTTGTGTAACACATCAGGCCTGGGCCAAGGTCAATAGACCACTGTCACCTCTACTACAGCCATTGCCATATCCACCCTATGTCAAAAGAAGAGGTGATGAGAAGGTGAGGAGCTGAGAAAAGTGGCCATGGCTATTGATTCAGGCTATGAAGGGCCTTATAGGTCATCAATAAAATTCCTAATTTTACAGACACAAGGGGTTGTGACTCGACCAAGCTTACCCAATGAATGGCAAGCCTATTTCCCAGAAACCTTTGGTTTAGCTGCCTCCTGCTTAGTGACAGTCTATGGGGGAAATTGACTAATTTCTGCAAGTTCTGCCTCAGGATGTGGAGGCTGAGTCCCTGGATACACTGTGTGCCACTCATATCACTGATACTGCCATCTGATCCAGCAGTGTGGAATAGGCTGGACAATGCACAGCTGCAGGGCTGTGAAGGCAGTCTGGTTTCTGGTAGAGCTAAGGTTTGTACCCTGTGGGCCCAATAGGTTGTCTCCAACAGAGGACAGCCTATAAGGGACAACAGGCGTTTGCCAGGCTTCTAAAAACAGCTCCTGACACGTGCCTATATCTTTCCATAAGTCAGTGACATTTGGTCACATAAAAAAGGAAATGCCCTCTTTCTCCACATCCTTGCCAGCATCTGCTGTCACCTGAATTTTTGATCTTAGCCATTCTGACTGGTGTGAGGTGGAATCTCAGACTTGTTTTGATTTGCATTTCTCTGATGACTAAGGATGTTGAGCATTTCTTTAGGTGCTTCTCAGCTCTGCAAACTTCCTCAGTTGAGAATTCTCTGTTTAGCTCTGTTCTCCATTTTTTGATGGGGTTATTTGGTTTTCTGGAGTCTAACTTCTTGAGTTCTTTGTGTATGTTGGATATTAGCCCTCTGTTGGACGTAGGATTGGTAAAGATCTTTTCCCAATCTGTTGGTTGCCGTTTGGTCCTATTGACAGTGTCCTTTGCCTTACAGAAGCTTTGCAATTTCATGAGGTCCCATTTGTCGATTCTTGATCTTAGAGCATAAACCATTGGTGTTCTGTTCAGGAACTTTCCCCCTGTACCCATGTGTTTGAGGCTTTTCCCCACTTTCTCTTCTATTAGATTCAGTGTATCTGGTTTTATGTGGATGTCTTGATCCACTTGGA
>CM052704.1:80691336-80732441 GCA_028551405.1 Uromys caudimaculatus | reverse complement strand
GGTGGGAATATGGAAGTGGGCGGGCGGGTGGGAGGTGGAATTCCCTCATAGAGATGGGGGAGGAGGAAGGGATAGGTGGTCTCCAAAGAGGAGACCTAGAAAGGGGGAAACATTGGAAATGTAAATAAACTTTCAAAAAATAAAAAAAGGAAAAAAAAAAAGAAAAGAAAATGATAAATGAAAAAAAAAAAAAAAAAAAAAAAAAAAAAGGAAACATCCCTTAAGGCCCTCCTCAGGTAGAGGTGTGGTCACCTCCCCAAACCCTGCCACTGGTAAAGGCATGACCACATGGTCTCAAGACATCCCCATGTTAATGAGACACCTAGAGGCTTAGCCACGCCCCTTCCCAGTTACTATTTCAACCTGGTCAGTCCCTGAGGGCGGGGGAGGGTGTACAGTCTCATCCCGCAATTCTCTACAATGACAATAAACGCTCTGAAACTCTGGACTGTCTCTCTTCATCTGCTGTGGGAAACAGTGGAACCGGCCTTCACCTAAAGAGCTGCATCTAGCCTCCTGCGGAAGCCGTCTTAGTGTTTCCAGTCACGGCAGTCATCCACCCAAGCCAATGCATATAGCCGGTGCCCAAGCCACCAACCCGGGCCTGTGGCGGGGACCACAGCTGCATTCTTTCTCTTCTGTGCCCCACGCGGGCCTCCCACTTCGTTCCCAGCTCTTCTTCGGCATCCAGCGGCATCTGAGATGTCCAGAGTCTGGGAACCTCATGGAGCCGGCTGAGGCGTGTCTCCTGGGGACCCATAGCTGACCCCCACCCCCACCCTTGGGCTGTTTCCCTGCAGAGGCTTTTCACAGCCTAACACAAGCCCGGTGCCCGTAGGAGCACGCACAGTCAACTGCCCATGTGTCTCTGCCTCTCTGCCTCTCTTGGGGATCTCGAGCACCCAGGCGGACATGCAGGACTTCATTCTACATCCCGTGCCAGGTTGTATCCAACACACAGCGTTGTGACTGGGATGTGATCCCTACATGGTTAGGGAAACTGGGGCAGAGGGACACACTAGAGTGGGCTGGTAAGGTAAAATGTGGGATTGGCTGTCAGAAATTATGGAAAGGAGGTCATGTTGAGAAACCTTAAAGTTGTTACTTTAGCTAAGAATTTAGTGTTGGGGAGAGCATGGACACAGGTAACTATGCTCCACCATCCAGGCCCCCAAAGACGCTGGTGTACATACATCAGTACTGCTGCACGTACACTGGGGAATATCTCTGGCATCAGCACTAGGAAATCACTCTTATTTTATCTAAGGAAGGAGCAAGATAGAGCCTTATGCTAGAGGACCCAGTCACTGCAATGTCCCTAGTTGTAGGTTCAGACTCTGGAGACAGGGAAAGGCTCGTAGTGTCTGGAAGAGGCTGCTAGCTGTGTAAGATGGCCCAGCTATATGGATAAATGACTCCAGACCCTAGGGACCATTGCAGGTCACAGTAGGCTTCCTAACCCCATCTTGTTCAGCCAGGCTTCACTAGACTGAGCTCATGACTCAGTGGTATTGGTTTAGAGGTGAGACCTTGGGATGCTGGAGGCCATTTTGGATCAACTCTGTTATTCAGCATTCAATATTGCCTTCAGCGATCTTGTTAGTCTTCCTGTGCCTCAGCTTTCCATCTGCAAACTGGGGATAATACCCCTGTTCAGCCTTTCCTACAGATTTTATTTTTTGTGGCTTAAAATAAAATCTGTGAGGCATGGTACCAAAGTGACCAGCTGTCTCTTATCTTGTCATGAGGTCCTTCCATCTGCAAGTCCCCCACAGCAAGAGCTTGGCCTCTGCCTTCATCTTTGTCCCCCACAGTGTTCAGGATGGAGCTGTGTCCCACCGTGCAGACCAAGTGAGAGGACGGGTCACAGCTGAGGCCAGCCTGTGGGGCTCTGGCAGTCAGCAAGGTTGCCAAGGAGGAGCAGCCTGGTGATGGATGCTGCTGCCAGCCTTTGCCCATCTGGCAGCCTGAGCAATCTGCATAAAAACAAAGACAGCTCCGGTGACATGAAATATTGATGCCCTGAGACTTAGCAGAGTGGCATCTTAGTCTCGAAGCAAAGGCCCGGCTCCTGGCCTGGAGGATAATGGCACCTCTTTCCCATTTCAGTTGGTTCCAAGGGCTGTAGGGAGGGAGAGTCAGTCTGGTGGAGAGGACCACTGGGGAGTCCTGGTAGATAAACATTAGTTTTGAGTTTCAGGTAATACTGACTTTAATTAAGCTGAACCGGAAAAAACCCACTGTGTTTCAGGTTTGGATAGCTCAGTGTTTGTGGGTCGTGACCCCTTTGAAGGTTGAGCAACTCTCTTCAAGGGTAGCATATCAGATACCCTGTATATCATCTATTTACATTATGATTCATAACAGTAGCAAAATAGAAGTTATGAAGCAGTAATGAAATTATTTCATGGTTGGGGTCACCACAACACGAGGAACTTTATTAAAGGGTCACAGCATTAGGTAGATTGAGAACCACTAGAATCTGGTCTGATGAAGGCAGATGGGGACTTGGTCTCTCAGCAGGCCTAACTTATGGGTCCTATTTGTCCCTCAGAAAAAGCTCCTTGCCTCAATGCAACCTTTGGGGAATAAGAGGGTAGGGAGCCGGGGATCTAGCTCCGGGAAAGATCTAGCATGGGGAAGTGTGACCACAGGCGTGTGTTGACACTAATGTGCTGGAGGGGGCTACTCACAGAGAATGCTCATTTAGCCCTGCATACACAGCTCTGTGAACTCACAGATTCTCCAGGTGGTGAGCAAGGTTGGAAGTCAATTTGGTGGAGCCCAGGAGGGAAAGCGGAAGTGCTTTAGACACTGGAAAATAGTGGGTCTCTGTCCTCAGGGAGGGCCAGGGCACTTTTTTCCTCTCTGGCTTCTTCCAGGAGGGCTGGCGGTAGCAGTATACAATCTGAACTCCATTCTCAGCCTATCCTGTAGGCATTCCTTTTGGCCCAGGCCTCTTCATCTCCATCTGCCAAAAGCGCGTGAACATTCAACAGTGGCCAGATTCCTACTGCCAGAGCAGGCTGGTCCTAATAGGTCTCTCAGTGTGAGCAGCTCCAGGCCTGCAGCCAAGGCTTAGTCATCCTTGCTTCCTCAGCTCCTGGCACGAGGGAAGCACCTGAAAAGGTTGTGTGAAGAGGAGGGTGGCAGGGAGACCAGGGCTGGCCAATAGGATGAAGGGAGCACCCAAGGTAGATAGCAAAAAGCAGAAACTCCTGTTGCAGAGGTTTAGTGGGAAAGGGGTCTCCTCTGAATCTGAAAGCACCCTCCCTGGGGCTTGGCAAGAGTTAGTCTGTTTCCTTTCTGGTGAGTGGGTCTCACCTTGCCAACAGAGCTATGGCACACAAGTCATTTGGGTGTTTTTAATTTTTACTCTTTATTTTTTTTCCTTTTAAAAAGGAGATGCACATTGATGATGAGAAAACATGGCAATGAACAGAAGAAAACAACTGTGGTGTTTGGAGCCAGTTGAGTCATGTCTTTACATTCTTACTGTAAATACAGCTGCCTTGGCTGGGTTAGGGTTAGAGAGGTCTGCCTCTCTCATCCCATAAGCAAATGGTGACAGCTGTGTACCCTCCCATGCCTACCCCTTGATTTGGTATTTCCCATGGATCAGGTGGCTTTTGGTGAACACAGGCTTAAGGCTTGCTTTTTCTGAGCTGTCTCTATTAGGTCTTTGTGAACAGGCTGAAGAACCAAGATGTATTTGAGCCATTTTCCTTTCATTTGCTTGGTGATCAGAGTAGGGACACTTGCCTGTTTCTTATTAAATTGAGTGTATGTGGGCAGGGGATGGGGAGAGGACAGTAGCCTATATTATTTTGTTTGATAGGAAGATTACTAGCTCACAGTCTTTTTGAGACCAGAGATATATCACCCAGTCCTTATACACATATCATCCTGAGTTGCAGTATACAAATTTGATCTGTCATTCCCCTTCTCAAAATTCTTCAATGATAGCCATCCGTTTCTGAATCTTGGCTCTCACTTCCTCCACATCACAATTCATGATATTGCAAGAATGAAGACCACAGTTCTTGACCTCCCATAGAGTTTTGGTTAACTGACTTTTAGCCTACCCTCACTGGCAGGAACAGGCCTGGCCAACACTAACCCATAGATGCACAGGGCCTTAGAAATGACTGACTCAATGCCCACTGAGTTTGTGGAGTGGTTTGTGATCTTACCACTCATAATTGACAGAGTGAGAAGGTAACAGTCAAGATACCTGGCTATGATGAAAGACACAAAGAGCAAGAGAGAGCCAACAAGATGAGAAAGACTCAATGTCTATGAACGAATGAGTGAATGAATGAATGACACAAGGCACACCCACATCCACACCCACACACACCCCTTCTACTCCCACCCTTTCTCCCAAAGATCAGTGATTATCAAGAAAGATTATAAAAGCCAGAGGTTGCAAAGGATTCCTGCAAAGCTGTGTTGTTTGGACGCGACAGATCTGCTGCACACGTGAATTCAGAGTCCCCTCTGGAAGACTTGACTGGCAAGATCAAGGCAATCAAAACTGCAGCACAGGTGGGAGAGAAGCTCACAAAGTCCCACTCTTAGCTGACCAGCTATTGGCAGATGATGGCTGAAGGAGGGTCAGTTTTCTCCAGGGATGCTTCTATGGGTAGGTTGTCCATGTTCCAGTAGATGGCCCAAGATCTGTACATATACTGAAGACACCAGCCAGACTCAGTGGTTAAAAAGAGTCCACGAAGTTGAGAGGGAGATGTGGTAATGGGGCCTTGGGGGAATTTGAGGGCACTAGCGGTGGATTTGATTTGATCAAACACATTACATACATGTACAGATTCTCAAAGATTAAATAAAAATGTATATAAAAAGAAGAAAAATCAGTGAGCAATGGTGGTAGAGAGAAGGGTTAGGTTAAGGTGCTTTGGATGGAACTCATAAGAAGGTTGAGAGGAACTGATCTATCAATGGGTGAATCTTAATGATGCAAATGGCCATATGAGCCCAGTAACATAATGAAATCTTTTAATTAACTTATCTTGGATGAGTCTTCAGTATTTCCATCATGTAGCTCTGATGGAGATACTGTGTTCAGATTGAATAAGTTTGTGACCTATTGGACAGTTCCAGCTCTTTTGAGTTAATCAATATTCAGATCTTCCTCACTGCTGTTCATGCAAGATTGGTGTACACCTATATCCACAAATTGACCAACTGTGATTGAGGATCTTATTAGGATTTATCCAGCTGATGGCCAGCTTATCAGAATAAAAGCTCTTTTGGGTGTCCAGCCAACTGGCCTTGCATAGCCTTTGTGTGGATACCACCAGTCTTTGTATTCGTATGACTGCAGCTGTTATCCAGATGTACATACATCTTAAGTGAGACTAAAGGGTGACTTCCTATGGTTGCAGGAAAGGCACTGGGCTTGACTTTCAGATTCTGTGACCTGCTACCTCCAGGAGCTCCCCAGCCCCTGTAAGTCAGTTTGTCAGTCTTGGGATGTTTTCCTACTTAAGCCTTTTTGCTTTACAGGTAGGGCTGAGAGGCCTAGAGAGTTCATGTAAGTTGTCTAAACTCAAATGGTTCCTGAATCTTCTGCAGAGGAGATTCCCTTTTGGAAGAGCCATCAATTTGTTCTCACTGTGGTGTGACTGATGACTCAAGCAGGCTGGCCACGTTCACCTCTGAGGGAAGGAGCCATGCTTGGGCTTACCATCAATAGCCTGCTGTGTGTGCATCTGTCAGGGGTGTCAGTAAGTGCTATGGACTAGTTGAGGTTTGGGGCTGGGGTATGGTCTCTCCAGATTCTCAGACCTGGGTTTGGCTATCTGGGGCTTCCCTTCTGCCATTCATTCTCCCAAGCTGTGTACTTGGCAAGAGCCATGCACTTACTCACGCTTCATTACCTGCACCACTTTCTAACTGGTCCTACTCCCAGAAGGCAATAAGAAAATCACTTCTAACTGGGGAGCCATGCAAATGGCTTTCCTGTGTATTTCCTACTTTTCCCTTCCTCCTGAAATGTTCAAACTTGGCACTGACATTGTCTGGGTCTTGAAAGCTGAGGGTAAGTTTAAAACAGAGAGGTAGGGTAAGGGTATTTATGGGACTCTGGGCCCCAGTGTGGTGCAGGCACTGAGCAAGGAGCTGAGGTTTAGAGGGCATAAATTCCAGGGTTTGGCCTCTGGGATGTTCAGCAGGCCACTTTATTTTAATGACATAGATCTTCATCTATAAAACAAAAATGCTGAACTTCTTAATGGTCTCTAGCACTAAAATTCTGTGGTTTCATTTCTGACTCACCAAAACTGTCTTGATAATGAAAACTGAGACACTGGACATCTTACTCTGTCTGTGTGGGCTCTGTCCTTGGTGCTGAGATCCTGGACATCGCATCACTGGTCACCCCTGTGGTGGTGGGAGGGAGCTGCTTTTCACATACCACTAAAAATTTTGATAATTCCTAAAAGTTATTTCTTAAAATATTACTTTACCAAACATGACACAGACTTTGTGCTTGAAGGCCTTTACCAGAACTATTTGTTGTTAAAGAATTTGATTTGGAACTGTTTGCTGAACGTTTGAGATAGTGCCTTCCAGGACCACTCTGGAATTTGAGGGCATGATAGTAGATTCCAGGAGTTTAGAATGCTGCTCAAATGGCAACCATTTATCACATGCCTTCAATAAATCATTACAATGCTCCTGGAATCATTGTGTTATAGTTATGTCTATAACTTGTCCCCAGGCTATCTATTGGCAATGGCAGCAGTTTAAAAGTCTCATGTCTACTGATAGGTCTAGATTGAGAGCTTTGAAAATATAACTTTGGTGTAGATAGAATCTGTTTTATGTTTTTTGTGTTGATATTGTAAAGCTCCTGGATGAGATTCTCTCTCTCTCTCTCTCTCTCTCTCTCTCTCTCTCTCTCTCTCTCTCTCGGAAAAAACCAACTTGACTGCAGGGCAGGCTATGTTGTGAGCTCCGATTTTGTGGGTGAGAAGGCTGAAGACAAACCAGCCCTGCAGGGGCTCTGCCAACTGTCAGCAGACAAGAGTTATAAAGGGAAAATGTAACACAAAATGTCCTCCACCCTAAGGTATTTAGTGGACCAATTGCTTTGACACTGTGTTGAAACAGTAGTGATGACAGAATGAGGATTGTTGTATGAATCAGTCGCCTGACACTGGATGAGGAAAGGAGGCCACCGATGGCCTAAGAGATACCCACTGGCCTGTTTGGAAGGTTCCCAGGGTCGTGGGAAACATGACTATCTCAGGATGTCTCTATACTCACGAAAATCTTCGATTCCATGCCTTTCATGTTCTTGTAGAATACAGCTTCTTCATTCTCCCAGTCAGGGAACTCAAGTCAAGGTTGGTAGTGATCATTTCATTCAGGAGTTATTCCTTGAGCACCTAGAGAGTACTTACCACTATGCTTGTCCATGAGCTCAGTGGATTCGAAGGCTAACTGGCAGCCAGCCAGAGGGGCCAGAAATAAAATTGTGGGGAAGGGATGGGAAGAAGTTGAGATTAATAGCTTTGAAACTTCGGGAAGGGAGGTAATGGTACAAGACTGTGACTGGGGATTCTAGACCTGGCCAGCCGAGGCTCAAGGCCCATCTTAGATGCTTAATAGCTACATGAATGACCCCTTGGTTGGTCTAAACACATTTGCTAAAAAAGTATTAAAAACAATACTCTCACTTCCCAAGGTTGTTGGTGGAATTAAATAAGACAATTTATGCAAAGAGTTTAATCGATGTTTGTGAATGCTTGGTGAAAGGTGGGTGGTCTTTTTTTTTTTTTTTATTATAGACATTTGATCTTCACAGCATGTGGACTGATCTACAACAGCCACTAACTCTAAGATCCATCTCCCATCTCTCTCCTTGGAATACAAAGTCCTTCATTTGGTCTTGATAATTTCTTCTTTCCTTCAAGGACACATTAGAAATCTTGTCATTTTGTCGTTTGTTTGGCAGGGTTTTGAAAGAGTCTTTGGCTCAGTACCTGGAGAGCTGCTGTCTCTGTATACGAGTCATTTCCACATCCAACTCGCCACAGTCCTCAGGGATGCTTTCAACCTCTGTACATCTAAACACAACACCTCACACGTTTGTGAGATAGTTTCCTATGTGCCTCAGGATGGGCACAAAGGGGCCAGCTGCTTTTAAAATGTGGCTCCTGAGTGGCCCTCTTTAATTATTTTCTGTCTCAATCAAGTATGGCTTTTCATTCTTCAATAAAACAAGGCATACTAATTATATGATTATAGTTGATCCTTTAAAATCAACACAGCAGTTAAACACATATTGATCTCCTCATTGTCTCTGGTGATTCTGTCATTCAGCTGGGTGAAGAGGTGGCTGCCTGGGTGCTGTACTGTGTCTTGCCCCCTTCCCCTTCTCTTTGTCCTTTATGCATTGGAAATACATACCTTTCCATGGCAAAGTCCTCCCAACTCCTCCCAATCTTTAATCTCTATGCATGAACCCAGTTATATGTTTCATTTGTTTTGTTCTGGTTTGAAGCAAAATTAATCTGGGAGAATGACTATCTAATTTTCAGACCCATTACTTTCTTTCTTTCGTTTTGGTTTTTTGAGACAGGGTTTCTCTGTGTAGCCCTGGCTGTCCTGGAACTCACTCTGTAGACCAGGCTGGCCTCAAACTCAGAAATCCACCTGCCTCTGCCTCCCAAATGCTGGGACTAAAGGCGTGTGCCACCACTGCCCGGCGGACCCATCACTTTCTGTAAGGCTCAGACAGCATCCTTCACTCTTGAGACCTGAACAGCATGGATGTAGCCACTAACAAAGATGGAATCATTAACAAATCAGCCACAGATGTAGCTGTGTCTGCAGGGCTGGCAACTCCTCCTCAGTCTCTCTCCCCAGTTGTTTCTAGTTCCCAGAATTGCATGTGGTAGTGAGCCACGTGGTCTCCCTCAGTGTCTCATCCCATCTCGTGCTTTTACTATCTATATTTAGCATATATTTAGCATCTATAGCATGCTGGTCACTCCAAACCTTCTTCCAGCCTGGAACTCTCTCCTGAGCATTAAGCTTGTCTCCTATCTGCTCATCCCATGTCTCTACTCTGATACCAAGCAAACATTTTAAAGTCGACCTGTCTAAAACACCTCTCAGCCCCTCATTTGCTCACTCTACAGAAATGTTGCTCTACTTATAACACGTGCCCACGTTATGACTCAGCTTGTCCTATACACGCTTCTGCTGTGTCTCAGACTCTTACGCGACACCGAGCTGTCCAGTAGCTCCCTGACTCGTCTCTCAGCATATGTCCTCCATTCCCTGAAGTCATTGCTAAGCAGTAGCCAAAATGATCTTGCAAAAATCTAACTCATGTCTCCTCTCCTTCAAGTCCTTCAATGTTCTCCCATGTCACTTGGTGTCCAGTCCTTTCAATGACTAGGAAGTTTTATGCTTCTCTGTCCTAGTTTGTCTTTCTATTGCAGTGATAAAACACCCAACCAAAAGCAGCCTGGGGAAGGAACGGGTTTGTTCTATCTTGCACTTTACAGTGTACTATCGAGGGAAGCCAAGACAGGAACTGAAGACAGAAGTTTGAGTCCAAACCGTGGAGGACCATGCTTCCTGGCTGCTCTCATGCTCACTCAGCTATCCCTCTTCTGCAGTGCAGGCTCATCTGTCCAGGCTGCCTTCAAACGAGTGGGCCCTCCTATATGAATTAGCATCAGGGAAATGCTTCACAGGCATGTCCATAGCCTAGTGATGGAGGCAATTCTTCAAGTGAGGTTCCCTTTTCCTTGACACGTCAGTGGTCTCCTTGCTGATTCTTAATATCTCAAAGGCCTGTGCATTTACTGTTCTCCTGTTTGGAATGCTTGTCCTCCAGGTGTCTGTTCAGCCCCTTCCATTAAGACTTCTTTGGTTACTTAGTCAAAGAAGCTGTCCCTATCCCTCCGTCTTCTCTCTGTTTACCTCTGTGCACTCACCATTTTCACATTTACCTTATGTTGTTTTCTTGGAGAGACCAAGGCACGGAATGGTCATTTGTTGATCGACTCAATCTGAGGTTGCCATTTAGTAATTTCATCTCCTCAAGGACTTCATGAGCCTTGTTTAGAATGTGGGGAAACTAAGCCATAGGGATGTTCAGTACATGGTCCGTATTACACACGTGTCTGGGAGACAGCTGGGACTTGTGTTCACAGTCTGAGCCCATGTGGTTTACTGTCAGGGTGTAGAGTGGTTTTCTGTTCCCATAGTTGGGGACTGTCATCCTATAGGGGCCTGGTATGGATTTTCAGGGGGCTGTTCATATATCATTTATAATGAGAAGAATATCTTGGGACCCAAGGTACCAGAGTTTATGATTTGGAATAAATGAAGCACAGCTACTGTGTGCTAGCATGAGAGTCAAGGTAGACTCCTGTTCCTGCCTCTTCCAGGCATGTCCTCACAGAGATGGCCCTCAAATGAAGATATGGGGTGAGCTGCATCCCACGACCCATCCTCTAGATCTTCCATATGCTCCTTTTCTCAGTTTTGCAAATGACACACCACAGATCATTTTAGAAGCTTTGGGACCATCCCAGACAGTGTCCTTGGACCACTTCTTCCGGTGGGTCAGTTGGTAGTTTCTAGATGCATCCTTGCCTTTGTAATATCAGTACTGTACTCATCACTCCAGCAGTCATTTCTCATCTCCCTCAGTCTATTCGGTCTTCAGCCTTGAGCTGGATTGATTCTTCAAGGGAAAAACATAACAAACTCTTGCCTACAGTTTCCTGGAGAACGTGGAATGTTCCTCCAGATCCCCAGGGATGAGAATGGAGACAGAAGAGAGTCCTTCCGGATGCCTGTCCTGGCTTCAGAGCCAGGCTCTTCCACCACACACTCTTAGCTCCACAGAGACAGGCTCTGTGGTATGCCATAGAGGCTTCTACAGCATCTAAGGTATCTGTGCTGGTTTGCAGATCTGACTGTTTCATGCCTGATACATCAGGACATAGGAGACCTGGGCTGGGTTTTGGTTGAACCATAGACTATATGTGTTGGGGTCAGTAGAAAAGGGCTTGCTGAATCTGGTGGCCTCATGGGCAGTGGGAGGATAGTGGTATCTGAGGAAAAAGGCAGATAGAAGGGTCAGAAGGAAGCCATTAGGGAAGAGCTGGCATGATGGCTCAGTGTGTAAAAAATGCTTGCCACCAAGTTTGGTGACCTGAGTTGGATTCCATGAGGGTAAAAGGAAAGAACTGACTTCTTCAAGTTGTTCTTTGACCTCAAGGGAGACAGGGGAGCCCTAAGTAAAAGGACTTTCTTTCCCAATCTTTCCAGGACACTTAAATGTCCCCAGTGTTGTATAAAGAGAACTTCAACTCCCTACCACCTGCACTGCTAAGACCATACCGGACTGCTGGGATTTAGAGTCTCCCAACAGAATGCAGGGCACTGGATCACAACTGAAGTCCAGATAGATGAATTTTTTTAAACATATGCCTCATACATATATTTGGTACATAATTATATTATAAACGATTTGTTGTTTATATTTCAAATTTAACTGAAATATATATATATTTCAGTTAAAATTTAAACACACACACATGTATATATAATTTTTAATGAGATTTGGTAACCCTATGTGAACCTTGACATTCACATTCACATGTTTGTCCCAGACATCCTTGGACAGTTGTAGTGAAAATTGCTGTTGGGACCTTAGGGATCATGGGGCTGGGTCAGTGGCCACCTTTGCAGTTGGACTCCAAGGCCTTTATGAGCCCTGGAATCTAATTGGGCCTGGCAGTTTGAGACCTGATATTCCATTATCTGCCTTTGGTCATTTGGTAAAAAGACTGGACTGCAAGTCTGTCTTGTGTAGCAACTTATCGGCTGCCTGAGGGAAGAATGTGGCTTGTGTCCTGGGCTGTGAAGTGAGCACAATAGACCAGTGTCACAGTTAGTTTCTGTCAATTTGACACAAGCCTAGACATAACCGAAAAGGGGGATCTCAACTGAAGAGCTGCCTCCACCAGTTCGGCTTGTAGGTGTGTCAGTCAGTGAGGATTTTTTTTGATTGCTGATTAATGTGGGAGGGCCAGAGCACAAAGGAAGGTGGCATCCTTGAGCAGGTGGGCTTCTATAAGAAGACATTGCTGAGCAAGCAAGACAAGGCAAATCAGTACGCATCGGAAATTCCTTGATGGTCTTTGCTTCAGCTCTTGCCTCCTGACTTCTACCTTGAGTTCTGCCTTAGCTCCTCTACATGATGCACTGTGATCTATTTGATAAAATAAACCCTTTCTTCTCCAAGTTGCATTTTGTCATGCCATTTATAACAGCAATAAAACAAACTAGAATAAACAGTTTCACACCTCCTGCAAGAGGGAAAGATATATATAAGCCTCTTGGTGAATGCAAAGTACTTGTTGGTAAGTATTAATGGACACATTTCAAGCAAAGAACAAAAAGCACCAGAGAACCTAGAAGGTCCTGAGCAGGGAAAAGCCATTAAGAAAGGCGGGATGAAAGGGTGAGGTTCTTACTCCGGTCTTCACAAGGTTCCTATGAAGGGTTACTGCTTTCCCTGCCTCCTGCTGTCTAGAATCCAGGGCCAGCAGGTGGGAAGTGGGTACAAGAGCAGGTGGATAGGAAGATAATGGCACTGGAAGACTTGAGCAAAGTCAAGGAATACTGGGGCTTGCCTGTGTTATATGCTGAAACCTGGAGGAAGGAATCATGAAGGATGAAGACAATTATGGGCACTATGAAGAGGGGAAGATCATTTCCTTCTAACTGTGGGGCAAGTGGAACCGTGGCACCAGACAGAAGAATGGGTAAGGCCAAGCGGTTTCAAAGCACCCCAGTAAATTTCATAACTGAGAATGGTAGGTATTTAAATCAGTTCTTGACTGGGTTCTTGTCTTCGAGCATGTGACCACTACACACTACTAAGGGGACCATGACAACTGGTCACATAGCATAGAAACCCAGAGTTCTGCATGCTAATGAAATATCTAGATAATTTAATCTCTGGCTCACCCTGAGTAAGTTGTATGAATCCTCATGTGCTGTGACAAGTAAGGACTATCTCCTTCATCAAGGACCAGCGTGCAGGGGGGTCTTCATCATACAGAGCTGTGCCTAAGTCTCTTGCAGAAGGCCCCTCTGCACTCCTGGCACTCACCTTGAGCTAAGCCAGATTCCCCCAACCCCAGGCTCATCTCAGGCCCACAGCCCCCCATTTCCAGGGCCCAACTCCTCACGGTCTTCAGTGGTGTCGGGGTGCACAGGGGTTTGAGAACCACAGCCTCCATCCTAGCCCCTGCTGTTTCTCACCCAGAAAAACTTGGGTGAAACTATCTTAGACTGCGTTTTGCCTCCCCTGAGTGGCATCTCAGCAGCATTCTGACATCCCAACAGAAAGGCTAAATACAGACCCACATCTAACATATAAGAAGACCACTATAAAATGAGGATTGTGTTATGCTGCATATAAGAAAATACCATTTCTGTTGATGCCAGGTAAAAATAAAAATATAAGAGATATGCTAAAGTGAAACAAAAATTAAAAGGAGCTTGTCTATAGAAACAGACAGACAGACAGACAGACACACATACACAAACACACAAACCCAAACACTACCATTTGTGTATTTTATTTTTAAAGTGATGCTTGTGCATCAAGTTGACAAGGAGGGAACGTGTAGTAGTTAATAGTTACTGTCGACTTGACAGGGTTTAGAATCATGTAGAAGATACACTACCGGGCATGACTTAGGAGAGAAGACCTATTCTGAATGTGGGTAGGAGCTAGGACTAGGCTGGAGTCCCAGTCTCAATAGAACAAACAAACACCAGAAGCAGAACATCAGCTCATCACATTTCTCTCTCTCTGCTCTCCGACTTTGCACAGCCACCTCATAGTCCCAACACACTTCTTAAACTGTGATCCCAGATAAATATTTTTCTTTAAGTTGTTTCTATTAGGCATTTTGGTCACAATAAGAGAAAGAACCAATATAGTGCATAAGTCACCATCACTGTGTGTCTCTTGTTCTAAGCCTGCACCCTGTCCCCTGCTCTTTCTATTGTTTCCCCTGTCTGGCCCCATTGAGGGTATGTAAGAATTTTCTATAGCTGATGTATAAAGTTATGGCAAACTTTGCAATTTAATGCAGTTTTAATTTTACTCTTATGTGTATGAGTGTTTTGCCTGTATGCATGTATGCACATCACATCTGTGCCTGTTGAATCCCTTTAAACTGGGGTTACAGATGGCTGTGAGCCACTATGTGGCTGCTGGGAATTAAACCTGGTCCTCTGCAAGAGCAGCAAGTGCTCTCAGCCACTGAGTTATCTCCCCAGACCCCAGATTTATCTTTTATATTTTTGTAGGTCAGATATCTGGATCTTACTGGGCTGAAGACAAGGGTTGGTCTGTCTGCATTACTTCTGCAGGCTCCGGGGCACCTTTTATAGCTTCTAGAAGCTGCTTCTGTCAGCCTTCACCTTCCAATCCAACAATGGTGCATCTCCCAATCCCTAGCTTTCCATCCTCATCCTCTTCTTTAAGAAGAATCTTTGGGAAGACTATTTTAATTATGTTGTGCCTATTGGACAATACAGAGCAATCTCTCAATTTCATGACGTTTAGTGCAATCATGTTGTCTAAATTCTTGTTTGCCATGTAAAATAATGCATTCATAGATTTTTGGGATTGGGATGGGGCATCTTTGTATTTTTCTGTCTCCTGCAGGGTCCTTATGCACAGTGTGGACTCTAAAGTCTCCGTGCCAACAGATGCCATGTAAGTCTGGTGTTAAGCACCATGGTAGGACCTGCCCTTCAGAGGATGAATCAGGTGAAGAGCCCTTGTAGGGCCTGGAATTGGGTCCCAGGGTGCAGCAGAGAAGTACAGATGTGAGCAGTCCCTGACTCTATAGGAGGGTCTGGGAGAGGGGGTCAGAGCTGAGCCCTTGAAGGCATGAGGCTCAGGGTATGGTCCCTTTTGGATGAGTCTGAGAATGGCTTGATCCTTTGATAGAGGGTTACTAACCTGAGTTCAACGGTCTCACTGACCATTGAACATACTGCATGTATGTTTTAGATTTTTGTTGTGAATGTACATTTTAAAGGAGACATTTTATCATTTTTATCAGATTATGAAAATAATCCAGAAAATAGCTATCCATGATTCTAACCTCTTTGTTTACTCTCATTGGGAAAAACAGACTCTTTCTGAGTCATTTTCTGTTCCTTCTGTTCACAAGGATACAGGATTCCATGTGCTTCAAGTACATTCCCCTTCAAACTGACTCTGACAACTCTGCTGTGGTGAAGATCTGTGTGGGTTAGCTGCGGTTCCGCCTGGGCAAGGGGAAAGGGAGCAGTCTAGGGCTGTTGGAGGAGGTGCTGTTCGGATCTCAAAGGCACGTTCCGTGTGTGATCTCACTTGCCAAGCAGAATGCAGGACACAGAGCGAAGCTCAGGAACCAGACGAGAGTCTGGGAATTTGTGTCTGTGCATCTGTCTTCAGCCTTTGAACCACTCCCTGGACTCCTTGTCAGTACTGACCTCTACTGTAGGGATTCCAGCTTCTCCACCCTGGCCACGGAGCTTAATCTCCTTAGAGAGGAGCCAGGAGGTTCTAAGGGAGAGAGCTGAGGGCCAGTCTTAGCACTTTCATTTTTTGAGATGGACCTTGAATTATCCTCCCGAAAGTACCTGCTTCTAAAGAGGCAGATTACTCTGGGGGAAACAGATGATTACAAAGTACCTACTGTACATTGAGATTTTTCATGGTGCCTTCCTGCTTTGGCTGACTGGTGAGAAGGGCCACCCAGAGCTATCCACCCCTGGTCAGCACTGGTTGGACACTTTTTGGTCTTGATAAGTCAGAAAGGCCCCAGGTGGCTCCCAAGAGGGATAGGGACCCATGATGTCCCTCCTGTCACTGTTGTCTGTCTTGTGTTAGTGCCCAGAGAACAGATGGGGAACTGGGTCAGGAATGGTGAGAGGGAGGAAACACTGAACAAATTAACCAGACAGGAGCTACGTGAGGCCATGGCCCATGCCCTGGTTAGCTCTGGGCCCTTCCTTGAAACCCACATGGAGCATACACAGGAGCTCCATCTATTTGTGTGAAAACTTCCTGACTCTCAAAGCATTCTTTGATGGTGAAGAAGAATGCTGCTCTGAAGAAGTGCTTTTAAGTGGGCTGGATGTAGTGACATACACCAGTATAGGCTTAGGCTGAGGTAGGAAGATCTCGAGGCTAGATCTAGCTAGTCAGTTCTAGTTTCAGGACACCTTGGGCTATGTGGCCAGAACCTATCTCCTTCCTCCCTTTCCCCAAAGGGAGTGTGGGTTTATTCATTTACTTGACAATGACAGATAGAGCATGTACTTTTTTCTTTTTTTCACATGTTGAGGTGCTAGGGCTAAATTCCTGTCAGGAGCAAAAGTCCTTGACATGTGAAGTTCATTTTCTAGTCAAGAACAGGAACTGACCAAAATCTTACAAGTGGGTAACTGCAGGCTTTGATGGATATTTTAAAGCCATAGCTCATCAGAATGAGTGAAAGATTCACCAGTTGTATGGGGCTTTGGTCCAGAGTAGGTGGTTCTTTGGTGGTGTTTGAGAAAGATAGGGGCTGGGAGCAAGGAAGGTCAGGCCAGTAGAGGGGCCAAGCCTGGAGAAGGCAGAGAGGACTTTGTGGTTAGGAGAGTCTCTGGAACTCAGGAAGTGCTGAGGAGGCCAGTAGAGTAGAGGGCAGAGTGAGAGGAAGCAGCATGTAGAGCCAGAAAAAAGCAGCAGGGGTGGGAAAGAGAAAGAAAGTACAGGACGTGTGTGTGTGCGTGTGTGTGTGTGTGTGTGTGTGTGTGTGTGTGTGTGTGTGTGTGTGTGTGTGTGTAGGGGGGGACATATGGGGTTTTGTCTAAGAAAAACAGAAAGTCATCTAAGGGTCTGAAGCAGACCCTCATGGGGTAGACCATGGTGGGAAGGAGGGAAGGACAACAAGTGGGGACCAGTAAAGGTAAATGTCTCCCATTGTTGTGGTGGCAGCGTAGATATAGAAGGATGAGTGAAGTTGAGAAACACTCAGAAGACAAAACTGGCAAGCTGTGGGTTAGAATGCATTGAAGGAAGGGTGGATGCTTCCTATTTCAGGAAACATGCCGGTAGCTCACAACACAAAGGTTTTGGAGATGCTAAGTGAATTTGAAAATATTTCCTACTGTAACACAAAACTCAACCTCTGGAAGAAGAGTTATCTCCAAGGTTGACTAATTTAACAGCTCCATAATGTAACAAAAGAAATGGGTTCTTTCCTGTTTCCTACTTTGCAGAGGGATTTTGTTGTCAAATTGTCTCCTCACAGGCAAGAGATGGCTGCTTAAGTTCCAAACATCACACACAGTCATGAGTGTATGGGCACCATTTAAAGTAATCCTTTTCAGCGCCCCCTTCAATTTCTCTTCACAGTTTCTTGGCCAAACCCAGCTCACAGTGTGAGTCATGTGTTAATAACTTGTATGAGTTAGGATTACACCATATTCTCTCATTAAGGGATAGCTTATACAAAAGCAGGTTCTCTCGATAAAGATGGCAAAGGGGAATGTATTTTTTGAAGGTCACTGAGGGTGTCTGCCAACTAGAAGTGGAAACAGCAGAAACCTATGAGCTGTTCTCAGAGAAGGCAGCTTTCCAGGTTGGAACCCCTCGTCTCCCATCTCAGACATCAACTCAAGCCTTTTCTTCAATAGAACTAAGGTTAGAGGGCCTTGGAGTAGCAAAGCCATATTTAAACTCTGTCGGCCATGAGGTAAATTGGTGTAGGGGTTAAAAATGCACATTCCAGGTTTCCCAGTGCCCATTTGAATAAGGGGAGCAGGAGAGGGAGGAGGAGGGGGAGGAGGAGGTTAGGACTCTGCCTGACAGATGAGATCTGCAGGCAATTCAGATGGAAAAGTATTTGATACTCTAGCAGGCTCTGCGCTATGGGGAGATCCACACCTAGAGGGGAGACATAATCTATCCCAGTTCCCACAGAGGGCAGGTTAGTCTCAGTGGGGACCAGTGGGGAGCAATCCAGTGGGTATGCTTGGAGTCTTTCTTTGTGCTGATGGGGAGGGGTCATGGTTCCTGTGAATCTATCTGAACCAGCACATCGCACTACCTTCAGTTCTTAAATGACCCTGGCCTGAGGTTTCACTTTGCAACTGGGTGCACACAGAATCTTGGGCAGTACGGACAGAATTCCACCTCTCTTGGCTCAGTCTGAGTATCTTAGCAGCTCTATGGGGTTCTGCTTTCCTCCCACTTTTTGAATGTAACCAGATATGTCCAGCTGGGGACAAAGTTAGGGGGTACCTGTCCTCCGAAGACACAAACTCCCTGTGGTAGAAAAGCCAATCACTGCAGTGCTGTTGCTTCCCTAGAGGCCATTCCCAGATGCATAGGGCTAGCCTGGCCAGCAGAGGTCACTGGGCGGGTACAAATGAGGCTTGCAGAACAAGCTGTTCCGTGGCCGCCCCCGCGTCCTCTCTCAGACTCCTTCCAGTAGTCCGGAGCTGGGCGCTTAGAGCATGCTACAGTTTTTATCTTGTTGAGAAAGATCGGGTGGCAGTGGGTGGCTGGTGCTGAGTGCAATATACCTGGCTGTGCGCCCTGACCCCGGGCTCAGACCTCGAACTGCAGATACCTGCCTGGGCTCTACTGCCATTTCTCTTTTCCAGTCTGTATCCGGCCGCGGAGGCTAGCCCAACCAGAGCCATCAAACCGGAGCTTTTGCTGCTTGAAGCACCCCTGCAGCCATCATCAAAGCCTGCATGCAGGGGTGGTGGGGGCCAGGAAAGTGGGTTAGCGATTTCATTTTAGAGTAAGAATACCCCAAACTCTTGGAGGGCCTCTCAGCAAGGATATTAAACATGAAGGCAGCCTGCCGTTGAATCCGTACTATTCTCTTTTTAGCTGGGCATCTTGACAGATTATTTCCTCCCCCTGCATCGTGGTCTCTGCTGCTGTACAAAGCGTGTAGTGATCTCACCTGCCTCATGGGGGTGCTACGAGGCCCTAAATAGAAAGTTTGGGGGCAGAACCTGGCACAGGGTCAGGGCTGTTCCTGTTATCTACTCTTGATACTAATGCTAACGTCTTTCCAGTCCCAAAGTCTACCAAAGGAAAGCGAGGCTCCTTCAGTCATGCTCACTGCTGGCCTTGGAGCCTTTAGTGCACCTCACTGCATCAGAAAGGATGCCTTGAGCTCTCAAAGGCTCCTCCACCAACCGGAGCCAATGAACTGTCCTTCTCTAGCTAGAGAATGGTCCTCAGGGAACATTCTCTTAACCTCTTGTCCTACCTTAGTGAAACTCATGGATTTGTGGACCCTTGGTGCCCTCACCAGGGTCTCAGTGAGGCCATGAGGGACAAGCCTTTGCGGATCGGTACAATGAAGTGCTGTGTGTTTGGTTGCATCTCTATTTTCAGAAGATGGGCCTAGTCTTTGGCACTGTCTTTAGAGGACTCTGCAGGGCCTTCCTGTAGCTGTGGCTCGATAGGCTTCCCTGGTGACTATGTCTATTGAAAGAGCTCTTTGTACATGGCCATCTGGGGAAAGAATGGCAGTTGGAATGCCCCCGCAACTGCCTGCCAGCATCATCCAGCCCCTTGGGTGGGTGAGGGCCATATAGCCTGCCAGGAGCATGAGGCTCAACTGCAGACCAGATTCCTTAGTTCCCACGCACCACGCATGGCTGTCCCCTCTCTGCAAAATGTGACAGAAGGAGCTATGGACTAGGAATGAGGAGACTTCAGTTGTCTTTGGGCAAGTCTCTTCTTTGAAGGTAGGATTTTCATTTATACAATGGTACAATGGACACACACACACATACACACACACGCACAAACACACACACACATTGAAGTACTCAGAACCAAACCCAGACCCTTGTACATGCTAGACGAGTATCTTCAATTGAACCACTAACCACCTTTTGAATAGAGATAATAATAGCTGTTCTATGTGCTCCCCAGGAAGTCTAGAGGGGCTATGCTCATAGGTCTTTGACAGAAATACAAGACTAGAAGAAGGTGGGTACAGTTCTTGCTGAGTTATTGAACTGCCATGCATTCTGCACTGGTCATTTTTGTGGGCAATCAAGTAGTTGCCAAGCAGAGGGCTCAGAGGAGACTGGTGAGGGAGGACTTTGACCTTGGAGGCTCTCTACTCTCTATTATTTTATTGGAGAAACAGGGCACACATGTCTGATAACAGGGGCTCATACAAATACAGACTTCAAAGAAATCCACAAGCATGGCTTAAATAATTGTCTGTAAACCCATAAAATATTTCTAAACTAACAACAGCTGGGAGTTCAATTGCCCCAGACTCTGAATTCTTCAAATTTAGGAGATGGTAGCCTAGGAAGACTTTGGGAAGAAAAAAACAGGTTCTCAAAAGAGAGGTGTGAGGAAGGGGTTGAGGGCCAAGGTTGTAGAAGTGATGGAGTCAGAGGCCAGGTTAGTCAAATTTACAGCTAGTTGCAGATTGGGAAGATTTGACTGTGGCTTCTGGTATATAGAGATGCTGAAAGTGTGGTATGTAAGGAACAGTGAGCAGGTCTCCTTATTGGTCCTGTCAGATAAGGACCAGAGTTAGTTGAGAGGAAGTTGAGAAGGAAGACTGCTAAAATCGATTAGCCCAGACAGCACTATCAAAAGGCCTTGATTAATGTGGCTCATCACCACAGGTCAGTTTCCTGAAACAAAGATTTTCATGCAGGATGTTTATTGGACAGGGTGCTTGATACAATGAGAGCAGGATTCAGGGGGACAGCGTGCCATTCTGTGCCACAATTGGGATTCCAATTGATCCTATAGGGGGCTCTGAGAAGGATGGCCCTTCTAAGAGGTTCCTACTTCAGGTTGAGGAGCAAGGGCATCATGTCTACCCACCAACTGATGGTTGGGTAGGAGTGTCTTTCATAGATACCTGTGTCTGCTGGGGTAGGCAGTACTTGTAGAGAGGAACAGTTGTAAGTGGTCAGTAACCAAGAGCTGCCAGTAGCTATGGGCATGAGGTGTCCATCCTGCAAGTTGGCCTGTTTGGTGAATACTCCATACCACTTGGAAGGCCTCTCATAGTACTACTGACTAGGCTCCATGACCAATGCTAACCTCTTGAAAACTTCTAGGACAGGACAATTCATCTCCTTTTCTTTCCTATCTGTTTATAAGACATTAGAGGAAGAAGTGAACTTCAAGACCATTTGGTACAATAATTCTCAGCCTAGTGAAAGGTGCAGTTTAGAATGCAGAGGCCTTTTCTGAATCCTCAGTAGGCTGGAGGTGAATTAAACCTCGACCACCCAACAAAGACGAAATACTAAACCCAATTGTTCTTTCATAGTGGTGGCTAGGTTTTGGAAAAGGAAGAAGGAAACCTTTGCCCTTATCTTCAGCCTTCTTTTTAGGCCTCCCTCCTTTGTGTTTTTTATGGATCCTTGTGACCGACTTCCTTAGTCACTATTCTATCGCTGTGAAGAGACACCATAACTGAGGCGACTCTTCTAAAAGAGAGCATTTAGTTAGGGGCTGGCTTACAGTTTCAGAGTCTCAGTCCATTATCATCATCTGCAGGGAGGAAGAGAGGGAGGAGGGAGGGAGGGAAGAGGGAGAGGGAGGAGGGAGGGAAGAGGGAGGGAGGGAGAGAGAGAGAGAGAGAGAGAGAGAGAGAGAGAGAGAGAGAGAGAGAGAGGCTGGCATGAGCTTTAGAAACCTCAAAGCCCATCCTTAATGACACACTTCCTCCAAAAAGGCCACACCTTCTAATCCTCCTAATCCCTTCAAGGAATTCCACTCCCTGGGGACTAAGCATTCAAACATATTTGCCTACAGGACCATTCTTATTCAAATCACTACACCACCTTCCTGTACTTATACTGTCCCTCTCCCTGACTTGCTCTTGTTTGTGAGCTCAGGCACAACTCTCCTCCCATTCTCGGAATAAGTGCCACTTTGCTGAGATAGTGAGTTAATTTATGAAAAGTGCCAGACACCTGCTGAGCTCCACCCCAATGGTAGTTACTGTTACTACATCCTCTGACATAAAGTGCACTTCTCCATCCTTAAATAGAACTAAGCTTTACTTTAATGGCTTGCTTACTTTTCCTCAGTAAGCAGATAACACATCTTTTCTTCATACCCACGCCTTCTAGCACAGTGCCTGATACAGAGTAGATGATCAATAAGAGCATGTAGGACAATGGAGGTGTTATACTTCTAGTCACATAGTTTTAAAAAAAACCCTCCTTTAAAGCACATTTAATCAGGGATACTTAGTAGTGGTTTACTGACAATGGTCAGTTGTGGCACCTTGTTGTTTAATAATTACTAAATATTGAGTTTATGAGTTGATATAGGTAGATGGTTGGTTGGGCAGACAGATGATGGATAGATGGGTAATAAACTGTGGAATAAGGCCAGGGTTTGCAAAGAAGGCAGGATGAAGAGTAAGAAGAAAAGGACTAACATTTCACAGATGCCAAGCCAATCAGTGGTGAACTGAGGAGGAGACACCTCAGCCCTTGCAGCTCCTGTGATCTTGCTTAGTTGCGACTAAGGAAGTGCTGCCCCTGCAGGTCCCCACCTGCAGGGAGTGTGTCTGCAGGGAAGGTGCTTGATCATTATTCACTCTGACACATCCCTGAGGTTATGGCAAATGCTGTGTGCTGAATCAGGGAGAGGTGGGCAGTTGGTGGATGGACTTTACTGGAGAAAGCCTGGAGACAGGGAATCAGAAGCTATGGTGCCTGTGTCTTAAGGGGACTGATAGAGTTCCCCAAGGAGAGAATCAGGGCCAGGGCCAGTCACCTTGTAAGAGGCTATGGAGACTCTGACCCCTCAGAGAACATGGCAGGGTGCAGATCTATGCTCCATTCCAAGAAGTTCCTGCTCCAGAGAGATCTTGCATTTGTCTGTTGGTGTGATAAGCAAGCAGGTAGTTGATAGAAATAGTTTGTTGTGATGAAATAAACAAGTTAAAAGGGGGCATTTTTTTATTTTGAGTCATGGTTTTAGAGAGTTTGGTTCACAGTCATTTGGTCCTATGTTTTTTGGTCTGCTGTGAGTCAGAGCATCACAGAGTGTGGAGGAAGGGGCTCCTCTTTTCTGGTGGGCAGGAATCAGGAGCAAGGGGAACACCGAGAGAGGTGTAACCTTCAGAGCTACCGCCCCTCGGATCTACTTGCACTAGTGAAGCTCCACCTCCTCACGTTTCCAGAACATCCCAAACTAGCCTTACCAGATAAGCATGTTTTCAACACATGAGCTAGTGGAGGGCATTTCCTACTGAAACCATGATGGGGTGCTCTAGTGCAACCAACACCAAGTGCTATAGCAGAGGGAGTTGGTTAAGAGAGGAAGATAGAGGCTTGGTCCTTGCTCTACAGAAACCTTGCTGGTGGTTCTGGATGGGGCGGTCGATGTGTTTATAAAAAGATAAAGAGATAGAGAATATACTTTATGGGGGGGAGTGATGAGGTATGGGGAAAGGGGGAGCCTTGGCAGGCCCATGCTGAGGCATCCCTTCCCCCTGAGGGACCAGTCATATGGACAGCATAGTATAGAATAGAGTTTATTCAGGGCATGGGGAGGGGAGCTAAGAGGGTAGTAGAGACAGAGAAAGGCAGAGAGAGGGAGAGAGTAGAGAAGTAGAGGCTGGACATGAATGCAAATGTGTGGAAGGGAGGGGGAGCAAGAGGGCAAGAGGGTAAGAGAGAGAGAGAGAGAGAGAGAGAGAGAGAGAGAGAGAGAGAGAGAGAGAGAGAGAGAGAGAGAGAAAGTAGCCCCTTTTATAGTGGGCCAGGCCCACCTGGCTATTATCAGGTAACTGTGGGGTGGAGTTTAGACAGAATGCTAACAGCAGTACTGTTTCCCTGGAGACTACAAAAAGTCTGGGGGCTGTAATTCTACCTTGAGAAGACAGTGCTTTGTATTGGACCCATGTCCAGGAAGCAGGCCTGTTCTAGAGGCCTGTAATGAAGGACAGCTCTGTACAAGCAAAAATTCTCCCAGCTCCAAAAGTAGCGTCCTCCCTAAGAAATGGAGTTCATACAAAAGGGACATTTTATACCTCTCATTTGCAGCGGTTGGTTCCCTGTCCTGTTCCCCCCCATACACTTAGCCCACAAACAGGGCCCCTTTCTCCTCCTCTGGAGTTACTGCTGTAAGCCAAGGGAGGGAGATGGAAAGTAAGTAAGAAGTAGCTAGACCATCTGCCTGTGGGGCAGGCTTCTTGCTACAGAGCAAGAGGTCTGTCCAAAGGGCTGGGGGGAGGCGAGCTTCTGGGCAGTGCATAGGAAAATTCTGTTCTTCATTTTCTAGTCTCCTTTGTAGAGTCCCTGATGCCTCAAGGCAGAACATCCCAAGGGTGTGAGCTGAGTGGGGCTTTCAGCGCCATTGCCACCCTGTGGTGGGTCAGGAGCTATCTTATCAGCCTCCCCATCTTGGTTCCTTCCCTTGACTCAGGACTGGGCTGTCAAGTATAGTTTGGGAGGCAGGGAGGGAGAGAGAATGAGTCTAGCACCGCATGTCCTGGAAGGACAAATGTGAAAATATAAAAAGCTTCTGGTCTTGGGGCCGAGTCACACGACTGGGTGGCCTGCCACCTTGACTGTCGAGTTGTCAGTTCCTGGGAGGGTGGATGCTCCAGCTTCAGCCAGGGGGGCTGGGGAAAGCTGGGTTGTGAAGATAACAGGTCTCGGTTGAGTCATAATTGTATTCTCCTGCAGATGTCTTCTAGCTTCAGAGGAGGAAACAGAGGCTCAGGGCTGTGGCTGACAAGGTTCACTTTAACTGAGTTCTCTCATTCTTCACCTAGCCTTGTTTGCAGTGCAGCTGATGCTTCCCTCCTCTGCAGAAGCTAGTGAAACTAGCTGAGGAGGAGAAAGTTCCCTAAGGTTTTTCCTGGATGTTGGTGTGGAGGTTTGAGGGAAGTATCAGCATCCTTTGTAGTCTTCTGCTTTTGGACTAGGAAGGGAAATATGTGACCAACTGTCTTTAGGGGATGGTCTAGGGGTCAGGCAACTGGTATCCTGCAGGACCAGATTAGATGTCTTGAGTGAGCTCAGGGAGGGCAACTGACTTCTGTAATGACAGGCCACTGAGCAGCTTGCAGGAGTTTAGTGACATTCTAGCTGCCAACTCTTTGGGCCACTTGGGAGGCAGCTGGGGAAGAAGGGGTGGCTTGGTTGGGCTTGGATAGAAGGGCTTCGGGCAGCTGGGCTCCTTAATAATTACTCTAATTTCACTTGACTAATCCTGGGCACCCCAAAGAGATGAGGCTCAAGTCATCTCTGGCCCACTGATAGTCAGGAGCCTCTACCTCCAGCTTCCTCAAGAACACTGCTTAATGCCCACAGATTGCCTGGAGTCTCCCCTGGGCCTCTGCTCGGCCAAGCAGCCTGGGCCAAGATGAGAGTGAAGCTGTCAATAATTCATGCCCCAGCTCCCCTTGCTTCCCCTGCTTGGCTGGCTGTAAATATTTCACAGGTTTCAGTGGGCAGAGATGCCCAGCAAAGACTTCAGGATAGGAATTCAGGTAGCTTCCTCTTTCCCAGAGCTCCTGACCAGACCTTGGTAGGGGGTGAGCCCTGCCCCTCACCTGTAGCTTGATCAGGCTAGACTTGTGTTCTCTGCTGGAGATTACAGAATAGGGCTATATCCTCTGTAGGCTGGCTACTTGGAGTAGTGGGTCCTGAAAGAGGAGGTGAGGTGGCAGCTGCCCCAGAAGAGCTCTGGAGGTTTTCTACTCAGTCTCTTTCTCATCTCTCACATTTCTCAGGCATACGCCATCTTTGGCATCTCATGTCGCCTGTTCTGGTTCAGCCCTTGGCCATTACTATCTTTCTGGATTATTGGTCAAGTCGTCCTGTGACTATAGAGAAGCTGAGAACTCTTTCTGAAATGGGAATCTGACTGCTGTGCTTCACCCTTCAGGAGACATTGGAGCAAAATCCACTTTTCTCATGCTGGCACGTGTAGCTTATCTTATGTGGGCCTTGAGCTCGTGGGTCTCCCGGCCTGCTTCCCAGGCTGTTATTGGCTCGTCTTTCATGTGCCCCAAGCTCTCTCTCATCTTTCAGTATTTGTTCTAGTTACACCTCTGCCATGAGGCTCTGGGGTGCCAGTTTCAGAGCTGTGTTTAGCTTCAAGCTGTTCTGGTGGTCACTGCCTCTCTGGAGTAAACATACACTCCTAAATGACATCAAGTGCAGTGCTTGATGGACTGAGATCCAATTTCTAGCTTGGCCAGTGGTTTGCCTATTACAGTGGCTGTGATCTCTTCATCCCAAACTAGGTGCTTCTGGAAAGTGAGAGGGTAATAGGTAGTCAAAGGTAGTCAGGAGGCTAGGAAACATGGCCTGGGAGTGCCCAGTGCAGTCCATGCCAGGGTAGGTGCTCCACACTCTGTCTTTATGATGATCTTATGGATTTCTGGCTGTGGAATTTTCATTAGTAGGTAGGAAGGTATCATCCTGTAGACAGGACAGAAGATAAAACTGATGGGTAGGAGTACTTAGTACTTAGCACTTAGTATCCTGTGGCTTATTCAAGAGGATCCAGAAAAATGAAGGAAATGAGAAACCTTCAGGAAGAGACTGCATATGGAGGACACTGCTAGAGGATATTAAAGCCAGATTTTACCAAGCTGTCCTTGGGAGAACCAGAATCACTATCACAACGGGCCATCCGAGCATCAGTGGGGAGCTTTTACTTGTTTGCTTTCTATCACACTGGTGGGGGGTTGCCTCCTTTGTGTTGTTTTTCTGAGTGCACATTGTCCACATAGTCCTAGAAGTTCAGGAGCAGAGAGGACCAAGACTGAGAGGAGCAAGTACTTGAGTCACAGTCAAGCAAGGAGACAAGGAGAGAGAACAGTAAAAAAGCATGCATTTTCCCAAGAGGTTAAGTTTGAGGCTTGTGGAGGACAGGGGCGTACTGTGAGAGGTAAGAGACTGTGGCCTTTTCTTTGACATTCATTCATTTACAAATGATCATTGGTTAAATGGACATTAGGAAGCAATGAGCAACCAGACCAACCTAGGAATGGCCAGCTCTAATTCTGTGTCTATCTGAAGTCTAGAGATAACTTGGAATGAACTCAGGGCATAAGGCAGACTGCTAAGTGAATTGTGGGTAAGTGGGCCTCTCTTAAGAGTTGGAAAGCAGGGCTCTAAAGGCAGCCTATTGTTCTTCCAGAATCTCTTTTTCTATTGGGCTCCCAAAGGATGGACATTGAGCAAGGAAGAACCCTGCCTTTCTGATTTCAGGTGCCACCATTGGTCATGGTGGTGGAAGCAGTGGTAGGACCTAGACACCTCTGCAAAGACCAGTAAGATTATATGTGTGGGCTCCTTGCTGATAACTTGTATAATATGTGGGAACAGAGGTTCTCTTCTGTCTCTGTCTCTCTGTCTCTCTCTGTCATTCTCTGTCTCTGTCTCTCTCTCCTTTCTTTTCAACCATCCCCAAGAAGACTGCAGAGACTCTCAGTCCTGAACAGATTCATCCACCCATCTAGTATTTCCTAGATCTGGGCCCAGGGAGGAAAAGGAAAATGATCAATTTTTCCAATTTTGAGACCTCACGAGGAAACGTGATTGGGGCACATCTTCGGTTCTGCCCTAGCCATTCACTTGCTTTGAGTCCCTTGAATGAAGTCAATTCACACCTGAAGCTCGATAACCTTCTATAATCCCCAGGTCAATGTTAATGACCACAGTGACCTCCCAGGGATGCTTGGACGCCAGGGTGAGGTCTGCATGTGAAAGTGCATTGAGAGGAATGCTGTCCACTGGTGCAAGGCCTTTGTCTCATTTTCATCATGCTTATCATCTTCTCCATCTCTGTGATCCTTAGCAGCAGGCAATAGCAAAGCTGCCTGCAACAGGATAGGTTTTGCTGCTGTGCTCGGAAATGCCTGTCTGAAGTAGGCCACACATTGGCTATATGGAGTAGTGGGTTTAATTTATAATCAGCTTCATTAGGAGTCTATTTCAGAGGTGGGTTCATGGATGCTTTAACCCACATATCCTCTGGGCTCTCCTCTATGACTGGCCAGGGCCTCCCCAGCTATACATAGCTTTAGAGCTATGAAAGGGCTGGAGGCAGGAAAGGCAAAGGAAGTAGAAGCTAATGAAAAATTCAAGCTAATTGTTTGTTAAGAAGCCTGTCTGTCTTGAATGGGATTTTCTGGCCTGGGGAGGGGGATGTGGGGTGGCCTGTGGCCGCTGTCAATTTGTTAGGTACAGTTTCCTGGAGGCTCCTGGTGGGTGGGTGAATGGGTCTGGAGAGGATGGGGAGCTTCCTGGGCAGGCAGCCAGGCTCTGCCTCTGTGGTACCCACATTTGGGGGAGGGAGAGCTGACACGGATGCTCTGGCTTTCATTGTGTTTTGACATACAAAGTCCTCCTCTAAATGGCTAGGGTTGTGTGGCAGTAATGTGTTTTGTGTATGCAGAGGAAGAGGGGAGACCAAACTGTATGCTGTAAGTCTCCAGTGTAGTTTAGATCCTTCATCCTGACCCCAAAGGCTATCTGTGGTTGGAGATGACTTTGGTCTCTATAGTAAAGACTGTCTGGGCAGCACTTTGGGTTGAAATGGCAGGAGAAGTGAGTTTACCCCGAAATAGAGGGTACCAGAAACTTGTTTGGTATTGAAGGCAATTAGTGATGAGTTAATTCATCGATGTAGCTGAGTAGCCCCTGCTGAGGCCTGGGCTAATGAGAGAGCGAGAATTATGTGACAGGCCCAGGCAATGCTAGAGTGGGGAGCCAGGATGTGGGGAGGGCAGCTAGTTGTGTGGATTCTGGGAGCGGTCCCAGAGGCAGGGATGAAGAGTGCAGAAATTAGATCAGACTACTTGATAAACGGATTGAGGTTGCAAGAAGTGGCCATTAGGATCAGCTCAAAAGTAGCAGGCTGAAAGATAGAGGAGCACAGGAATATATCTGTAAGTGGGTCTAAAAAAGAGGAATACACCATGGAATTTGGAGTTCTTAGAGGCCACATAGAGGGCAGAATTGGCCCCCGAGCCTAAGGATACAGTTAAAGTACAGTGAGGTAGGGCTATGCTTCCTAAGGTCAAGGGCAAAGGAGATAGCTGGTCGGTCTCTTTGAAGATGTTTCCCAGGGACATGGGGCACTGTAGGCTGCAAGTTTGAATTAACCTGGGTGGTGCTGTTTTTCATTGTGCTCCGTTTGCCTGTCTGGCCTCTCTTCTTGAGTATAATCGGTATTCTGAGATTTCTTCGCTGTGAGAAAGTTTTGTAAGTGTGGTTTGGTGGTTTAAGATTGTAAGGACTCATGAGGCTTGCAGTGGACACACCCTGGCTGCAGCCGGGCCTGCTGTGTCTGAGGAGCCTCTGTGAACCCCCTGATGTGTTTACAAAAAGATAAAGAGGAAAAGAGTCTGTTCTATGGAGGTGTGGTGAGGTACGGGCCCATGCTGAGGCACCCCCTTCTCCTGAGGGGCCAGCCACATGGACGGAATAGTACAGAATAGAGTTTATTCAGGCCATGGGGAGGGGAGTTAAGAGGGTAGTAGAGACAGAGAAAGGCAGAGAGAGGGAGAGAGTAGAGAAATAGAGGCCGGCCATGAACACATGGAGAGAGGAGGAAGGGAATGGGGAAGGGAGGGGCAGCAAGAGAGAAGAGAGGGAGGAGGGGGCAAGCAGCCCCTTTTTATAGTAGGTCAGGCCTACCTGGCTGTTGCCAGGCAACTGTGAGGTGGAGCTTAGACAGAATGCTAACACTCCCTCCATGTTCTATGCCTTAATGGCGTCCTTGCTTACTCATCTCCCTCCCTGCTCTGCACAGGGTCCAGTGAAATTTGTGTCTGAGTCACTTTCATTCTGAGATCTCTTTCTCTGATACGGCTTCTCTGACGTGTATTCTGAACCCCAAATTTCTTCATGATTGGACATAACAAAGGTGGGGAACACATTTCTTTTTCCTATGGATCCCTGACCCTTTGGCTTAGTTTTGAGGAACTGAGTGGATTTGTGGTCAAAAGAACCCTTTAGAGATTGAAATTCTTACCGGTAAAATGTAGACAGCCTAAGCTGTCCACACTGGGACTGGGGTAGCCTGAGAGGAACGAATGCCCCTGATGAAAGGACCTGTATATTCACGTGTTCTGGTCGATGTCTAACTTTCTGAGTCTGATGTCCTTTAACATTCTGTGAGGGAGAAATTCTCATCTCTCCAGTAAAAATGGCCACAGTTTACCTTGTAAAGTTTCTTCTCTTGAAATGTCATCGGCTGGGCTTTTCTTGCACAGGAATCGAAACTGTCTTTCCAGCCGAAGGGTTCCCGGACCCTATTCCTATCCTGGTCCGAGGTGAGAGCAGCCATGTGTTTTTTGCAGCGTCTTAAAGTTGTTTTTTCACCTTTAGCTCTTGCATATACCTGTGTTAGATCCTGACTAGTGGTGTCTGTTCCTCACTTGTCTATGAAGCGTATGGATGATATACTTGAATAGCTAGGGAAGTCTGGCTAGAGATAGAGTCAGGTTCTAACTTGAGAGGCAAGGGAAGTGGAGGAAGGGACATACACAGTCTGAAGAAGGTGAAGATGTGTCCGGCCAGCAGGGGGCGCACTCTGAGGCCGACTAAGCAGGGGCCAGCGATGTACCAGGGACGCTTTAGATGAAACTTCCTGATGATTCTAAATTGTCTCATTTTCATCTCAGAAAATTATTTTTAAGATTTAGACAATTCTCAACTTGGCTTAAGAAGAACCACGGCTACAATAACCTCTCCTTTGTCTTACTTTGTTGCTCTCCAAAATATAAGAATACAGGAATATAGTTTTACAAGATAAAAAGAAATATGTACACTAGGTAAAGCAAATGGTGGAGTTCATTTTGACCCCAGGACACCTTCTTTATTCTCCTGTCTGGATGAACAGTTAACAGTATAAGAGGCACTCTTTCAGAATCTCGCCCACACACTGGGCATGTGTGTATGTGCACAAGAACAGATATAAAGTATTAGGCATAAATGGGATTGTATGGCTTTCCACTGTCGCACTTTTGAATACCTTTCCAACATTTGTAATTAAAGGAAGAATGCCTCTGTAGTGCTCCTTAATACCAATGGGTTATAATTTTAACCACTTTGGACATGTACTCTGGTTATAAATGAAATGGAGGGTCTAAAATGGTGTACAAGCCAGTCGAGTGTTGTTCTTACTGACTTTTAAGAATAACTCCCACCTGTTTTTTATGTATGTTGGGTATTTGGTCTTTCAAATTAATTTAAAATCATTGCTTAAAACCTGTCAATTAGTCCTTTTGTTTTATATATACTTTATAAATCTTTTCTCACATCCTTTCATTTAAAATTATTTGACTACAAGGAAGTTTGACTTTGTAATGATTTGGTTGTAATTTGTCAACATTTTCTTTATGGCTTAGAGTATTAGCTTCATTTGGAAGCCTTCCTCCTAGTCCAAGATTGCAAACAATGCTCTCTTGTGTCTTTCTCTTTCTTTTAACTTTGTGTGTGTGTGTGTGTGTGTGTGTGTTTGTGTGTGTACTGGAGTGTGTAAACAGGTATATGCATGTATGTGTGAAGGTCAAATGTCACTCATTCCTCCAGGGCCATACACTTTGAATTTTTTTATTGGTGATTTTATTTGTTTACATTTTAAAGGTTGTCCTCCTTCCCAGTCTCCCCTCCACAAACCCCCATCCCATACCCCTCCCCTTTGCCTCTATGAGGGTGCTCCTCTACCCACTCACCCACCCCAGCCTCACCCCTCTAACATCCCCCTTCGCTGGGGCATCAAGCCTCCACAGGACCAAGGGCCTCCCTTCCCATTGATGCCAGATAAGGCCATCCTCTGTTGCATATGTAGCTGGATCCATGGACCCATCTATGTGTGCTCTTTGGTTGGTGGTTTAGTCCCTGGGAGCTCTGGGGGGCTGTGTCCAATTGGTTGATATTGTTGTTCTTTTTATGGGGTTGCAATCCCCTTCAGCTCCTTCAGTCCTTCCTCTAACTCTTCCATTTGAGTCCCCAAGCTCAGTCTGATGGTTGGCTGTGTGTATCTGCATTTGTAGTAGTCAGGTGCTGGCAGAGCCTCTCAGAGGACAGCTATACCAGGCTTCTGTCAGCAAGCACTTCTTGGCATCAGCAATAGTGTCAGGGCTTGGTGTCTGCAGATAGGATGGATCCCAAGGTGGGGGGCACTCTCTAGATGGCCTTTCCTTCAGTCTCCGCTTCATTTTTTGCCCCTGCATTTCCTTTAGACAGGAACAATTCTGGGTTAAAATTTTTGAGTTGGGTGGGTGGCCCTATCCCTCATCTGGGGGCCCTGCCTACCTACTGGAGGTGGTCTCTCCAGGTTCTATCTCCCTGTGTTGGGTATCTCAGCTAATGTCATCACCACTGGGTCCTGGGAGCCTCTTGCTTCCCTGGCATCTGGGACTTTCTAGTGGTCCCCCCCTCCCCATTTCCCACTGCTACATATTTCTATTCATGTTCCTGACCCTCTGGATTTCTCTTCTGTCTCTTCCCATATCTGATCCTGCCTCCCCTTTTCCCCTCCCCCTCCTCTCTCCCTCCCAGGCCCCTCCCTCCCTCTACTAACTGTGATTATTTTATTCCCCCTTCTAAGTAGGATTGAAGCATCCACACTTTGATCTTCCTTCTTGTTAAACTTCATGTGGTCTGTGAGTTGTATGGTGGGTATTCTGAGCTTTTGGGCTAATATCCACTTATCAGTGAGTACATACAATGTGTGTCCTTTTGTGTCTCAGTTACCTCACTCAGTATTATCTAGTTTCATCCATTTGCCTGCAAATTCACGAAGTCATTGTTTTTAATAGCTGAGTAGTACTCCATTGTGTAAATGTACATTTTCTATATGTACATTTCCATTCTTCCATTGAGGGACATCTGGGTTGCTTCCAGCTTCTTTTAAAGTTAAAATCTCTCATTAGGACTTGGGACTCACTAATAGGTTAGGCTGGATGGCCAACAAGCCCAGAGAATCTCTTTGTCTTTGTTTATCCATCACAGATATTACAACCATGCACCAACATACTCAGCTTTCCCCCTGGGTTTTGTGGAATGGACCTCAGGTCCTTATGCTTGACTGGGACTTTACCAACTGAGTAATCTCTCCAGCCCTTCTCTAGTGTTATATTTTAAAAGATATGTATGTGTGTCTCTCTGTGTGTATGCCATGTGTGTGCAGTCGCTCACAGAGGCTAGAAAAGGGCATTGGATTCTCTAGATCTGGGCTTACAGATGGCTGAGAGCTGCTGGACCTGGGTGCTGGTACCCAAACTTGAGTCTACTGAAAGACCAGCAAGTGTTGCTCATTGTGGAGGCATTAGCCCCATAATGTAATATTTTAAAGTTGTTTTTCAGTACTAGTTTTTTGACATACCTTTGATAAATTTTGATGAGAGTAATGAACTGATTCTTACTTCTTAGAGAAACGTGTTGACACATGGACATAGACAAACCTTACTAAAGATAATTCCAAACACTAAAGCAAGGTTTATCTTTGAAATCATGTTTATTTTATTTTGTATTTTATTGTTTATTTATCTTATGGAGTCTTTTGAAAGTTTCAATACACTTGTGATGATAAATTTAAAACTTCAGAAATATGTAGTGTTAAGACATGAAGGCACCTCACATTTTTCTGTTCAATCATACCTTGGGGATTAAGCTTTTTTACAAGAAGCCTGTCTTAGAAAAATAAGATAGGTTTATTGGCTACTTGTACTTCTCCTGTGAATGATATCTTTGTACCCCTTACCCATTGTTTGTACATGGGTATCATCAAATTGTGGCACTGTCATTGTTTTTATTTGCCATTGTTTCATTCATTTGCTGTGCTGAGCTGTGCAATATAATTGAAAAGAACACTGAACTAAAAAGAATTGAGTTTATGGTGTGGCACACCCACAAGCTAGTTTTGTAACATGTAAGCTGCACAAGGCTCCTGTGCCCAGTCTTCTTCCTTGTAAGATGAAGCTATTGCCTTAAGCTCCAGTTCTGTGGGTTTTATTCCTCAGCCACTGTGTCTACTTTGGCCTGATTTTCTGGACAGCAATGTGGCAGATTCACATGCTATTAGTGACTCTGATTTCCTCTGTGGATGGGTTGAACGGAGAACTGGGAATTCAGGTGGATACAAGTCAGTGAGAAGAAAGGCACCAACTTTGGTGGTGAGGGTAGTGGTTGGGTCAAAGAAATCACAGACCCCAAAGAAGACGCAGAAGGGCTGTTATGTTAGCAGGTTCTAAAACACCTGGCATTCAGCGAAGTCTTTTTTTCTATTTTGATTTCAGATTTTTTTTTGTCCAAAAAAACCCCCAAAAAAACAAAAAAACAGGATTTGGGGGAATGGAGATGAGTGAGAGTTTCTGAGTCCCCTCTAGTTTTGCTGTCCTTTGACACCACAAATAGGCACCACTCTCTATATGGGTCACACCCTCTGTATTCATGGGCTGGCTTTTTTTATGGTCTACCATCTCTATTCTCTCATGCAGCAAACAGCCTTTACAAAACTGGTTTGTCTGTCACGATATGTCCCCATCTGAGTAACTTGAGAATGATAATTCTCAACAACTTAAACTTAAAAAAATACATTTTATTTTCTTCCTCAGCATGTTAATTATCATACATTGTTATTGTAGAAAGAAAAAAGAGTTCACATATAAAACACCAATAGTCCAAGCATCTGCTGTTAGAACCCTGTCTTTCCTTTGATTGCTTCCCTGAGTTTTTCTTCATATGTTAGATTTCTCCATAAGCATTATTTAATAAATGCAATATAGAGAGAGATTATACTGTTTAACATTATTCTTATGCATATGACATTTTTGTCATTTGACCCAAACAATATTAGGAGATGAGGGAGAGGAACAAGTGTGACTGCCCCTACTGCAGAAGTGGGAAGTGCAGGTCTGCAAAGTTACCAGGGTGCTCCTCAGGGCACTGTGCTGCTACTTGCATCATAGAACGGCCCTATGGTCTGCACTGAGCATTACAGTTCATGGTATCTCCACATTTTATTTACATCTCCCAACATATCTATAAAACGATAATGGCCAGAAGCTCACATCTCCTGGAGTAAACTGAGGCTTAGAGAATTGACTGCCTTAGTCAAGGATGCAGAGCCTTTGGCAAATTCAAGACGAGAACCACATATTCTGACTCCAGGTTTTAGTGCTCTTGCATTCCCAGGTGAGGACTCTTTCCACTAATATCCCAGGGCCAAGTGGAACTTGAGTGGCGCTAGTGGGCAGCAAGATTTCAGAAATTGGAGGTCAGGATTGTTGCTAGAGGGGAAGCCAATCCTCTAATCAATCTGGACATTTATTTATAACTACAGGAACTCAGAGAAGGCACACAGCAGCAGAGGGGGAGGAGGCAATAGAGCTGCTCGCCAAGGAGTAGGGTGGGCTTCTGATGGAAGGGTTGGCTGTGGGGAAGCTGGGAGTGGGGGGTGACTAGAACTGAGGGGTAAGTATAACTAGGGAGGAGGGGCACAGAAGGGCTTAGCCTGGCACCAATCCTGATGGAAAGAGCCTCTCCTGGGTCAGTGGAGCAGGTCTTGGAGGACCCTCCCTCCTCTATCACTCTGCATTAGGTTCTTTGAAACAAATATGATTTAGTTTTCTCTCTGCCCAGCCCTTGACTCCCCTGGACAGAAATAACCTAAACGAAATTGCTTCATTGTCAGAGCAAAATATGGATTTGGTGTTTCTCCAGAAAGCACTTGTCTCAGCTTGGTTTGTCTACTGCTGACCTGTCTAGTCTGATTTTCCATCAACATGGAGACTGCTTAGGTCTTGTACTTGGGTCTTCAGGACTGGAAGCCTTGAGGGTCATCCCATAGAAACTGCAGAACAAAATTTGTTAGCCCTGTCATAGATCCAAAGGCAATGGTAGTGTCATAGTGAGATGTTATATAGAGCTGTACTTGGGGTTAGGGGGCTAGGTTTCATTTGTCTCAATCACTGTACTCTTTGGGTTAGGATGGTTTCTCTACTGAGCCCTTAGTTAACTTATCTCAAAGAGAAGGGTTTGGAGTATGTGACATCTAGGTTCTGTTTTGGTTCTAGAGTTCCTCCACTCATCTGGCGATAGCATAGTGTGAAGGGCTTGTGTGTAGACTCAGCTAGAATACACAGCCTGGGCTTGAATCTTGGTTAGACTTCTAGACATCTAGGTGAACAAACCACTAAACTTCTGCAAGTTCTATCTCCTTATCTATATTATGGAGATACTTCCTTCCTTACCATATGATTAGGGTGATTAAATGGTTAATTCTTCAAACACATGAAGAGTACACAGCATATTGTGCTTCATCAACTTTTTGCTGAATAAATACATATCACTAGTAAGTTCAGGGAGGTGGGAGTGGCCATCAGATCCGCATTTTCTCTCCTGGAGGACCACAGATTGGGAAGTCACAGTTGTGGACCTTCTGAGGAAGGTTGAGATTACACTAGGCAAGTCGATGTTGAACAGTGATTATACGGTCAACCATGCAACTACCCTGGTGGCTTTCAGAGAGGCTGCTTGCTAAGTGATGTTTTTGTGCTGGTTCGTTTTTGTCAATTTGAGACAAGCTAGAGTCACTTGGGAAGAAGGAATTGCTTCTGTCTGATTGACCTGTGAGCATATCTGTGGGAACGTTTTCTTGATTGATGGTAGATATGGGAGGGTCCAGCCCACTGGGTGTGGCACTGCCATTGAGCAGGTGTATAAGAAAGCAGACCAAGCAAGCTACAGAGAACAAGCCAATAAGCAGCATTCCTCCAAGATCTCTGCTTCAGTTTCTATTTCCAGGTTCCAGTTGTGAGTTCCCGCCTTGGGTTCCCTCAGTGATAGAGAAGTGTAAGGCAAATAAACTTTCCTCCCCAAGTTATTTTTGATCAGTGCTTCGTTACAACATCAGACAGCAACTAAAACCATATGTCCTCTCCTCTCACCACTGTGAGGCTGGCTGGTAGTATTACCTCTCACTTACAGGTAAAGGTGGGGGTGAGAGAATGTCACAGAGAGGAACAGAGGTGGAGATATGGTGCTAGGACTTCACCTTGTCCTGTCTGCTGCTGTAGTGCAGAGATGGGGCATAGACATTCCACCCATTGGGAGTTCCATGCTTAAGGCCACTGAATATAACAAATTAGTTGATGCCAGAAGAGGACTGATCATGAGCCAGTCCAGGGGATATGGATATGCTTTAAGCACTGATTCTACTGACTGTATTTAAAAAGTCTAAAGATTTATCAGGCTTTGAAAACCCCGTTTCTTTACCACTGAACATTTAAGCTATTTTCAATTTTAAGAATCATTATGCATTTACTATTAAACTAGTAAAACAATTATTTCATTACTTTAGAAGCAGTTACATGTGCATATTGTCCATAAATTGATCCAGTTTTTCAAGAGAATAATCTGGTAATATTTAAGCACTATACAATTATTTCCAACCCTTGACCTGATAATTTCACTTCTGAGAATATACTCAAAGGGGGAAAAAAGCTCAAAAGAAAAGAATTTGTACTTAGCTGCCCTTACAAATGCTATTTATAAAAACTGGAAGCAACCCAAATGCCAAAATATTGAAGCTTGGCTTAATGCTCATGGTATATTTACATTTTAGAATATGATGTTGATATTAAAAATGATAGATATGGAAACCCTATGAAGGTATAGGCAAGTGTGTATGTACAAAATAATAATTGGAAAGGGGATAGGTCTTATGCATTTAGGATGACAACTACATAAAATATAGGCTTGTATTTGTGCAATGAATTGACAAAGATGAGATGCAAATTGGTGATTTCAGTATTCATCAAAGGATCATAGTCATTCAATGATTACAGTAAATAAGCAGGACTCACCACATCATTGTAGGACCCAGTGCAAAATGAAAATTCCAAGAACCTTGTTCAAAATTAGACAACTTCAAGATGCCAATGGCAGACCTTTCAGGCAAGTGGGGACCTACGTGATCGTTCTGGAAGCTCATGAAGGCAATCTTAACTGGAGCAGCCAACCCCAGTTGCTCATCACCCGTGAGAACACTACTCTCCTGACTTTTGGCTCTGCTTTGAAACCTCAGAATCACCATCATGCTGAGGTTCTAGCTCTGAGCTTGGATTAGTGATGAGGCCACGAATACTGGGAGACTGTGTTGTTGGGAGGCTGTGGAAACAAACGGGGCCATTTGTCTCTCGGCCTTGCTTGCCTCTCCTGCTGCACTTCATCCCTTCTAGCCATTCATCTATCAGGTATTCATTCATCAGTTCTTGTGTTCTAGGTGTTGTACTAGGTGATAGGAACATAGGGCAAAGGAACTTACACCAAATAGACAAAAAGCTGTAACAGCTTTAGGATAATAACTATAAACAGTAGAACAGTAGTAGTGGTGGATGGAAGGCCTTGTGAAGCTGCTGACTGGCACACACGTACTGTGGAGTATACATCTTGATGAAGATGAAGGGCAATGAAGGCAGAAGAGGGCATATTTTGGAAAGCTCAAGTGAGGACAGTGTGTGTGGATCTGCAAGTAATGGCTTTTTGGATCTGAGTAGGTTATAAGGGTATGAGTCAACTAAAGCTCTGGAGTCTTTGCCTGGGGAAATGTTCCCAAGCTAGGCGTTTCCCACTTTCCATTTATTCAATTGACCTTGTTACTCTTCAGCACATTGTTTCAGCCTAAGGACTTTGAGAAGATGGACTCTGGCATCTCTTGTGGCTTCATGCCATCCCAGGTTTGATCAGAATGCCATCTATTACCTCATCCAAATGGTCCTGAGAATGCTGATCAGGACAGGACCATCATGGAAACCATGCAGCCTCCGTGACTCTGCTTCCTGGAGACTTCTTGAAGCTGTCCACAGGATGTTGTGAGAAGCTCTGCTGAGTATTTTTCTGACACCAGATGTTCCAGTTCATCACATAAGAGCCTTGTTGGCTGTGTGGTAGAATTTTCACTGCTTCTATTTAGTTCCTAGCGTCTTAGAGTTTTAAGAGGTCACACATATATCATGGCTTATGAAAGAAAAGGGATTGTCCATAGTAAGATTCAGCCAATACAATGCCCATATCCTTCTCTGCACCTTCTACAATGCATACTTAGTCCTGGCCACATAGTAGACCCAACTCTGAACCTTCATAATACAAAATTTTCTCAGCATGGGAACCCCTGGGTTCCCTGGGATTCCCTCATGACCTTGGTCAATGACTCATGACTTTGGCCAATGACTACCTACTATGGAGCTCACGTAAATGTCCAAGAAAGCTGGGACCAGATGTGGCTATGGAGAGCTGGGACAGGATGGTGGCTATGGAGAGCTGGGACAGGATGGTGGCTATGAAGAGCTGGGACAGGAGGGTGGCTATGGAGAGCTGGGACAGGATGGTGGCTATGGAGAGCTGGGACAGGAGGGTGGCTGTGGAGAGCTGGGACAGGATGGTGGCTGTGGAGAGCTGGGACAGGAGGGTGGCTATGGAGACCTGGGACAGGGTTGTGGCTATGGAGAACTGGGACAGGATGGTGGCTATGGAGAGCTGGGACAGGATAGTGGCTAGGGACCAGATGATTGATGGGTATGTTACTATTCTATCCTCTTGGGTCTTTTGCATATTGTTCTTCACTCACCTTCTGAGACTATGTTTGCTACTTAGTCTTAAATACTAATAGAATTTTCTCCCTTATATAAAAGCAATTATAAAAGAAAATATTTGAATATTGTAAATATTATAAAATGCTTATAATTAAAAAGAAAATTCAAATTATAATTTTGAACTATCATAAACTATTTAAAAAATATTTGAAGTAAATTACCCAATTCATACTAACCATTAAAGAGTCATTATTAAAAGTCTGAGCTAACCATCTGAAGTAAGTTTCTATCTATGCAGATATTCATAGATAGGAGTTACATAGATGGGCACACCGAGATGGAGAAAAAATGATTTTTATCAAAAAGAAATCTACCCTGCAATATTTAGCATTTCACTAAGATGTATTTAATTTAATTTAACTAGAATTTTATATAACTTATTTTACTTTTATTTTATGTGCATAGGTATTTTGCCTGCATGCATGTCTGTGTGAAGGGTCAGATCCCCTGGAACTGGAGTTACAGACAGTTGTGAGCTACCATGTGGGTCCTGGGAATTGAACCCAGGTCCTCCGGAAGAGCAACCAGTGGTCTTAGCCACTGAGCCACCTCTCCAGTCCTAACTAGAATTTTAAATAATACATTAAGAAACTCAGGATATGACAAAGAAATTCTGAACATCAAATAGATTTCATTTTAAACAAGAATTGTTGGTTCCTAAGATAACCTGTAAAATTAAGAGAAAATACAAATATTAAGAAGACAGAAAAAAGTTTCAAGCAAGATTTGAATTTTAGACACTTGTTAAGAAATATGAAGAAATTAGCATGTTATTCTTTTCCCTTCCACATTACGCATGCTTATTCGATGTGTTAGTTTGCTGTTGCTGAACACAGTAGCACGCTTCTTCTGTTCTCTGGTTATAATTTCTAATTGTTTAATCTATGGGCTGTGGACTACTGCGAAATGCTAGCTGAAAGTGGGTGTTTAACCACAACTCTGCTCTTTGAATTATTTTGATTTACTGTTTGATTGGTAAGAATTGTTGTTGCAGGTTGGTTGTTTCTTTTTTGAGAAAGGCCCTAATTTTGTATGCATGATGATATCACTGGGAGGCGGGGCAAATCTGGGTGTATTTTTGCTTGTTTGAGATAGAGTTTCTCTATGTAACCCATGCTACTTGTCTTGGAGCTCCCTCTGTAGACCAGGCTGGCCTTGAACTCATAGATCTGCCTACCTCTGTCTACCAAGTGCTAAGACGCCTGATTATCTTAATGATGCTTTTCTTTTTTTCTTTTTTTTTAAATTATTTTTATTATTTTTATTTTTTTGATACTTTATTTCTTTATTTACATTTCCAATGTTTCCCCCTTTCTAGGTCTCCTCTTTGGAGATCACCTATCCCCTCCACCTCCCCCATCTCTATGAGGGAATTCCACC
>CM052704.1:80613238-80690836 GCA_028551405.1 Uromys caudimaculatus | reverse complement strand
CTATTATAAATATGGCTGCTATGAACATAGTGGAGCATGTGTCTTTATTACATGTTGGAGCATCTTCTGGGTATATGCCCAGGAGAGGTATAGCTGGGTCCTCAGGTAGTATTATGTCCATTTTTCTGAGGGTCTGCCACACTGATTTCCAGAGTGGTTGTACCAGCTTGCAGTCCTACCAGCAATGGAGGAGTGTTCCTCTTTCTCCACATCCTCGCTTCTCTTTAGAAGCAGATAGCCATCCCTGGAGCAAGGTGAAGCCCATGGTCTTTCCTTTTTGATAGTCTGAATATTCAAAGTTACTGTGACCCCAAACTGACCTCCCCGCCTCCCCACTATCCCTGTGCTCCCACTGTCTTTTCACACCTCAATTTAGTCCTTAAGCAAAGTCAATTACCCTACCTTCAAAATATAGCAAATCCAGGTCCCTCCACATCTCCACTGTCCGTCTCAGCCCAAGTCATCATCACCACACTTGGCTTCCACACAATTTTTTCTGTACCTATTTTTTACTAATTATTGTTATCTTAATTGTACATATTTTGGAGGTGCTGTGTGTTAATTTCATATGTGCACATAGCATGAAGAAACCACATCAGGGTAATTAGATTTTCATTTCTGTGAACATTTATGGGGTTATATCAGGGTAATCAGCATTTTCATTTTTGTGAACATTTATAGGGTTTTATGAAACTAAGAGGGAGGCGATTGCATGAAAAAACAACTTAAAGAATGGAAGAAAAGTTTTAGTAACCATTCATTTGATAAAGATTGAATGTCTAGAATATGTAAAGGACTGAAAATAATATCAAAGAAACCCGGTAATATCTCTTACTGTGGCAATTGCCTTCTAGTTAATTTCTTGCTTCTGTTTTGCCCTGTCTTATCCCATCCTATAAAAAAATATCATTTTTTAAAAATTAAACTGTATCATTGTCTGGCCTGGAACCTCTCATAGTTCCCATACCATTTAGAATAAATATACTCCCTAAGACCATAGATTATTCTACTGGGTGACATCTCTGACATCATTTCTTCTAGCTACCAGCCAATTGCTCACTATGTCAAAACCATGTTTTGTTGATCCTCAAAACAGCACTCAGCATCCTAGCTCAGGATTTTTCTTTTAATTTTCAGAGTACTCTTTTCTGTAGATATTCTCGTTGCTGTTTGGTTTTGGACCCAGGAACAAGGAACTGAGATGCATATTTTACATACCAAAGCAGACCTGGCCTCCAGGTTCTCCCAGCATCCCTCAGCTCCTACCTGGTATATCGTGCCCCAACCCTGAACTTTCCAGCCCAGGGGTTAGGCTGCCCTTCCCCCAGAGGTTCCTCCTTATATAATCCAGACATTTTGGTCTTTCCTCCCTTCCTCTTCTTCCCTCTCTCTGTGTGAGTGCCCTTTCTCTCCCTCCCCTACACCCACCCCCTTTCTCCAAGGTGACTTCCCTGGCCTTGGTCCTTGGGGCCAGTGGACTCACCCACCAGAGAGCAGCTTCCCAATAAACCTCTTTTTAATATAATCTAATCTGGTTTAAATTGGCTCATTTCACCAGCGGCGGAGAAATAACCTATCAGATGCTTCCTCCTCATTTCTTTCAGACATGGGTTGCAAAAGTGTCCCCATCCAGGAGACTTTTTCTAACCACCTCTACGGTAGGAAATAAACCCCCATTAGCACACTTTCTCTGAACATGGCAGATTAGTGCTCCTCATCACTTAGATTGTAGAGACTGATGTTTCTCATTGCCTTTTTAATCAATTCCTCTCACTGGAAGGATGCTCTCTGGATTAAGAACTTTGCTCTGAGCTGGGCGGTGGTGGTATATACCTTTAATTCTGGTACTCAAGAGGCAGAAGCAGGTGGATCTCTGAGTTTGAAGTCAGCCTGGTTTACATAGTGAGTTCCAGGACATCCAGCGTTACACAGAGAAACCCTATCTCTGTGCAAAACCAAAACAAATGAACATACACAACAACAACAACAACAACAACAACAACAACAACAACGACCTTTACTCTGTTCATTACTTTATCTGAAGCAACTCACATCTAGCATGGGCAAGCAGTTAACAACTTAACTAAGAAATTAACATTTTCACATCATATGTAACTTCTTTCTTTTCTAATATTCTATGATTCTTTATCCTTGAGGTTCAATACTTTCAGTAGAATGCTTAGCTGTAGATTGCTCTTCATATAGTCTTACTTCCTGAAATGCTATGCACCTTCCCTGTTTTTGCTTTTTGAGATGCAAGCTTTTCAGAAAAGTGTTATTTTACTGTCCTTAAAATTTCTTAATCAGTTTTACTATCTATTCTCTCTGCAAATGGCAATGATATTTATTTTGTCTTTGGGTATTTTTGTTAATTATATCTTAATATTTATTTTCCACTCTTATTTCATAATTTCCACTGCCATGTCTGACATCTTCTTGAAAGCATTTAAACAACTCATTTGGTATTTAGTTATTTATCTTTAGTAAATTTATATTTTTAATATTTAAGAATTGAAATAAATTGCTAGTATATGTTACTTTTATAAAACAAAACATTGTGGCATGTATAGCCAACATACTTGGATCCTGTTTACTCATCCTTTGCTCTCTTATCTCTCCTCACTCCAAATAGGCCTCCTTTGATTTCATGTCCCTTCCCCAGTCTAGATTTTGTATATAATAAAATATGCAGCATTTGTCCTTTGGAGCCTGACTCATTTCGCTTACCAGACTGCCACCACTTCTCTCTGTTTTAGTTCTCTTCTCTTTTCACTTTTTGTGGTGAATCCTGACCAATGCATAGTAGGTCTATCACCCTGAATCACTCCCCTTGGTCATTCTCTGTAGCCAGTTCCTCCCAAGGCTCCCAACTCTACCCTCTGGAAGAGACTGCTCCCTGCCCCAGAAAAATAAGTGAAGAAATGTGTTATAAAGGTTTTGGTTCCTGACTGCTTTTGCTTAGCAAAATGCACTTGAGATTCGTTGATGTCGTTGTGTATATACAGAGTTCATTTTGTTTTATTGCTGAACGCACTGACTTGCTTATTCAGTAATTGACTGAAGGACACGTGAGCTGTTCCCAGCTCACAGTAATTGCAAATAAAGCACCTGTAATTATTCACACAGTGGTCTGTGTGAGCATTTACATTTTTATTTCTCTTAGGGAAATATCCAAGGATGGGATGACTAGGTTATCTGTATACCTGGCTTTATAGGAAATGATTATTTTCCAAGTGGCTGCATAGTCTGCCAGCAGCGTGTGAGGGGCCAGTTGTTCCACAGCTGCAGCACTTGCGATTGTCAGGATCTTTTACACCATTCTGATAGGTGTGGCGTGTGTGTGTGTGTGTGTGTGTGTGTGTGTGTGTGTGTTAGAGTCTGTTCAGATGTTTTCCCCATTTTTGAGCGATGTTGCTTGTGTTCTTATTATCAAGTGCTGAGAGTTAGAAAAATGCAAACTAGACGTAGTCCTTTGACAGGCACACACTTGAAAGTGTTTTTCCTGGCACATGGTCTGTCTTTTCAGTCTCAGACATCTCGTTCATGGAGCAAACAGTTTTCATTTCAGCAGAGTCCAACTCACCAACTTCATGATATGGAGCGTGCTTTTTTTTTTTTTTTTTTTTTTTTTTCCAAGACAGGGTTCTCTGTGTAGCCCTGGCTGTCCTGGAACTCACTCTGTAGACCAGGCTGGCCTTGAACTCGGAAATCCGCCTGCCTCTGCCTCCCAAGTGCTGGGATTAAAGACATGTGCCACCACTGCCCGGTTTGGAACGTGTTTTTGACACCTCTGAGCTCTGAGTGCTTTGTGACAGACGCTTTGTGACTTTTCTCCTTAGTCTCCTCTCAGAAGTTTTATGGTTCTGTTTGACCTTTGGGGTTATGATTAACTTTAAGTCCGTTTTCACATACGGTGTGAGTGTTCGTGAACATTCTGATAGCTCGCTGTGTAGGGTTGGGGGTAGTGCAGAAGTCTTTCTAAAGTCAGGCCAGAGGAAAAGGCAGATATCCCTGATCAGACAGCCTAAGGATGTGAGCAGGTGTTAGACTCAGTGGGTGGGAATGCGGCAATCAGTGTCTCTAGAAAGCCTCGGGAAGGCAAGCGCTTGCACAGGGTATAAGTGGAGGGCACAGAGAAACGTTTATCCAGGGAAACAGCCGTGGAAGATGTGAGGTCTGGTAGAAGAAAGACTGGATATTAATAGGGCGAAAGTTTGAGAATAATAACAAAAGTGATAACGGCTGGCTTTTATTGAGCAGTGAACCGTACCAGACAGTTTGTATATAGATACTTTTTAATTTTTTATAGCTATCTGTCAAGGGGAGACAGACAGTATCATCCTTTTCATACAGAGGAGAGAGCTGGTGCTCTGTCCACTCCTACAAGCTGTCTTCCATCCCTGGAGGGTCTGGTGATAAGATATGGAGGCACACAAAGAGCGAGGAGCCAGAAGGGTGGACTCTCAGGCTAGAGGAATAGATTTATGAAACAGGGTCTGCAACTTCTTACTCATGGCCAAAGTAGAGGCTACAGTTTGGACAAAATGGCCTTGGTGGCCACTGTGAAGCATCTCATTGGCTCAGCCCTGACAGAGCCATTTGTGTCTGCTGTTCTGGATGTTTCCTTCCAGGGCAGACTTGGCATTATTAGGCCAATCCCAGCCTGAGAGACCGTCTGGCCAGCTAGGTGACCAAAGACCAAGTTTGGGCCTGCCAGGTGGTTACCTACATGTCCTCTTGGCATCTCAGGCAGGTCACAGCCAACAGAAAAACAGTCCTTTGCTAGCTGTTTGCTACAGGGAGGGATATCCAGAGCCTTGGCAGGGGACAGAAACATCCCCAGAGACTGGGTCTGGAGTCTGGAGCCTGAGGAGAAGGATTTTTGACAAAGGACAGCAGTTCTCGACCATTCTGCTGCTCTCTGCGTAAAGATTTTCTTCCCTCTGCCAAATATGGGGCCTCTCTGGCCTAGGTCACGGAGCTATTCTTGGATGGTGGGCAGTGTGCCAGTGTTCCAGGCGGGCACCATTCTTGCTCTGTAAATAAATGCAGCAGAGCCATGACCCACACCCTTGAGACCCACAGCCTAGCATGTCTCCAGGTGGGACTTCTGGAGCTCCCACAAGAGTGAGAGGCATGGAATCTGGGAGATACCATGATCAACCTCTGGGTAGTACTTTGTTAACCCTTTGCAGGAAGCAGTGAACAAAGGAGTCTCAGAGGCAGCCCTGTCACCTGGCTTTAGTTTCTGAGGGGAAGGATCCAGGTGATAGAATTTGTGCCTGTGCAGATCAGTATAACTGAAAAAAATGTGAATAGCCCAATAACTAACCTTCAGCTTAGATACTGGAGATAGCTCTAAGGCTTGGGGGGTGGGGGAGTCCTTTCTAGGTCCAGAAGGACAAAAGGTGAGGGAAAGAAGCGGGCAGGAGAGGAGAGACCAATCCTGTTACATGTATCCATAAGTTCAGTTAGAGTCTGGACAGATGCAAATATCACATCCAAAATTTGCATCCTGAAGTGAGGGGCAGCAGTGTTGTGGTGAGAGCCAGCCCCAGGTCCCCATAACTATTAACTGAATCAACAAAATATTCTGAGGTTCAGTTTTATCTGCTGTCAAGTTTCAAGGTTACTGGGAGAAGTCATAGCTATATGGGATGTGCACAGCACAGTGCCTAGAATACAGAGAATGCTTCATAATTACAGCGGCAATAATCTTGATTATCATCATTTGATACTTCTACTAGTGCATTGGGAGTGACAATACCTAGATTTGAGGCCACTTCTGACATCTAAGTTTTAGGTGACCATGGTAAATGTACTTGACCATCATAAGTCTAATTCATAAAACCAGGTTAATAATAATAATAATAATAATAATAATAATAATAATAATAATAATAATAATTTCAGCAAAATTTTAGCATATCTAAGTGACTAAGTCCTTACCACTCAAGCATAGCACAGGCTCCAGGCACAAATATTTAATCAGAATGAGAAAGCACTCTCTCTGTGCTTAAGAAGATCAGTTAAGAATTTCTCATACAGAGCAGTGCTTTCTTACATGGCTGGAGGTCAATTCATGGGATTTATTACCTCAGGAGATGATGTGGCTTACACCCTCAGGAGTATTTCAGAGTCTAGTAAAGAAACCCAACCCAAGCCAGCTTGAGGAGAGGAGAGCACTTCAGGGCAGTGGAGCTGGTGCAGCTGGATACAAATGGCTTTGTGTTGTTATCTGTGTACCGTCTCTGCCCCCTTTGCATTATGCTGATGTCTCTTGCAGACAGACTTTCCCTGGGGCTGCAAAGGCAGCTGCTGTTGGCACTGGGTTTGCAACAGCCCACAGCTCCCACAGCTTGCTACAGAGCAAAGAACAACACTTTCCCTCCCAGGAGACTCGCTCACACATCTCACTCTCTGAAAACAATTGTTTGGGTCACATGACCACCTCTAAACCAAGGAATAGATTGGATCTAGGTCCCAAGCCCTGCACTATGGCAGGACCCTTAAGGCCCTTTGATTGACAGCCCCAGTGTACTCTGTAGTGAGGGACTATTCCCATAAAGCAACAACCATGTGCAGTTACCAGAAGGGAGCAGGTTTGCTGGGCAGGCAAATGCAATCGCTGTCGGCTAGAGTTAAAAATATGCTCTAGGTAAATCCCTGGATGTTCCAATGCCTCGTGCTAATGGGCTATTCGGGGGTGGGGGGTGGGGAGTGCTTAGACGACTTCATTGTATGTTCACTCCATGCCTTGGCAGGATTTATGGACTTGGTCTCCATTGTATTGCTTTGTGTTTTGTGTGTGGCCTGCCCAGTAATGGCTCCTTTGTCTATCTTCACCCTCGCAGCCTCCCTCCTGCCATCAAGGCTACCTCAAAGGCTCAAGTTCAGGGAACTTGATGGTCCAAGACTGAAAACCATACCCTGCTTAAATGAGTCCTGGGGGTGGATAGAATGGCATATGGAAAGCCCTGAAAAGATCTTAGACTTGAGATTGGAAGCCAAGGGTCTCTGCTGGCTCATCTCCCTCACAGCTGCATGACTTTGGACACACCACTGCCCTTGGCATCCCCTTTGCTAGAGGAGGGGCTAGGCTAGATGGTCTCTGACGTCTCTTCCACGGCTGACATTCTGGGAATCTGTGAATGTTATTAAATTCATGAATCGGCTTCTTTGCCTAGAACAAGTCAGCTTAAAATACATGCAAATTGCACTAAGTATAGCTGTTCCCTTGCTGAGGAGGCAGCCTGGCATATTTACATAGTTTGAAATTGGCTGCTGCATGCACGGGGTGGGGGTGCAGTAACAGGCTCCAGACTGGGCCAGCAGCAGCCACCTTAACCCAAGTGAGGTCCTCCACCTTTCCCAGCCTGGAGTTTGTATACTTGCTGCTAGCATCCTGTCTTGATATTCACGATCTATTTTCTTATTTAAGCCTCACTGCAGCCCTTGTTAGCAAGTCAAACTGTTCCACTTTGCCAGTGAGAAATCCCAAGGTTATAGCTTGCCCAGGGCTACATTGTTGGTCCACCTAGAGTTTGGAACGTAGGTCTGGCTTATTCCAAAACCCCAGTTCTTCCCACAGTAGGTTCCTTTTCACATACCCAAGCTTAACCAGGCTCGAGACTCTCCTGCTAGACTCTTGTTGGTCAGTGGAAGTCTTTATGCCTTCAACAAACGCTCAATGGGTGTCTCTTATATGCTAGGCTCTATACTAGGGACTCTACAGGAATCAAGATAGGTCCTCTCAGAAAGTCAGAAAATAAACAGGCGAATAAATACATGGAGCAGATTGTGGGTTGTGATGAATGTTCAGAAGAAAATAAACAGAGAACAGTTGCCAAGAACATGGAGTTCTTATATGGAAAAGCTGTTTAGGAAAGACCTGCCTGCAATGGTGGCATCTAAGCTGAGGGTAGAAGGTTGTCAGTGATGAAGGTGACATCAGTACTTCTTAGCTGTGCGGCCTTCAGTGACTCACTCTGTGTTTCAGTCCCTTCAGCTTTGTACACAAAGTCTCTCACACAGCGACCAACATGTTAAAGCTGTCCACTATTTGCTTTGTCATTGCACTCTCTGACCTGACCTAGGTCTGGCACTTGTGTTATTTGTGGCAATGCAGCTGCTTGATCGATGATTCCATCTATGGTCAGCTCCAAAGATTCCCAAGCCTGATAGGGCATAGGTGCTGGGTTAGGAGGCAGAGCTCAAGTCCCGATGTTAGCTCTGCATGTTGAAGTTCAGGGAACATACAGGGTCTCAGGACTTCCTATCAGTAGGTAAACTATGCCCCCCAGGATGACGGTGACACATTAGGACATGACAAGGCTTTGGGTCCCTCTTATAAGAAACTGCTTATATCAGTTTCTCCACCATTTACATATGTTACATTGACAAGGTTCTTTGTGTCTTTGAACCCTACTTCCATCATCTGCAGAAGGGAATAATGGTTCAGACCTCTCTGCTCCTGCAAGGCTCAAACTATATTAAGAATGTGAGAGCCCCTGTAGAGGGTGGGAAACAAGACTGCAAGGTTCTTCTTGGTCTTCGTCTTTACCTCCATCCAGCTGGCAGAGGTAGGACTGGCTGGGACTGCTCTGACAGTCAGTAGGGACATCTGGGGATCAGAGGGTAGCTATATTATCTGTAGGTTATTGCTGGGTCTCCTAAGGTAAAGGAAGGGATCCAGTCTCACGAGCTACTGAGTGGAGTCAAATGATGCTTGCTGGAGTCAGTATTCCGGAACATTAATCCAGAGGAAACTGGACTTGGGTTTTTACTGTTTCCTGTCTCTGTAGAATTGGAAGGAACAGAGGAAGGTTAGCAATGCAGGGTCCTGTCAGTGAATCTTCACACTAGCGCTTCACAGGTAGGATGGCCCAGTTTCACAGAGAGAAGGAACTGGCTCAACATCACTCAGCTAGCTTGAAAATAAATCTAAATCTACATCTGATGTGGAAATATTGCTTGCCTACTGGCTTTTCAGAGAAGTCTCTGGATCACCACAGCTCCACCTCTTCATTCTTTAAGAGAAGAAACTGAGGTAGAAATGACCTATGGTTACACTTCAACCTTATCACAGGAGTGTGATGGTGTCTTAGTTAAGGTTTCTACTGTTATGATAAAACATCATGACTAGGAAACTGGAGAGATGGCTTAGGGATTAAGAGACCTGTCTGCTCTTCCAGAGGACTTGGGTTTAATTCCAAGCACCTATGTTGTGGATTATGACTGTGTGTAAATTCAGTTACAGGAATATGTTAAGGTTTCTGTTAGTCTATTCAGGCACTGCACGCATATAGTTCACAGACATACATACAGGCCAAACACTATACACATAATAAAGAATTAAAAAAACAAAACAAAACCACCATGATCAAAATCAACTCGTGTGAAGAAGTGATTCATTTCACTTCACACAGTGAAGTCCATCACTGAGGGCATGAACTCAGAGCAGAAACCTGGAGGCAGGAACTGAAACACAAGCTGTGGAGGAAAACCGCTTACTGACTTGCTCCTTACAGCTTGCACATATATATATATATATATATATATATAGATGTATAACCCAGGATTTCAAGATCAGGGATGGTCCTGTCAAAAGTGAGGTGGGTCTTACCACATCAGTCATCAATGGAGAAAATGCACCCCAGTATTGCCTATAGGTAGGGGCATTTTCTCAGTTGAAGTTTCCTCTTTCAAAATGGCTCTAGTTTGTGTCAACTTGACATACAAACACGTCGCTGTTAAACTTTAGCCTCTCCTTTCTTGGTCATCCCCAATACCTCACATTAATATCAATATCATAACATAAAACATTCCAACTTTTCAAAGTCCCATAGTCTTAAAAAAAATCAAACTCTTTAAAATTTCACTCTCTTTAAAACATTCAAAGTCTCTCTAAAATATCAAAGTCTCTTAACTGAACTCCTGTAAAATAAAAAATAAGTTAAACACTTTATACTCCAAAAAGGAAAAACCAGGGAACAATCACAATCTGAACAAAGCAAAACAAAATTCCAGCAGTGTGAACAGCTTAGTGTCTAATGTCTAGGATTCACCCATAATCCTCTGGGCTCCAAAGGGATTGGACAGTCTCATTTCTCTGGCTCTGCCATTCACAGCACGTGTTGCTTGGTTCAGTCTGGCTCCACTCCACACGAGATGCTGTCCTTGGTGGTCATCCCAGGGTACCAGCATCTCTAAAATATTGAAGTCTCTATTGTAACTGGGCTGCATCTTCACCAGTACCTTCTTCTGGGCTCTCATCAGGGACTCTGATCCTGTTACATGGTGCCAAGCCTCAACTTCCCTTCATGACCTCTTCAATTCTGGGGTTTCTACTTCAGCAGCACAGGTATAGCCTTGGCCCTCTCTGGATCACAGATTCTGTGTGCTAATCTTAAGGAAATAGATTTATGACCTAAGAGCTAAGATTTATGATTCTCAGTGATGCTGGTCTCCTTTTAATCACTATTAATTTCTTAGTTCTAGCTAACCAGCACCCAACTGTCCCAGTAAAGCAAAGGTTTCACTTAAATGGTGCTGCTCTCTTGTTAATCAGAAAAATTGTTTCTTAATTCAAAATATTGAACAGCTCCAATAGAGTCTTTAAGGGACTCAGAAAACTTCCCTCTGCAACTTCATAAGCCAGACCTCCACCCTCTGTGCAGTCCTCAGCATTATTCTCCAAGTTCCCACAAAGCTCATTAAGTTCTGAACACCCAGTGGGGAGCAAGACAGTAATCACTATTCCTCCAAGTCCAAATGCCTCCACAATCATCCCCCAATACATGTTCATGTCTGTCTCACCCTATTCCTGGTACCAATTTCTGTCTTAGTTAGGGTTTTTATTGCTGTGGCAAAACATCATAACCAAAAACAACTTAGGGAGGAAAGGGTTTATTTCACCTCATATATCACTGCGAGTTCATCACTAAGAGAAGTGAGGGTAGGAGATCAGAGGTGAAACCTGGAGGCAGGAACTGAAACAGAAGTCATGGAGGAATGCTGCTTACTGGCTTGCACCTCATGGGTTGCTCAGTCTGCTTTCTTATAGCCAGGACCATCAGTCTGGGGGGGGGGGCACTGCCTGAAGTGAACTGGGCCCTACCACATCAGTCCTCAAGAAAAGGCACCCTAGGCTTGCTTATAGGCTAATCTGGTTGAGACATTTTCTCAGTGGAGGTTCCTTCTTCCAAAATGACCCTGGATTGTATCAAGTTGACATAAAACTAGCAAGTACAGATTGTTAGAGGAAAAAAAAAAAAAAAAAAGAGCTGGCATACCTAGATCCAAGGTTCCACACAGCATTTTATAGGTGGATGAAGCCTGGTTCGAAGCTTGTTTTCTCCCTCTGTTTAAGAGGATGGAATATAACTGTACGGATCCAGTGTGTTTGAAAGAGCAGAGTACATTATAGGGCCTCCGGGAGCAAGAAGCATTGCAAGTGCTTGTCTGGAAGGGGTCGACACATCTAATTTATTCTATCTAGCAAGCTAAGAGAGATGCTACATGTTGTCATATGATTTGGCTCATATATTAAAGTCTGGATCCTAGCCTATGGCGCTCTTGGAAGGTGGTGAAACTTTTAGAAAGTGGGGATTAGTGGGGGGGGGGTTAAATCATTGAAGAGAGTGCTCCTGAAGATCAGATCAAGACCTTTCCCCTTCCTCTTTGCTTTCTTGCTGCTGTGAGCTGAGTAATTTCCTGAGTAATTTCTGTCATAATGTTCTGTGCTGCTCCAAGTTCAAAGTGATCTTGGATTGAAACCTCTGAAACCATGAGCCCAAGCTCCCCACTCCTCCAGGTAGGTTTGTTTTCTAGATGTTTTATCATATGTGCAGAAACCTGACTAGTGCAGAAAGGAGAAGGAGAGGTGGAGAAGATGGGAAGAAGTGCTGGTCAGGCTCTACTGTTGGAAAAACAGGCACTGAGACCAGGAAAAGGGTTCTGGGAATAGGGGAGCATGTGTATAAACGATGGGAAATAGCAATAGCTCTGAATCAGGGGCCCAACATTCTGGGCCCTTATCCTCATTATCCGCTTCAATCTGTGCTGTTGGTCTCAGGCTTTTTATTCATATGAGCCAGGAATTTTAAAGGACTCTGCCTCCTCATGATGTCCCATTTCTTCATAGCCTTGCTAGTTCACCTAAGGCACAAGAGTAGATTTACAACTGGATAGAAACAGGAGATATGAATTGTCTTTAGGGAGCCCCAGAGGAAGGTGGCCATGGGCCTGGTAAAGGAACTGTGGCTGGAAAAAAGTGCATGGCATTTATCCTAGGAGAGGGTCTATGGACCATTTGTGGCTCCATTTTGGAGCTGGGAAAGATGCAGTGTCTCAATATGCTCACCCTGGGAACAGTAATGGGAGTTGAGATGGGAGGAGCCCAAGGGAAGTGTCGTGTTATACAGATTGGACTAACTGTCTTCCTCTCCCTACCCTGGTCTTCTGTCTACCTCTTCCTGGTATGCTGGGCTTCTACAGTCTGCAGCTGCCTTTCTAGCCAGGTCCTCCAACACACTTTGATCATGCTTAATCCTTCTAGGAGTCTCAGGTACCCAGGAGTGCAGCCTTCTCTGGACTCTCTGCCCTGTTTCCCTGGTCTAGTAATAGGTATCTTGTTAAGTTTCTAAGCACTTGGAAACTCTTCAGTGCTTGGAGCTCTTCCACCCCAACCCTGTATCTCAGTCAGTACCAGATGAGTCAAGTCCACAATTCATGGTCCTTTTCTTTTCCCAGGAACCTTAGATGTTCTAGTTTCAGTAGACTCAGGCCACAAGTTTCATGTCATGTTATGTCATGTCATGTTATGTCATGTCATGTTATGTCATGTCATGTCATGTCATTCATTTGACTAGAGTTAGAATCACCACAGAAACACATCTCTAGGTATATCTGTCAGGATGTTTGTAGAGAGGTTTAGTTGAAGAGGAAAGACCCACTCTGAAGGTGGGTGGCAACATCTCAAGGGTTAGGATCCTGTGGGGTGGGATGGGGGATGGAGAACGTGGGTTGAGCATCAGCATTTGACTGTCTTTGCTTCCTGACCATGGATCTGAAGGGAGCAGCTGTCTCAGGCTCCTGCCACCCTAACCTTTCCACTATGATCGATGGTCCTCTCAATCCATAAGCCAAAATAAACCCTTCTTTTCATCAGGCATTTTGTCATAGTAACAAGAAAAGTAACTAGCATAGTGTCCTAGATCAGCCTTCAGTTAGAATGGAACCTTGTCAGGCTTTGAGTGGCCAGTGACAAGACCAGTCAAGCCTGCTGGATGGAGCCCAGGGAGCAATGTGTGAGCCTAACTCCCTTTGACAAGTCCAGGAACTGCATCCCAGGGGCTGGCCAAGTTGAGGCCTAGGGATGCTCCTGCTGGCAGGGAAGCTGGTCAGATTGATCTTATAATTAAATCAGGACTATGCCTGGCTGACCATCTGGGCTCTATCCCCATTTGGGCTTTCACTCTTGGCTTCCAAGATGGACCAGCCTTACCTCTGAGCAGGCAAAGGAATTATGGTAGGGCAAAAGGTTGTGGTAGGATCTCATAGGCGTAGTCTTGATGCAGAAGTGTTAGAGGGAAGTCCCCTAAAGCTCAGCTGTCCAACACTGTTGAAATATAAGTGGTAAGAACTTAGAAGAGTGTCTCGGGAAATTAAAGCCATTCTTGGTTTTGTCAATATACTTATCACTAGAACAATACGGCTCCAACATGCCAGGTTCTCAGGCCCAAAGCCCTGAGTTCTCCTGAATGTCTTTGATTCTCTAGCAACAGACCAGTTAATTTCGCCTTCGTAAATATCCAGAATCTATTTCTTATCACCTTGTGGATGGTCTCCATCTAAGCTGACATGCTCGCTCATGCCATTAGTTGCTCCTTACTACACTGGATCTCCACTCTCACCCTGCTGTGTCATCTAGACATAGAGGTTTGGGGTCAAGCCCAACCAAACCTGAGAGGCTGAAGAGATGCTATGACATCCTGCCTCACCAAAGCATAACCCAGAGTCCCGTTTGTAGCTTACAAGGTGTCACCAGGTCCCTTTCCAACCTTCATGATTTCTTTTCCATTTTCTTTGATCAGTTTGCTTCTGTAACCCTGGCCTCAAACACACACTTCTACTACCATGGGGCCATTTTCTGACCTGCAACCCCCCGTAAGTCTATGTGGCTATCCCTGATCTTTTTATAGTTTCTTTTCAGATGTCACTTTATGAAGCTTTTCCCACCTGCCCTACATAAAAGAGTGTCTCCTCCCCCATATTCTATTTCCTTTCTTTTTCTGAATTTCTCATTCATCACCCACCAGAAGGCCAAGTCAAGGTCACAAGAGTAGTACCTCTGATGGCGTTGTCTCCTGGACTATCCTTCCCTACAAAGCACTGGGATATAGGTTTCATTCAAGCACATTGACTGTGACTAGGCCCCAGGACTTTCAGTAATTGTTAATTACTGATGATCCGTCAGTTCCGAAGACATGTGTTATATGAGGTCCGTATCATCTCAACAGTTAGGGAGGTAAGTGATGTCACCTCATTTTGTAGATGAGGAAGTTGGGATTCAGTGAGCCCAATTACACAGATAGAAAATCAGAGATGGCCAGCTGGGTACCATGGTTTACAGGGCACTTCTTCTCCTGAACAGAAGGTGTCATTTATTGCATGGCAGGCACTGTGCTAAGTGACTTTCCCATTTTTGCTTGGGGGGGGGGGTTACCCCATGAAGGCATTCTTCCTGCTCTTATCTCTGCTTTTAAGCCAGGAGACTCGGTCAGATCTAAAGGAAAGGGCGGTATAGGTATAGGCAATCCCTTTGTCTGCTTCCTGGACCTTGACAATGCAGAGTAAGGAGGGGAACCTAGGGAAGAGGCTCAGCAGCCCCTTTCTTCTTTTCTCTCTCTCAGGAGCTGAGGCCCAAGGGAGGAAGGCTTTTTTCAGGAAGTTTTAATATAGCAATTGTTCATTCACACCTTACAGCCTCATGAGTGCCATTGACAAAAATACCCAAGGAAGGTGATCCAATTCTGTTGCACATTGTAATCCCCAGACTTTCTGACTCTTCCCCAAGGCATTGAGATGGCCACATTACTGCATTTTCCTGGAGACTTCCATATATCGGAGGGCTTAGGGGAATAGAGTCAGTGTCTTTGGCTGTTGTTACTGCAGTATTACTGCCACCTGGGTGCTGGCCCCAAGAAGGTGGTTTCATGTCCTGGGTTTCAGTGACTTCCAGATTTGAGTACTGAATATGCTTCTCATTAGCTGTAATGTGTGGGTATTAATGTGCCTCTCCACATTTTTAAATCCTCATCTTAAAAAGTCACATAGTGACAGTGACCTCACAGCGTTGTGAGAGTTAAATGAGATTGCACAGGTAAAGTGCCAAGCACAATGCCTGCACGTGACTGGTGTTCTTCTAACCATGGTTGGATTTGAATCATGCTTTCAGCCAGTGTACCTAGTGTACACAACCGCCCCCTTGCTCTTCAGCTTTCAGAGTTATCTAGGCCTTTGCATTTATTTAAATTGTGTGTGTGTGTTAACATATGTGTGTCTCAAAGTAGTTGTGTTCCCTCTTCACCTTTGAGAGAAGCAGAAGAGAAATCCACAGCTGGAGGGGAAGTAGTATTAGGAGATGGTAGGGCAGCTGTTGCTTATAGAAAGTGTGTTGCTAATGATACAGTCCAGGGGTCTTGATTGGGTTTGTTTGCTCTGCCCGTTACAGAATTAAAAGGCAGGAATATTCTTTGGTGCTACAAGTGGAAGTGGAGAAATTTCAAACACCTCAGATGGCACCAGACAGAATCATCAGTTGAAGAAAGGAGTTTATTGGGAGTGAGGAAACACGAGCACACAAACAGACATATGGGGTGGTGAGTGGGGCTCAGAGAGCCAGTCTGTTCTTGAGGGCTGGGTTTTTTTAGTCACTAAAGAGTCTTCCTCCCCTAATTTAGAGTTGGTTGGTTTGAAGAAAGTTAGGATGGGGTAAGTGGCTCAGAACTGCTGTGTGAAGCTCCTGATCTACTTTAAAGGACCTCTTTAACTTGTTGAACCCATGCATCAGCAGGGGGCCTGCCAGTGGGAGGGAGACGAAAACCGATGATGCTCTTGCTTGACGCTGCTAGGCTTTTATCTCAAGGCAGGAGGAAGAAGAAGAAGAAGCCATATTAGAAACTACCACCTTTATTACTTAGTCATGGCCCCTTTCCCCATCTGTCTGCCTATCAGGGAGTTTAACTCTAGACCTACCTAAGATTTCTGGTCCCACCTAGTGCAGGAATTCTAGACATGCCGAGCCTGGATGGTGAGACTGTGGGATGTGTAGGCAAGGTACCTGTCACTCGCTGCCTTGAACTCTACTTGACTGGGGTCTGAATTGGGGTTTTGCCTCCTGAAGTAGGGTGGCACTTAGCTGGGACCCTAGCTTTGTTTCTGAGAGCGGTGCCAGGCAGATAATTCACTTAATACCCTTGGTATATGTGATGCTTTAGCTCAGCTTCCTGCCTAGTCTGGCTTCTTCTACTACAGGGGAAGGAACTGCTTCTTCTGTAGTCTGGAGCCTTTCCCTGGTCCTGATGCTGTTTTACAAGGATCTCCACGGTGAGCTTAAAGCCAAAATCAAGACCTTTCCCAACCTAGCTCTGCTAGGCTATGTGGGTTAGTTTGATTGTTATCGAGGTTACTTGTCTTATTTGTCTTCCTCTAAGATGTTGAATGCCCTCTGTTACATGGAAAAGAAGGTACTGGTAACAGGAGGATTCTATGGATTGCAAGGCTCATTAAGAAAGGGCTTCAGGCACACAGAGACTCTGCCAGCTCTTTGGCTATGTGATCTTGGCCTATAAATACAACCTGAGTCTCAGTTTCCCAGTGTGTAAAGTATAAACAACAACACCCTTCTTTCAGGACTTGCAGGTAAATGAATGACATTCCACTTGGGAAACAATTCTTGGAGCATATGATGCACAAAGTAAGTCCTTGGCACATGCAGGGCACCACATACCCTTATTACCAGTGTGCTATCCTCAAGTACCTCTGTATATCTTGTTTTTGTACCATTTATGTACTGTACAGTAGAGCAGAGAATGGAACCTAATCCTGACTCCTGAGCAACAAGATTTCCAAAGAGTAAGAATCTGGGAATCTTGAGGGAATCCTTCAGAGCTCTAATTCCTTGGGATAGGGTTGGTTATGGGGCTTCTGTAGAACTTGACTCTAGACACTAGATGTTTTGGGACATGTGGGGCAGGGCATTAGAAAATAGGGGCCATGTAAGTTCAGTGACTTAGATAACCTGCATAGAAGGGTCTAGATTATCAGCCTGTCTCTGCAGGTCCAACAACATGGATAGCTTGGTTGTCATTGTGCCTGGGTGGTGTAGATACACATTCATTCAATGGGTATTTGTTGTGTCTGGAGCAGCATCAGATAGTAGGTAGTGAGAGATTAAGGAGATATGAAAGATGCTGAGGCTTGAGGTTCGATGAGGAAAGAAGGCGCAGTAAGTCACAGCGGTTTCCCTTTGAACATGACTATTGGCTCCTCAAAGGATTAGCAAAACAGAGAGTGTAAATCTTCCATCACACCAGACCCGGAGAGAGCCAGATTTTCTTTAGTACTGGCAGCCGTACCAATGGAAGATCGTCCTCCTAACTCCACTACAAACCATTAAGCATCCAGAGACCTGGCTAGAGTTCAGGATGGAACAGGTACAAGACCAAAGAGCCTTGATCTTTTCCTGATAAGACAGTGATTTGTGGGAGCAGCTGGTTACTGACCTACAGAGGAGTGTTGGGAGGAGGAAGGGGGCGGTAGCCTGAGGGAACAAAAGAGTAATAAGCTTGGTGAGAGACTCAGGTTGAGAGTGGATCAAAGAGGTGCAGACTTGGCATTTACATATCATTTAAATAGCATGAATTTCACATCAAAACATGTGCTTTTTCACAGTTATGCTACACCAGCCTGGGAACACTTCAGGTCGGGATTCTGGGGCTCAGACCTTGGCACAGCTACTGCAGAAGGACAGATCAGTGTTTAGTGGGATTGGTTAGGGGATGGTGGTGGGCAAAGCCTGGCCTGGCCCTGTCAGCCACAGCCACACCTCCTGATGAGTTTCTCTCCTCTCTTGGTAGGAAGATGCAGAGAGCAAGAGTACCCTAATCACCAAGTGCAGTTTTTAAACAAATGAAATAATTCTAGGACAATTTCCTCCACCCTGGTCATTAGAAACATGACAAAGTCATCTAAGTCTATGCTGAAGCAGTAGTTTTAACTCTTGGGTCCCGGGGGACAGCTATGGATACTTTCTACAGAATAATGGCTGAAATATGGCATGTCACATATGATTTCCAGAGGTTTCAAACCTTCTGGGGTTAATCTGTTTTCATCTTGGGTTAGATTAGGAATCCTTAGAGTGGGAGAAGTTGGTAAAGGCTTCAACACATACACATACACACACACACACACACACACACACACACACACACACACACACACACACACACATGTTGTGTGTAGGGCACAGGTTGATGTAAGTGTTTTCCTTCATCACTTCCCACTTCAGGTTTTGAATAGTGTCTCTTACTAAACCTGGAGCTCAGGTTGGCTAGACTGCCTAGCAAAGAGCTCCAGGCATCCCCCTCCCCCTGTCTCCCAGAACTGGGATTACACTTGTGCAGACTTCAGCATCCAGCTTTTACATGCATGTTGGGGACCTGAATTGAGTATTCAAGACTTCAGCAGGCACTTTACCCACTGAACTATTTCCCCAGCCCCAAATCCTTCAACTTCTGTCTCAGATTGCTCAGTATCCTGCTCTGTATGTATCTTTTCAGCATGGAAATTTGAGAGAAGATACATTTACATAGTTTTTACTATTTACAATTTACCAGGTGCTCATTTAATCTTCACAAGACTGGGCAGGCTTCATGAGTCCTTTTGTAGATGTGTGTAAACTGAGGCTCAAAGAGGATATAAGAGTATGTTCCAAGGTCTCACAGTTTCGAGGGACAGAACAGAGACTCAAGGCGCAGCCTTTGGCAAGTGCTCTTCTTTCACGAGTGCAGGAGGGGCCATTTTGTTTCGCAGTTGGACCAATACAGTGCTGCTCCTTCCTACTCACACCTGGCCCTGAACTAGATGGGATCTTTCCCTAGTAAGTATTCCAACCCAATAATGATCCAAGCCTCCCTGAACTGGGAGTTACTGGTGGACACAGTCCAGGGCTCTGGCCTTTGTGATGGAGAAAGAACAGAGCAGCAGCTGCAGGCCAGGCAGGGAAGGTCCCGCATGCTTGGGAGGTCTGCACTGTATTATCTGAGCACTCTCTCTCTTAAGTAGAGACTACTGGGGACCTTGCTGTTTCAGTTCCTACCATAAAAGCTTTCATCTTCTTCCCTCCTCACATGTTTCCCCTAATAAGATCCAAGCAGTTGGGGACAAAAGTCTACACAGTTGTCACCCTTCAGCCCCTTGTAGTCAGGAATTTCATGTCTGGTAGGGTAGACTAATACGAGAGCTAGCCTGGGAGCCTGACTCCATTTCCCACTTTGAGAAAAGGAGCCTCATCCTGTTAGTTAGAGTGGTCTGCTCTGTAGTGGTCTAGAGATCTTGCAAGTCTCTCATGCCACAAGAAATACTCACTGTGGAAAGGCCAGCAGCAAATTGCTTCACATATTTTTATCTTCTTGTCACCTCAGTGCCTGCTGCCCAGAAACACAGCCTTCTAAAGGTAAGATTAAGATTTGGGGGGGGGGGGAGAATAGAGGAAAGGCTTGGTCAGTTTCCTAGTAACAGAACTGTTAAGAGGAGAAACTGGGAGTCTGGAATGGGATGCTTGGGCACGATAAAAGATGGGTGCTGGGTGAGATAGATTCTATTTGCTGGTGGCTAAAGGCAAGGACTTTATTGTGATCCTACACTATACCATGGCAGCTTTTGAGCCACCTGAAAGCTGGGAAGTCCAGTTCTGGATGCGCTTAACCCTGAGAGGCAAGAAGACACATGTGCCTAATCTCTCTAAGAAGTGTCTGTATAACTAGAGAACCAGGCTTATCTTGTTTATTTTAATTTAATTTAATTTTGGGGCAGGGTATCATGTGTTCTAGGCTATCTTCAAGCTTGATATGTAGCTAAAGATGGCCTTGCATTTCTGATCCTCCTGCCTCCACCTTCAGAATGCTGAGATTATAGGCATGTACTGCTATGCTTGGTTTGTGCAGTGTAAGGGACTGAACTCAGAGTCGTGTGAGTGTTAGCTCTATCATCTGAGCTATACTGCCATGGCTATTTCTTGAGAGGCCAAGGTAGACAGCATCAATGAGAGCTGAGAGTCTAGTTGGTCCAGACTCCACAGCATCTGCAGCAATGAGAAGTGACTTTGGGTCTGAAGGCAATAGGGCTAGCAAAGGTGCGTGAAGTAGGAGTTAAATTAACCCTCGGCTGGCTTTGGGTTTTGTGCTAAATTCCCCTTTCCCATACATTCTCCAGCTCTACTGAAGATGCTGATGTAATGGAGAAGATCCCGAGCCCATTTTTGCTGTCCCCATGTCCCACAGTGTCTACACAGGGCTCATAGGCATGGGCAGATGGGCATACAGTCAAGATAGTCCCTGGTGCATTGCAAATGGGCAGCTCTAGTCTGATGAGCTTTCATGGCTTCAGGGAGTGGAGGCAAGCACATTTTCATTTTGTAAAGACAATAATCCAACAAAGAAGAGGGTAGAAAGCATAGGTGTCTGTCAAAAATTTTATTTTTGTCATTTCACACAGAATGATGTTAAAATAAATCATCAGTAATATATATTTATATACTTATTTACTTGTGTCAATATTTACAAAAGACTGTGGAGCTCTATGAAGTCTATGTACACCCATGAAAGGTGAACAGGCAATGTTCATTGAGGCACATATGTACACATATATGTATAATCTATGTACATATATCAGACCTTACTGACACAGGAACTCTCAGCTGCAGAAGTCCTGGGTGGGGCAGTGTTGGTGGGGCTGAAAGCTTCCAGAATATGCCAGCAAGAATGATAACATCTATACACCCTGTGCAATGCAGTTACAGCTGGTGTCTACATTTTCATGAAGCAAACAAATAGTTAAATGACTCCCAACTCCCATGAGTCCTCCACACAAGTCCTGCTCCGCCGTCTGCTCTCATTGGTTCCCTGTCTCTTATCACCATGGAGACCCAAGTTCCCTTTCAGCATCATCCTTAGGAAGCTTTGCTATCAGCCTTGGAGTTCCTTTTTTCCTATTGATCTCAAAGAGGCTTATTTATCTTCCTCTCCTCTTTGAGTTCTCAGTGATTTTTTTTTTTAGAGACAGGACATAGGAAGTCAGCTGCAGAGTCACGCATGAACAGCAAGGAAGCCAGTGGAAACCTTAATTAGTCTGTGCTGCAGGAGCCTAAGTGAGTGGCCATTTCCACATTGTGTGTATAAATATACATACACACATATATTTATACACACATATATAATATATATAATATATTATATATAGATATGTTCTCCAGCCTATATAATAAGCACATAAGCACACAACAGCCCTCACTTATGAACTTTACAGCTCTGTCTGTAATGGAAACAAGAGAATCCTCCTTGCTTGCTGGCACCATTCATCTTGGCTATTCCAAGATTACCCTCAGTGGAGAGAGGGGTGCATGGAAGCAGAAACCCAGGAAGAGGCCAATTTGGCTGGGGCATTGTTTGCTCAGCAGGCTGGAGCTCAGTCACGGGCCTTTCCAGCTTCCTGGAGCCCTTCAAATGAAGAAACCATCCAAGCACGACAACAAAAGGAAATTGGGTCGCTGGCTCCCACGTGAAGGCAGAACTGGGGCAAGCACAGAGCATGTTTCAAACTCTCAGGAGCTGAGGCTCACCCTTGCCAAAGCCATCTAGACCTCTCCTCTTGCTTTTCGATTCCAGTTCTTAGCCTTGAACTTGTGTGCTCCTTTTAGCCTCACCTTGCAGGTCAAAGTCTTTGCCCTCTACTCCGTAAGTCCAGAAGTCAGCCCCACTAATAGCTAATATGGCAGTTGTCTGCTAGCAAAGCATGCCCTTGAATAGCATCTCCCGAAGCTCCTCCTTTGCTTTTCCTGCAGCCCTGAGTGTTTATGCAGTCAGACAAACAAGGCAGCCGTGTCTGGGGAGTCATTTTCAAGGAGAAGCAGGGCTTAGAGGCCTCTCCCAAGGACCCAGAGACACAGCATACAGTCCTCTGGGTAGCTACCTAAGGTCCTATCACCCAGCCACTCCTCGACTCCTTAATTATGCAGCTGCAGCAGCAGCTGTCCACATTATTATGTAATCACACCTGCCCTATGCATCCGTCAGGAGAATGATGCAAGTGCTTCTCAGCGGCACACTCATCTGGAACATATCTGCCTATTTTAGGAGTGAAGAGGAGCACGGGAAGTTAGATTAGTTTCCATGCTGAGGCTCATGCAGGACGAGAAGTGGCCGTATAGACAGGCTGCTTCAACCGCAGCACTTAGCGGCTGGTCATGCTAAGTCAAGGTTAAAGGCTTCTACTACTGGATGATGGCTCACTTGACCGGATTGTCGAGCTTCTGGGAATGTGCGGGAAATGACAACCACCCCTGTATCACCTCAACTGCTTCAGATACTAGTGAGGAATCCCTCCCACCCACTTCTAAGTAGAGTGCACATAGTCTAATGCAGGAGATGAGGCCTAGAAAAGTGTTTCCCTATGAGTTTAACACTGCTAGGCAAGATAGAAAGGAGGGCATGTTTAGGGTCCCACCCCGGAGTCTACAGCTCATCCCCAAAGACACAATTGGGTTTTAGTTGCTCTAGGCCCAGCCCTCTGCTCTCTCATTGGTTCAGATTCAGCTCCATGTGGTTTAGTTCTACCAATGGCCACAAAGTCCAGTTTTTTTCATTCTTCAGGGCAGATGTTTCAGAACTCATGAAAGTCAACCCTAGGACTCTAACACTGACTAAGAGAAAGCTAAATAGACCAGCGCTGAGCCTCCACTCCCCTAGAGCTACAGAGTTGGGTATAACTCTTCTAGTCTTCAGAGATTAGGTTATGGACAACCAAGGCAGACAGAATAAAGGCTAAGAAAGCACCTGGCCCTGGGATCTCGATTCCCTTTGATCTTTGAGGCAGGCAGCCACCTGGCAGGGAAGGGAAAGAAGTGACCCTGAGCCTGTTCTTTTGTTTGAATAAATGCCTTCTAGACAAGTTCTTAAGCAGAAAAAGAGCAGAACTGGGGAGGTGAAAGGATGCAAAGAAGGTCATGTTAAAATTCAAGTAAATGCAGCTTATTCCTTAGAATGTCAAATGTATTCCACATTAGTGAAACTGAGGAGATTGGTGAACGCCTATTTGTGTAGTTTTTGAAATAATGGCGTACATATATACATATACTATACATATATACACAGCTATATGTATATATGGAAAACCTCTAATAACTCAGGACCAATGGACTAGAACCTTGATTGACAAGAATTATACTGTCTTTCTATACATTGAGTAGGAAGTGGCAAATGGCAGGAGCAGCATCGTCTGATATGCCATGATGAGTCCTTCAGCCCACTTCCAGATCCCCTTTACAGCCAGCATTATTCAGCCTTTCTTTGTGATCTGCTTCCCCTCTGTTTCCATGCACCAAGCACTGAGATTTAGAAGGTCGACTCTGAGCCATGCAAGGTCTTCTGTCATTTCCCAATGCTTTACATAACTAAGGCAAGAGGGAATCCTACTTTCTAATCACAAAGGCTGAATCACACATTTTCCCATCTTTCCTCAAATAACCAGTATTGCAAAGCATCCAGGATATGAGATTCCCCAACGTTAGGCTATGCAAGGGTGTATAACAAAGGGGACTAAGAAGGAATGGACTGGGCTCCTGGGGTTGCCAGCCGTCCCTGATTTCAGCCCGAATGTTAATAGCTCACTTCACAGATGTTTCAAGAAAGGGGTCCTTTCCAAAACCTGGGTAATAGAGAAAATATTTGCACAGGTGTATCCTGTAGTGGGAGGTGGGGCTTATTTCACCAATGATATTTCTTGGCCCTCCACACCTCTGTGCCTGTCCACCTCTACCCAAATCTGTAAGACTCACTCTGCTCTGAAGCTCTGATGGAGTCTCTATGGTTGATCAAGTCAGCCTATCATGAATGAGAGTCAGAGGGCAATTCCCAACTCTGCCCAAGTAACTGATCCCAGCTGTACACCTCAGGGCTACACTCCCTCGTATTCATTTCCCTGGAGAGGGCTCCGAAAGAATCAAGTAATGGTTTTTAGTGCATGGAAAAGATTTTCTGTAATGGCTCAGGATGCTTTATTCCTATCTATTGGTAAGCGCTCTCCTATAGACTTCCATTACACCTGACAGACAGACAGACACAAAGTCAACTAGACAGGCTGGCATGAGGTCACTCAAATGTGAGGTTTCAGTGCCTAAAAGTTTCTAGGGTACTGTTAAAGAACTGGTAGAAAGGCAAGGCAGTGGGAGAGGGGCACAGAGACATACACACAGAGGTGCACGCAAAAAGAGACAGAATGACAAAAGAAAGCCTTCTTGTGGGCCTTCCTTGGGTGCACACTGCAGTCTGTGCATATGTTCACTCCAGAAGGAGGTCAGACCTCAGCAGACAGGAATCATTCATATGACCATGTGGGAAGAAGAACTACAGAAACTATGAACAGATGTCCAGAGGTCAAGGGCATTATCTGATGATGTATGTATCATCTATCACTTTTCAGTCCTGAGAGCAAGATTTTGAAAGAGCTATTGCTAAAGAAAACAGTCACTATTGCTTTTATTGCACATTTCCTCTTTAAAAACGTTAGACACAAACTATGAGAGATGGAGCTGAGATTTAGGGAGAAGGGGAGCAGAAAGGAGGGAAAAGTAGACTAGGTAAGTTGAGGAGTATGCAAGGGACCCCTTACCTCTCCTTCCCTGCTTTCTGCTCTGTGTGTGTGTGTGTGTGTATGTGTGTGTGTGTGTGTGTGTGTGTGTGTGTGTGTGTGTGTGTGTGTTAAGGGCAAAGTCTGAGGGGTATAGATGATGGTCACTATAACTACCAAGACAGCTCCCAGCATATACTTCATGCTGGTTGACTCCAGTAGCTAATGATGCTAATGAGTTAAGGTCATGAGTTTGAACCTGGATAACGAACACTTTATCAAAAGGAACCTCTATTGTGTAACCAGGAGTACCCTACATATCAGAACCCTCTCAGGCCTTAGCCATTCCTTTCCTCACATGCAGACTGGAAGAGGAAGAGCTTGGGGTCATCCTGTCCTAGGTTAACAAGTCAGAGGATTTCACTCTCCTTATGGCCTTCACATGCTGTTTGGACTTCCTACAGTTTTTCTCTGGGGAAGATGCGTTTCTAACTCTTTTCATGACTATGGCTAGCATTGAATCAATTCCCTGCCTGAGGATCTTCAGAAGTGCTGACTTTTCTCACTAAAACTTGACTCTAATACAACACTGAAGTTCTAGAAAGGCACAGAGCCATAACTAAATTTTATTTGGGTTTCTGAATTAAATTTAATTAATCAATGAAAACTTGGCTCCTGCTAAATTTACTCAGAAATTTAACAGCTCTGTTGCCTTCTCACCCTGACAACTTCTCTACCTTTTCTGGACTCTTTCCTTTCCAACCTCCAAGAAACTACAACTTTTAAAAATGTCTGAGGCCACAGAGGCATCTCATGAAGCCAGGGTGGAAACTGATATCTTGCTTTGGAAACACAAGTCTCAGTGTGTTAAGTGTACAAGTTTTGGACTACATATCCATTCTCCTCTCTTGTTGCTGCCTCTATAGAGGTCTGAAGGGAGGGTTAAGATCCTTGGGGCTAAAGGAGTAGAGCCCACAAAACTTGATTCAAGGCTGGATGCAACTTCTAACTTCCATTTTGGGTGAAGCCTTTGCCACAATGCACAGGCCACAACTGGTTCTATTAGCAGAAAGAAGAAGCCCCTGGGGCTCTGGGATAATAGGTAATCTTACCAAGTATTTAAATTTAATGTTAGAATAGAAGACAAAAACCAGGCCCTCTAAAAATTAACTGCTTCTCTAGCTGTAGATTGATGTCCCTCATCACATCCTTCAGCTAAATTGGTTTGCAATTTTGTCAAGGCACAACAATTGAACGGGAAGCCAGAGTTCCCTGGGAGCCTGGGTTGGAAGTTAGGGGAGAGCAAGTCCAGATTGAATGAATCCAGGGTTGACTCACTGGACTCATGCCTAAGAGGGAGTGAAATGTCACAAGCAAGAGAAGGTGGCTCATCTGAAGAGCTAAGTCTATATAGAGAATCAACGTTCTGACCTGGCTCCAGACAAAGGAGTGCTTTGGAAGAGGGTTAATAAGATCTTTTGACTCAAAGAAAATTGGGGTATTTCAACTTGGTTCAGGCTCCAGAATCCTATGGTTTCTTGGGCCTTCACTGCTTCAAGACAATAGGGATAAATCTGGAGATCCCAGACACTCAGAGAGGAGTTTGAGTCCTCAGTGTAGATTTTCTTTCAAAGAAAAGGGACGGCAAGGAAGCCCATATGAGGTTGCCAGCTCTTGTAGTTCCCACACACTTCACCCTGAGGGCTGCTTGCAGGAAGGCAAAAGGTAGAAAGCCCAGAGATCCCAGTGCTTGCTGTGGTGCCACATCTTTCCAACTTGAAACCTCAGGAGTTATGTCTCAGGAATGAGGTTGGATGTCAAAGAAGAGGCTCCTTGGAGAATACCGAGGCATATTGATATGGGCAAGGAAAAGCAATTAAATCTGATCCTTGCCTTCATCCATCAATTTTCAGATGTGGAAGCAGATCTGATGATTCAGTGTCTACGCTCTGTGTGTATTCCTGGGCATGGGTACTATTTTTTGGTGTACCTAGTATAATTCGGTGCACTGTGTATATATTCTGAACTTGTGTGCAGAAACAATAACAAAGCATCACTTATGTAATTTGCATGTATATCCATTGTCACCCAGTTGGATTCGTATATTTTGCATCTGAGTTGCATGCTGTGTATTTGCACATGGGGCAAATACATCTCTTGCAGATATTCTATGTTGGTATGCACGATGCATGTTTAGGCAGCATATACATGTTTTGTCTATCATTTATGTGTATGCCTATTATATTATTTTGGCCTGTGTGCATTTTGCATGTATGCTGCATATTTTATATTTGTATGTGGCAATAATCTATCATTTATTTTGTGAGGCATGTGCGTGCGTGGATGTGGACATTTTATGGTCCCAGGCCAAGGATTTTGTGAATAGCTAACTTCCTTTGGCCTAGGCCTTATGTATGGTTTGCTTTAACCTTCTACTCTCCCAAGTTTGTCCCTTCCACCCCATGTCACGAAATTCAGCACCACCTCCCACAAAGGAGAAGAAAAGAAGCACAGAGGCTTTGTGCCTGGCATGGGATGCCCTGCAGTTACCTAGGGATATAGGTGACCAGGAACTAATGAGCACCCTGGGCTAGCACCCTGAGCTGGTGCCCCCTCCCCCAAGATAACTGTAGGTACCATCTAGTGAACAGCAAGACCTAGGCTGGAATCAATACTGAACAGCCTGACCACGGTTCATTGTGTTTGGGGGAATTTAAGCCACTATGTCAAAAGGCAAAGAAACTCAGCATGGGGAGGCAAAGGCTTTCCCCACTGTCTTCCTTGGGCCAACACATTCTATACTTCAAGGCTGCACTCTGCTCATCCATTCTTTACTTGGTCTTGGGGTGAGGATTCATTCTTTACCCATCTTTTTTTTTTTTTTTTTTTTTTTTTTTTTTTTTTTTTTTTTTTTTAAGGGCAGCTCTTATTACCAGTATGCTAGGGAGAGAGTCTGAGTTTAGTAATCAAAATGATGCTTTGGGTCACTTAGGGAATCCATCCCTTGGTTCTGGAATTAGGAAATTTCCACCAATAGGAGGCTTCCTTTAAGTCTAGATCAGCAGAATCTGGTCCCAGGGAGTTTTACTCCTTGGTTTCAGAGCAGAGGATCCGTCCTATGGACAGGTTCATGAAAATGATGGATATAGAACCAAATGATAGAGAATCAAACGGGGCAGAGGATAATAATGGAGATGATGAATGGGGCGGATTGTAGGGAGGAGGCCTGGGTGGGCCCGGCCCAGGATAGCTGGAGCTGTGAGGGCTGTAGGACCCTTGTGCACTCAGTAAGACAAGCTTCAGCCATGGGAAACTGAAGCTGCAGCACATGGAGGGCAGAAAGACAATTCTAATGTCTAGGAATCCATGAACACTGGAGTGTGTCTGAGGCAATGACAGCAAACCCAGGCCCAGTGGGTTTGCCATACCCATTGGGTTTCTTACACAACCAACCCACCAAGCAATAGATTTGCTCCTGAATCTGAACTCCAGAGAATGAATATATATATGTGTGTGTGTGTATAATGTACATATACACACACTTGTGTATGTATATATATATTCTAGTGCACATAGTCAAACACATGCATAAATTGCCCTGTGTCAAAATATTGCATAAGCATATACAATGTTCAAATGCAATTTTTCTATAGCTTGATAGAGGAACACATGGGAGAGATATAGCTGATATATATTTATATACATTGAACTCACAGACCTGCCTGTCCTCAGGACCAATTCCCTGGTAAGCTGTGTAGTCATGCCCATGACTAGATTATTTTCCAAAGTTCAGTCATGTGAGTGTTACACTCTGACTTTTCTGTTTATTCTCCTGGTGTGGCAGGATCTGTGCTCCCCTTGAAAGAACAGAGGTGGGCTGAGATGTCCAGCCAGAAGTTTTGGTTCCCCATTCCAGATAGTCTATTTGTTTTACCCTGTTGGAGGGCTTTTGCCTTCTGATGTGAAAAAACCCTAGTTCAATACCATCCCGAGGCTATTAATACTCTAAGTAGGAATACTGTTATCGGCTACTAGGAAAATAGGTTATCTCCTGTGTTTTAAATATTGAGATTCATGCAGTGAACACCCATGCAGCTCTATTGCATGACTGGTATACTCCACTGCAGTATCAGTGGAGCTGGGCCACACCACCAGGAAAGCAGATGTCTGCAAACTCCAGAGTAAAAGAAGAAATCAAACATGTTCTGTGACCCTGAAGCTTGCAAAATGGTATCTGAAGCCGAGAAGTCCCTGAATTAGGTAGCTTCTCCCCATAAGCCTAAGGGAACAAAGGTGAAACTCGACAACTCATACTTGGTCATATAAACTGTCCCTCTCCCACCCCCAGGCTTCCCTCACATCGACATTGCAGAGAAAAGGCAGAATGCAGCATTTTTTCGTTACGAAACATAAGCCTCCGGAGCATCTAGTTGGCAACTGCAATTCACAAACCCCAGCCTGTGACACAGAAAGTAGTTTCAACACACAGGACTGTGTGTTCTTCTCAGTGCAAAAATGGGAATGACCTTCGGAGTAGTCACCAGACTCTAGAACTAAGCCATGATGGTGCGTTCCTCTGTGAAGGGGCAGATGGGCTGAAATGGGGTGGGATGGGAGGGGTGGGGAGAATGTACCTTCCAGGTGTGTTCATGTTTAGGTAGGAAGATAGGATGGTGTTGATATGGTGGGTTGTGTGGGGGTATGAGGGGGCTGCATTGTGCCTTTCTGAGATGCTGGCTCCATGGGTAACTTGCATCTTTGGAAACCTGTCAGTGATGAAGAGGTCATGAAAGCCATGATAAATATTCTGTGTTCTAAATCAAAAATCAAAAGATCAAAAGTCACTTGCACGACTATTGCTTTCCATGCAGAACCAGATGCACACTGTAGAACACTGACTACAATGCAGGCTATTATGCAACATCTGCATCAGTCCTGTTGAGCTGTGAGGACATTAGTAGGTTTCAATCAGACATCTGTTAACATTTTGGTAATATTCACATAGTTTGTGTTAGCCAAGGTACAGTTGGCTGTTTTTAAGTTCTCCTCTCTAAAGTCCTCATTACTGTTGTTTACTCCCTCCTGTATCTCCATGTAATCAGACTTACTTATGGTAGAGGCACTTCTACTTTTCTTTAGGTCAGGGGAGGATGGGATCTTTGGACAGCTTGTCACTTGCAAGTACTGGGCCTGCTCCTCTCCCTCTGTCTCCCGGTGGTAGAAGTAGTTGAAATTAGACACTATGACAGGGACTGGTAAGGCAATGGTTAACACACCTGCAATTGCACACAGAGAACCCACTATCTTTCCCCCAATGGTAGTTGGAACCATGTCTCCATAGCCTACAGTTGTCATGGAGACGACTGCCCACCAGAAAGCATCCGGGATGCTGGGGAACTGGGAATCTCGCTCATCAGCTTCTGCAAAATAGACTGCACTAGAGAAGAGGATGACCCCAATGAAGAGGAAGAAGATCAGGAGGCCCAGTTCCCTCATGCTGGCTTTGAGGGTCTGACCTAGAATCTGCAGACCTTTGGAGTGTCTGGACAACTTGAAAATCCTAAAGACTCTTACCAACCGGATGACACGGAGAATGGCCAGTGACATGGCCTGCTGGCCTTGCTGGGCGTCCTCTGGCTTCTCAGCTAACTCTGTCCCCAGGGTGATGAAGTAAGGGATGATAGCTACAATGTCAATGATATTCATGATGTTGGTGAAGAAGCCAGCTTTGCTGGGACAGGCAAAGAACCTAACCAGAAACTCAAAGGAGAACCAGATGATGCAGAGAGTCTCTACGATGAAGAAAGGGTCAGTGAAGGAGGTGGACTGCTGGTACCCGATGGTGCTGTTGGAATAGGTGTGGAAGGTCACCCCACCACCATGCATGTCCTCATTCTCATCTCGGAAGATGGGCAAGGTTTCCAGACAGAAGCTGACGATCGAGATCAGAATGACCATCACGGATACAATGGCGATAATCCTGGCAGGCCCTGAACTCTCAGGGTATTCAAAGAGAAGCCACACTTGTCTCTGAAACTCATTTTCAGGCAGAGGACGCTCTTCTTCCTTGATGTAGCCTTCATCCTCCCGAAACATCTCCATTGCTTCTTCTCCTAGCTCGTAAAACCGGATTTCTTCAGAGAAGATATCTAAGGGCACATTCACAGGTCGCCTCAACCTGCCCCCAGACTGGTAGTAGTACAAAATGGCGTCGAAGCTAGGGCGGTTGCGATCAAAAAAGTACTCATTTCGGAGGGGATCGAAGTACCTCATCCGTTTCTTGGGGTCCCCTAAGAGGGTCTCTGGGAACTGGGCTAAGGTTTTTAGCTGAGTCTCGAACCGGAGGCCTGAGATGTTGATCACCACTCTCTCACAACACTCATGGTCTGCCTCTGGGTCATAGGTGTCTTGAGGGTGCCCAGGGAGGGCAGCAGCCTCATCCACTGGGTCTCCAGTAGCCACTGTCATAATTGGGGCTGAGGTGTGTACTTTACTTTATGCCTTCCAGCTGCCTGCAGCAGGGAACTCAGGGTGCTGGTAACTGGGCCCCAGGAAACACAGGAGCATTAGTCTGTGCTCCTTCAGGAAAGCCCCAGAGCCCTCTGTGAGTTGGAGACACAGCCTCGCTTGACTGAAAGACAGAGGCAGGTAAGGACATGAGATCACCAGTCATTGGCAACCTGACATGAGGTGTACTTAATGTCCCCAAGAGTTCAGAAACATGACTGTACCATCACTTCTGCCACTAAAACCACTTTCACCTTGCTACTTGTCTAGGGGTCAGTAGGGTTCAGGGAACAAACAATCTTTCAAGGAAGCTCTAGAATGGCCTGCATTGGGGGAAGACATCCGAAACAGGATCATGCGTACCACACATACCCTGGGACATAACTCCACAGGAGGAGTGGAAAAGGGAGCCCTCTGCCAGGCACTGTGCTAATGTTTTGGTAATACCTGCACCAAAGGAGGTATTCATGGTAGGGTGTTTGGGGCCTGGGCCTTGGTCACTGACACCACCCTCAATGCCTCTATATGGCTGTTACTAAGTGACTGATTTACCTGGCCAGGCAGGAGCCTGAGGTTCTCTTCCTTGAAGAGCAGATCCGATGCCACAGATACACAAATAGGGAGCTCACTCCCCGTGGTCACATCTTCTCACTTGAGCTGGAAATAATGGTGAGTCATTCTGAGCAGGAGGGCAGGTCCTGGAGATGTGCTCTAGGACTGGATAGGGCTCGAGGGACTGTGAGATGCTTGACCGGTGACACACACGATTTGAGGAGAGTGGAGCTTGGGTCTGAAGCCTTTGGAAGGAAGGAGGTAAGATGCACAGCTCAGCAAAAGCCAGAGTCCTCCTGGCTGTCCTCGGGAGGTGTGACGCCTGGAAAACACAGCAGCAAGGTGGAACCAAGGCTTCTAGGCAGCTGAGATCGAGACTTAAAAGGACTCTGACAGATTCCCTCAGCAAGTGGCAAGCCCTCTTGCCTACTTTGCTTTGTGCTTGTGGATGAGAACCACCAATCACCCTATAGCCTCTTCCTAGCCTTTCCTGGGTAAGCCTAAGCTTTCCCTTCCCATCAGCTGGAAGCACTTTCTCCTTAGTCCTCAGCTGCCAAGAGGAGCGACCAAGCTTTTGGTGTCAGAACACATATCTCCCAAGGGGGAGGGTTTTCCTCTCTGACCTTAGCCATGTCCTGGTAAAAAAGCAATCCTTCCTCCCCAACACACACTCCTTCCCAGCTAGAGAGGCCCCACTAGAGAGGCCCCACATGCAGCAAGATCGCCTCTGTAGAATGCCCAAGAGATGGGGTCGCTGAACTTACTCTCCCTCCAGGATCCCTGGGCCTCAGGCCTTGCTCTGTGTTGGGTGGCATTTGTGCTGGGCAGGCACTCGACCACTGATTTCTTCCCAAGAGAAAATCCCTCACATCTCGGCAGGGAAGCACACAGAACATACGCTCCAGCTCACTGACTGCGAGGCGGATTGGCTTCACAGAGAGAGGGAGCCTAGAGAAAACTGACTTCCGGGCTGGCCCCCCGCCGACCCAATCCCGCCGGTCCCAGAGCCGGGGAGGGGTCTGGGCCCTCTCCCATCGCCCGGGGCTCCAGCCGGGATTCCGCCGGGCGCGCTCCCGCCGGAATCCTCTCGGCTAACAGTAGCCCGCAGCCGCCGGACCGCTAGAGTGTGCCACCTTAACCCCTTCCTGCGCGCAATGCGGTGGGCTCCCGCTGCGGGCCCGAGGGCAGCCTAGCTGGTGCCTGCTAGGTCCAACTAAGGGACCACCGAATCACGGGAGCCCGAACTCTGAGGGTGCAGAGCAGGCATCGCCAGGCAGCTGCCCCAGATCTAGCTTCCTTTTAGGCAAGAGGGCTTCACGGCAGCCCACCACCCCGGCCAAGCGGAAAAAACAAGAGACTGCAGAGAAGCCTATTTTACTCCGTTGCGGAGAGGCAAATGCAAGCAGGAGGACCCAAGTGACTCGGGTCCTACCCACCCACTATTTACCAGACATGGCTATGCAGTCAGCTGCACTTCCCATCACCCGCCAGCTCCAATCTGCGCCCTCCGCCCTATGTCACGCATAGACCATAGGGTCCCCGAGCCCATTCCATGCACTCTTCTGCAGAAACAAGTCTCCCCCTTAAGTCCCACGCAGCCGGCGCGGGTCCCTAACCCTCCAGGCCGACATCAGGGGTCGGCACCAGCTCGTCCACCCAGACTACCAGGGTGCCCTGCAGCCCCTATGGGCGCTGCAGCCGGTCAAGGATGGCAGCATGCACAGCAGAATGCCGGACACTGATTTACCCTTGCAGATGGGTACCAAAGCCTCCATGTTCCTGGGTGACAGCCAGCGCAGGCAGAACCCGGACAGCGGGCGGTGGCGGTGGTAGCGGCGGGGTGCGGGCGGCCAGCCGGGAGCCGACTCTGCAGTCCCGCGGGCGGCGCGTACAGAGCGCCCGGCCGCCGCCCGCAGCCGCACCGCGCCGCACCGCGCCACGCAGCGCCGCACCTGGCCCCGCAGCGAACTCGAATTAAAGGGGCCGGCTGGGGCCAGAGCTAGCGAGGTGTGTCGCTCGCCACCGCCGCCGAGCTGGCCACTGGGTTAGATCCCCGTGTCCCCGACCCCCACCGCAAAGAAGACACCCCATTTTGACAGAACCTAGGTTACCAACCAAAACTCCGCGCAGAGCTCAGCTGGGTGCTGCCTGGGTCGGGAAACGGGGAGAGGGTAGAAGTTGAGGAGCACTTGAGAGGTTCTTGCCAACATAATGAAGTAGGCAGGATGAACTGATCAATACCATCCCAGGCCCGAGCGGGATCCAGCCCCGAGGGAGATGTGTTGCTATTATTACGATGCTGCCAGACAGAATCTGCAGACCCCAGTCCTCTGACCCCGGCCTTCTGCTTCTGCGTCCCCTTCCATACCCCTGAGCCCCACCTCTCTCTTACCCAGCACAGATTCTGCTTCCCAGAGCAATACAGCAGGTGAGGGCCTGGCTGCAGTGTAGCAGAAACTCACTGCTGTCTTTGCCCACCACGGGGTGGGGGTTGGAGGAGCTGCAGGAACAAGAGAACTGCAGGACTGGCTTCTAGCCTTTCTGACTTCCTTTCCCCGGGGCTCTGGACAGAGAGGGCTGAGGGACACACAGTTGCCCTTGGGAGAGCAGACTCCTCACAAAAGCCCTCTCATAGATCTTGACAACACTAGCTGGCCCACGATCTGAACCTGAGGACTCAGGGTAGAGCAGGATATGCCCTTTGCCTCTGAGTTAATTTGTATAGGAAGTTCTTGGCTTAGTTGGGAATAGGAGTGTTTTAGAGGCCCAGATTGGCTTGCAAAACTTGCAAAAGCTCCAAGCCTTAGCTAGTACAGCTCTGCAGGCCCTTGTCAGAATCGCCTACATAGACACTCCACAAAGGGACTCACTGAGATGGGCTCCGGAGGGGCTCTGGTGTGAGAAAGACTCTTCCTGGACCCTTTCTGCTAAGACAATTCTCTCTATGCAAGTATCAGAAGCTCTGAAAGCCTGCTTCCCTGCAAGGGAAGGTTCCGAGGAGTACGGCCATTCCCCAGTGGGAGTCTGTAAGGTGGGTGTAAGATTGGGACTCTACCTAGAGCTACAAGAAACACACTGATGACTGGTAAGACCATACTAGTTTGGCTTCTGGCTCCTGGAAGACTGGCTATGAAGATCGGTTGTCAATGCAGGATCCAGAGTCTGGCCTGAGTGTTTTGCCTGCCAAATTTAAACTTCAGTCTCTATCAGTTATTGGATAAGTAAATTTGCTGCAAAAAAAGTATCCTGTCAGATGTAAACTGCGCATGAAGAGTTTACATCTAACAGTCACCTAACAAATGATGATTTCTAACGTTCTGTCTGCTCTCCTCAGACCTAGGCTTAAGTTTGTGTTTCTCCTTGCCTAACCACTGGTCTGTGTTTCTTATTCTTCCTGTTTCCTACCATCTCAGCTATTCAGTAAAAACATCCTACAATGCTCAGCTATGCACTCCTTCTGAATGATTCCCCTGAGGGTCTCTGTTTCTCCTATTTGTCACGCTTATGTCCACTAAAGAGTGTGTATATATTTTCATTGTCTTATTTATAGAACAAAAGGTATGGATAGCAAAAAACCCTTGCCGGAGAATTAATAATCATTTTAATTGGTGGCTTATGCTTACCATGTGTCAGATGCTGTGCTGAGCACTTATGACCCAGCCCAACCTTCAGTCCTCATAGTCTTGTGACTTGCCTGTCAGTACTAGTCATTGGATAGGCAACAGAGGCAGAGAGAGAAGTGACCTGCACAAGGACAAGAAGTGGTGGCTCTAGGTCTTGAGTCAGATTCTTGTGACTTCAAGGGTCCTGGGATCCTGATTCCCCACTGTGTGTGTTTGTGTGTGTGTGTGTGTATGTATTCATGCATGTGCCCATGTGAGTGTGTGTGTCTGTATATATGTTCTTGTGTGTTTGTGAGTGTGTGTGAGTGTGTGTATGCCTCTGTAAGTGTATGTGTGCCTGTGTGAGTGTGTGCCCATGTGAGTGTGTGTGTCTCTGTGTGCATGTGTGTGCCCACATGTGAGTGTGTGCCTGTTCTTATGTTTGTGAGTGTGTATGTCCCTGTGAGTGTGTGTACCTGTGTGAGTGTGTGTGTATGTTCTTGTGTGTTTGTGTGTGTGTGTGAGTGTGTGTATGCCTCTGTAAGTGTATGTGTGCCTGTGTGAGTGTGTGCCCATGTGAGTGTGTGTGTGTCTGTGTGCATGTGTGTGCCCACATGTGAGTGTGTGCCTGTTCTTATGTTTGTGAGTGTGTATGTCCCTGTGAGTGTGTGTACCTGTGTGAGTGTGTGTGTATGTTCTTGTGTGTTTGTGTGTGTGTGTGCATGTGTGTGCCTCTGTGTGTGTGTGTTGTGACAGTTTCTCTGAATTTCACTTCTCTTTGGAATTTTCCTGGCCTCTGCTATTACCTTCTTACATGGCATCCACTTTCCCTCTTCCCTTTAAAATCTGACCTAAGTGTAAATGACAATGGAAAAAAATAACTAATGAAGGTAAAGAAGAGGAAAAGCCTATGACGACAACTTTTGCCCTAAAAGGTCGTTCGCTCTCTGGATACATTTGACAGTATCAGGACTGGGAACAAAATGGTAGGAAGGAGAACCTGGGTCCAGTTCTCAGCATCGACACTTGTTAGCTGTGAGAACCTGAATTCCCAAATCCTTGAGCTTTAATCTCCTGATCTGTCAAACAGGAAAGCAAAGATCCTTCTCACTGTGGGACAGGCTAAGCTAAGAGAGTGGATAGCTAGTGAGTTTCACTGGTAAATTAAGCCAAAAAGGCATTGATTATCAAGTTCCTTTTTTGGGTCTCCAGTTCTTAGTTTTGGTTCCAAAAGAAAAACCAGAGTGTCCCTTGTTCCTTTTCCTTGTGGGACACCCCAAGCCCACCCAGACCTTTCCTTTCCAGTTTGTCTGGTTTCCTGCATGGGAGCCAGGCCTTAACTTTAGGGAGTGGCAAGTAATTATAGTTCATTAAAAGCAGGGTTTATGTAGGTGACTATTGAATAATCACACCAAGTGTCAGAGTCATTGTGCAGCTCCGTTTATCTGCCATTCTAGAAGACTCAAAGCACTGTAATCTTCAAAGACAGGAAACCGGTCAGTAGTTGCATGGATAGAAGTCCTGGGAGTGGCATGGGAGCTGGACTGCCAAGGGATTTCTTTGGGGGCCGGGCAATGGTTATGTTTATTATCTTGAGTATGTTGATGGTTTTGCAGGTTCATACTATGTCAAAGCTTATCAAATTTTACATTTTAAGTGATTTAATTTATTGTATAGAAAGCATACAACGATTAAGTCCTAAAACCCCCCAAAAGAAAAAAAAGATTTATAATCCTCTGTGCACCCTCTCCAGAGGAAGTTCTCAGTTCCTCTCACCACTATTTAAGGACCCAGAAAGACCCCATAACTCTTTTTGTTTAAATCATCTTCCTGGTATGACCAGTACCTCTTTTTGGTGCTCCTGTACTTGCTGTGTGTTGGCCCAGCTCCTCTAGGCCATGGGCAGGCAGGGCAGAGGTGCACTGTGGGTATTTGATTTGTTTAATGCCTATAGTCAGTCTTAGGGAAAGATATGGCTGACTATTTCATGGAGAAAGATACTGAAGCTCAGAGAGGATCATACACTGACTAGGCTAAGGTAAATGGTATGGTAGGGACCAATCTCAAGATTGTGTGAGTCCATAAGTTGCCATGTCAGCCTGCCAACAGGATACCAGGCTTCTTGGTTTAGAATGTGGATTCAGGCTATCAGAACTCAAAAACCCGGAGTGCATATCCTCTTACCCTGAGGAGGGACTTGGACCTGACAGGAAGATTGCTTTAGAAAGGGATTGATGTTAATGGTTAACCTGCCATATGTTGACTCGGGGACTAGAAACCATGGTGTGAGCTTTCAGACTCCAGTCCTCTGTTCACAGAACAGCTTGGTGAATGCCTTTCAGATTTGCACAGCTTTGGGCTGTGCACTGCTCAGCCTGGTAAAAGGAGAGGAGCAGACAACATCTGTTGTCTTGGTTTGAAGAGCTGTGTGGTCCATGGGATAGTCACATGACCTTTCTTCTCAGGAGTTCATTTGTGAAATGAGTAGTCCATTCTCTTAAGCCCTGCTTCTTTGTTAACAGGCTGTAGAGAGAAATGAGAGGGCAGAAGGACTGAAGCTAACATTCCCAGTCAGTGCATAGTAAACTTCCAAAGGATCAAGGAGCTTATGAATGGAATTGGTCAAGTCCGTTGATGAATGGACTCAGAAGTGGAATGAGTCTACTGGGAACATCCTTACGGTGGCTGCTGCCGCCATGGTGCTCTGCGGGAGTGCATCACACTAGAGAACATCCTTGAGAGTAGAGTGCTGCTCCTACTGACTTTAGAAGTCTGAGGCTTACCTGAGAAGTCAGGATAGGTTTTTGTAGGAAGTAGGGATCCTCTAGATTAACTTCAGCTGCTTCTAAGGGGCTCCTAGGTGGAGTCTGAGCCTTGTCTCCTGGCCAAAATTGTCTTCAGTGTCCCCTATTCCTCTTAACTTCAAATGTTGATCCAACCCAAGACTAGCTGCAGAGTGTGTGCTTCTGCCTAAGGCTGGGCTGCTCTGGGCTGGGCTCCCTCATGTACTGTGAATCAAACAGCACAGTGGTCAATGCACCACAGCATAGGTGCCAGCTGGTCTAGGGCCTTGTTCCAGCCTGCTGTGCTTTCGCTGTGACTCGGTTTCCTCAGTCATGTGCTTTAAGGGGGAGGCTGGGAGATTAAGCACTCGGAAAGGAGTCCTACAGAGACACAGGTATTCCATAGGCATAGACAGTATTACTGTCCTCTATGAGAAATGGGAGTTGAAGGGTTGTACCACGTGGTTATGGGATACTTTGAGGATTCTCAGACCACTTCTGGGAGCTGCCTGTAAGCACGAGGCCCCAGATAAATTCTCACACTGTCCCTTGTATTTTTCTGACTCAAGGCTCTTTCTGAGGTTGGCACCATGTGTCCCTTAGACAGTTCATGCCGTCCGTGGCTCCTTGATAGTTCTCAGTGTGCCCAGGATGGTTTTCTAGCTGCTCATCTGTAAAGGCTTCACTGATGGGAAGGCCAGTTAGGGCAGGATAAACTGTGGAACACAGGTCACTTGACTGCTTTGTGAGCCTAGGCTCCGAGCAGCCAAGCCATTTTGTTGCCACACTCACGTTGTCAGACTCCCTGGAATCTCTGCCTTCTGCCTAGGACTTGCGTGAGCTTCACTTCCCAGGCCTACTTCTCCATCCTGTTCCTGGTGCTGAGACACTGCCATTTCGCCAGCTGTCTAATCTGGATCCCTGGGAGTCATTGTAAGATCCTCACTTTCTCTTCCATGTAGAATCCTCTGCATCCAGCCGATCCCATGACCTTGGCATCTGTGCATGCTCTCCCCCACTTCTTCCCATAGGGCCCGATTCAGCCACCAGGGGGAGTGGTTACACCTCCCCAACACATTTCGGTCCTCTGCCTTCATTCTAGGGCCCCTCTGACCTCCTCTCCTTAAAGTGGCCGTGGTCACCTTTCTCCTGTGCAAATCAGATCATGACACCTCTTTATCTCCTCTTTGGCTCCCTATTGCTGTGATCAACCAGCATTGCCTAAAAGGCAAACAAGGCCTTTGCCCTCCATGACCCTCACTTTAGAAGTCTACACAGGCATGACACTAAACTGACTTGAAGGTTCCAGTGGCTTAATCTAGATGCATAAGGCTCAGGACTGAAATGAGACAAGCCTGGAGTCCATTCCTACCTCTGCTGCTTGCTATGGGTGTGGGCATCCATTTCAGTGACGAGCAATGGGAGTGTCTGGAGTCTAAGTCTTCCTGCTTTGGCTTTAGCGTCCATCAGCCAGACCCTACCTCACTCCCTGCCGCCCGGCGACTTCTAAAACTCACCTCATGCTGTGTCTCTCCGATCCTCTCTGACTCTCGGTCCACTGACTCTATGCCTGAAGACATGAAGCTATTCCATCAGGTCTTGAGATGTCCCATTTACATTCTGTACTATTCTCTACTAGTCGGCAAGGGTATGTCTCTTCTTTGTGTCCTGCTGTCTGGTCCAACCTAAGAGTGGCTTCCCTGGCATTGTCACCTGGTGCGTTCCAGCAGACTGATGGACTCTGTAGCATATCCTAGCGTCACCGTCTTCTCTTGTCTGCACCAACCTGGCCATTCTCAGAGATCACGCTAGCTTCCAAGTGCACCCACACAATTGTCCCCAGATGGAAACGCCTGACTCAGATGCAGCTCAATTGGCTCAGAGGTGGGCACACTTCCATGCCTGTGACCCGGCACACACTGACCCTTAGTACCCATGTTCCACCCTGACTGATCTGTGCCTGGCTGCAACTCTGACCCCTGGTCTTTCCCTTTTCCTCTCTGATGGTGGAGAAGGAGAACAGAGCAGGTACATGAGAAACCACTTAAAATCATGTGATGATCCTGACCTGTCTACTCCCTAGGTAACCAAGGACCATGAGGCCTGGACAAAGTTATTTTTTCCTTTTTAAGCTCCACTTAACATATTTGTAAAACGTGGAAGTTGGGTGCATTGTATGATCTCTTTTTGTTCTAAAACAATTGTATTAGCTTCAGTTAGGGAATGGGAGCCTCAAGTAAGCAATAAACGTCCTTCCCTTCATCTCTCTTAGCATCCTTGGTTCGACTGCACCTTATGCTGAGAGACATTGATTCTCAGAGAGGTCAAGGTCACTTGAGTCCAGTAAGTGGCAGTGTGGCTTGACTCAGGCCTCTCTGAGCTTCAGGACAGCAGCTCTCTCATTGCCTGTTTAGAATGCAAGGAGGGACCAGAAGATGCCAGATCACTTCAAGCACAAGTACTGAAAGAATTCAAAACAGTGCCAATCTGATGCTTGGTGCATCATAATGATGTTCTCTGAGTCCGAGCAGTGCCAACACCAGCAGTGCCAACACCAGCAGAACACAGGGAGTCCAATGCTGAGGCCTCACGGGACGCAGTGGGCTCACACTGCTCACTGGGTAGACAGAGACATCCAATGGACTCTTTCAGGTCTGAGCAGGAGCCTGGTTGCTATTTCAAATTTGTCGATTGCTAGGTGAAGGCTGAGTACAGAAGTATCAGATAATGAGAGGAAACCTTGTATGGAGTGGAGAGAGAGCAGAGCTTGTTCAGGGAGCTCAGGAAAGACTTAGCCTCTCTGACCCAGTCTTTGAAGAAGGGAGTGGGAAAATTAGATCAAGGAGATGACTGAGCCATCTTGGCCAATTTTCTTGTGCTGGAGAGCAAAGATGCAAGTGAAAAGTGAAGGGAAGATGATGTGAGAGAGGAAGAGGGTCTGGAGGCACAGTGATCAGGTAGGAAGAGAGGCGGAGGTGGGAAGACACCTAGAGAGCCTGTTTCTGCAGTTTCCAACCAAGAGACTTGGACTGCCTATTGGGCGCCTGATATTCAAGGGTCATCCTACAGTGCCACCCAGTGGCCATGTAGAGGAGGTGCAGGAGCATGCCTAAGAAAGCAGCTGATAAGTAGGCCGAAGAGGAAAAGGTCCAGAAAAACAAACAAATAAACAAACAAACAACACAAAAAATCAACAGAACACTAACCAATCTGAATTGGGAATACTGTGTAGGAGTTCCCAGGAGTCTCTGAACCTAGTCAGAGTCAAGTTGTAAAGGTTGTTCATGCACAGATAATAAGCACAGATTCTTATTTGAAAGTAGGACCCAAGGAGCAGAAGGAAGGTGGCATGGAGCCATGGAATAACGGTCAGAATGTAGCTCTTCTTTTCAGGCCTGTGTGAGAAGGACAGTGACCTCACAGAGCTTGGTGCTGTTTTTATTCTCATTGGACACACTGACACCAAAGCTTAGTGTGGTAAGGTGACTTGCCAATGGCAATATGGATGGGGGAACAGGGAATTGAAGGAAGAGATGAGCCTTGACCTGGCTGACTCCCCAGGGCACTGGGACCACCTCTGTGGGGGACACAGAGCCTGGCACATGCATATTAGTTGAATTTGCAGACCCTAAGGGGATGGATGAAGAACAAAGTGTCCAGACCCTGCTTCTGATCCAAGGTTGAGAGTTGGCTTAAGCTCATTGGCCAAATAGAAAAGTGCATTTTGAGAAGGAAAGCCTTCACAAAGGATGGGCGTTTGGGAGGTTTGGATAAGTTTCTTTAAACATTGAGATCTACTATGTTGCTTAAGATGACCTTGAAAAGTGTAGGCTCGAAGTAATGCCCCTCCCTTCTTGGGTTTAAGCCTCTTGAGTAGCCGAGAGTTACAGATGTTCCTACTGTGTCTGGGAGAAGTTTGGGCATTTGGAGGTATACCTGCATCTTCCTTTCTTTCTTCCTTCCTTCCTGTCCAACCACAAGAAAGGTTTTCTAGAACGATCTATACCAAGCATCTCTTATTATTCCACCTTTTATCATACTATATGCCTCTTAATATGATGTACCTTTGTCTATCAATTTGCTATGTATGTACCTTCATTGTCTTATTCTCCTTTTATTGGAAATCAAAATCCATGAGGAGGGATGAAGCACTCTGGGTGCTCAGTTCATATCTTCAGAGTAAGCACGTACATGTATGAGTGGATTCCAGAGTAAGGAGACATCAGGCAGAGCACAGAAACAGCTTCTTTGTTCTCAAGAGTTGTGCATTTTGCTGCAAGGATGGGGAATACACCATGAAGGTCATAGTGTACCAAGAGACGATGTCGGAGGAAGACCAATATGAGGAAGGTCACGTGAGAAGTTTGGATCTACTGCATCTAGGAGAATAGCAAACCATTGAGGGTTTGGGGTGGGAGACGACAGACTGAATCTAACCCATGTTTCAGAAAGACAACTGTAACTGAAGATAACTTCAGAAAGATAAGTGTTATATTTGTAACGGAAATGTAATATAATGAATGGATCTGGAAATTAGTCAGAAGGAAGTTGCTTCACAATGAGAGGTGACAAGGGTGTGGACTCAAGCCACTTGTTTAAGTAAAGGGAGATTAGAAGGGAAGAGGGCAGAGATACAAAGGTAGAGCGTGCCAGCTAGAAGCTACTGGAAAGGCAGAGTCCCCACAGCGGGAAATTGTGGCCAGTAGGAGTTTTGAGGTCAGTGTAAAGCTCCCTCTATTGCCCATCTGAGCTTTCCTTCTCGATGCTCAGTGGGAAGCTGAGACTCTTGGGATGGGCACTTCAGGTCTGTGATCAAGGATGGACATTTGAAATTAAGGGGAGAATCAGAGCCCCTGGATGATGGTGTGGACAGACTGAGGAGGTATGAAGGTGCAAGTAGAATTCTTCAGAATGCTCACATCATGGGGGAGGGAAGGGAGAAAAGGGTGGTCCTTCCTGCCTTCCCAGCAAAGAATACGGAAGGTTGGACACAAGGTGTCCCTGCTCTGGATCAATGTTTGTACTCCATTAGGGTCAGGACTTTTAGTTCAGAAGGAATAAATAACTTATTAGTAGCATCTGTAGAGTTAAAAAGAATACTTTAAATAAATCTGACAAAAGTTTTGTAGGATTTTCATTCAAAGCACCCCCTTCTTCCTGTTCTTTCTGTGTGGCAGAGGGGACTGTGTCCTGAAGATAAGACCCACTATCCAGAAGTGAGTGCCGGGTGTGTGCTGTGAATAGGTCTGGGATATGGAAAGACACTGGATACAGCTGACAGGTACTGATGGGAAGAAAAGATAGGATGCTGTCCCTCCTAAGGGGCTTGCTCACCTGTGAGAAGATGGAGCAGTAAGCATCGGGGGATGGTAGGAAGATGTCATCTGGCTCAGCACAGATAGGACACTCGCCCTGCAAGGTAGGGTCTTGACTGCTTACAGGCAGGGCTCACAGGACCACATACTGCTGTAGCTGGACCCTTCCTGTGCTACATGGAGGTTGGCCGTTATAGTGTGGAAAAAGACTTTCTTCTAATCTGAGGAGTCTAGAAGCCTAACTTTCTTCCCCTTTGCCTTTTAGCAGGGTGTGGCCTGAAAAATTGCTGACTCCATCTGTTCTTTTAATCTGGATCTGCTGCCTTTTTGGGGTGGGAAGAGACAAGGAAGGCCATACCCTCAGATGAGAAAAAGAAAGAGATTTATAAAAGAATAAAAAAGATACAGGTACTTGGCTTGATGACTCATGCCTATAATCTCAGCATTCAAGAGACAGAGGCAGGAATATCACCACAAGTTTGAGGATAGCCTGATCTACATAGCGAGTTCCAGGTTAGCTAAGGCTACACAGAAAGATACTGTCTAAAATAAACCAAAAGCAAAGCAAGCAAGCAAGCAACCAGCAAGCCCACAGACTAGGCCAAGGGGGTGGTGAAGCCTCTTTGGGTGACTTAGCATCAATACTCACAGATAGTCCAGGCTTGGCAAATTCTCGTTTGCTTTTTACACCTCCAACCTCCCCATCTCTCTAGGCAGCAACACTCCTTAATTGCTTAGGCCCAAACCCCAGGATGTAGCCTTTGACTAATCCACCTGAATTGGATGTCTAATCCCCTTCAAAGAAACAAGTCCATGATCAGACACTGTAATCTTTTAAGTGCCCCCCCCCCACCTTCACCCCTTGCAGAAACAAGAGAGATTAAAAAAAAAAAGTCAGTTGTTGTTATGACTTTGTTCAAAATTCAATGATTGTTCTCACCCTCAGAAACACAGCCAAAGTCCTCTGTGGCCTAGAAGGCTCTCTACCATCTGTCCCTGCATACCTTTCTGACCTCATTTTCAACCACCCTCCCTGTGCTCATTCTGCTGGGCCAGCTGCCTCCTTGTTGGTCCTCAAACTCAGAAAACACAGAGATGTCAGCATTGGCTGTCTCCAGTGCCTGGAGGGCTTTACCTCAGTTTTAAGACTCCACCCCTTTAAGGGTTCTTCCCTTGCACATTGCTTCCATAATATCTATTAACCTGTGTCTAGCACGTAGGAAGCACATGCTAATCTGCATGCAGTAGTAACCTGGCCCGTGCTGTCCGCCTTTGGGTATGAAATCTGCTCCTACCGCCCTTAACAGTTCATCTGTAAAAGCATGCACCCCTTCCTCCAAGAAATGGAAATCACCTCAAGCATACCAAGTTGCTTGGATGCGCGACCACCAGCCACCAGAGGAAGCGACAGAGCTGCCTGACTGCTCCAGATGAGGCTGTGGCAACCTTCCGTCTGCCGGTTGTCCCTGAAGCTGGCCTAACACCCAAGCACCAGGAGAGAGGCAGGCTCCACTGCTAGCTGCAGGCCTGAGTTTCTGAACCAGCTGCACCATCCCTCCCCTTGCACACACTCCTCAAACAATATCCTGGGGGGGGGGGGGATTTAGTTTTTTTTAAAAAGGGGAAGGTGAGATTTTGAGAGTTTAAAATGAGCTTTCCCACCTGTCTGTCAAGCCCCAAACCTCAGCACCTCCAGTCACCTGAGGTCACATCTCTTATGACACTCTCCCCCTTCCCTATTCTAAAAATACAGACTCTAGAAACTGAAACTTTAGTGAAGTTAAATAGCACTTATCTCTGCTCTGGCCTTTCCCGGAACAACATTCTCAGTCTTCCTAAGATTACTTGGACCTAGCCAAGGAGTCCCAGTACCTTGTACATAGCAAAGACTGCTGTTAGCTATGTGAGCTTCAGACAGGGAGTAAGAGAGCAAGAGGGAGGGGGAGGATAGTAGGCACTAACTTGGGGTGTAACTAGGGCCAGGGGGCACCTATCAGCCTTAGATTTGACATCTCTGGCTTCTCCGCTCCTGATCTCACTCATCCATGCATCTCCTGGACCCTCCTCATTCTTCTCTTCCCGGTGGTCCCTGTGCGTGCAGACCAGCCTTGCTGGCCATCAACACCGAGCAGTGTTTTAAGGATCACCTCCGAGATCCTGGGTTTGCCTAATTATCACAAGTGCAAGAAGCTCAGTCCTCATTTCCCCCTGCCCATCCCCCAGTCTCTTCCTCTCCTTTGTCCCACAGTGGCCTGACTTTTTCACCCTTTCTCAGTGGCAGCCAGCTAGGGAAGGTCCTTCACTGGACAGGAGGGATGGTAAAAGGTGAGGATGGGGTGGGGCAGTAGGCCAGGGTTTCAGTTGTGAGCTGTGGATCTGATCCACAGGTCCCGGAATGATAGGGCCAAAGATGAGCAGGGTTGAGCCAAGGTTCTGAATGAAGTGGAGTCAGTCTCGAGGTCTTCAGTCCCTCAGACAGCTCATGCCTCTTCATTCTCAGTCTCGAAGCTCCTTGTTTTTTCTTTTGATATTTTATGTATTTACATTCCAAATTTTATCCCCTTTCCCGGTTTCCCTTCCAGAACCTCCCTCTCCCCTGCCCCTCCCCTTGCTTCTACGAAGGTGCTTCCCCTCCCAACCACCCATCGAAGCTCCTTTTAAGATAGCCTCCTACCAAGCCCCTGGGGGGTTCTATGTGGCAGATTTTTTCCCCTCAAAACTGTTTTTGTTATGCAATGAAGAGTGTGGCCATGTACTCTTAGCCACATGAGCGTCTGTAACAGCCAACATAGCGTCTGGCCAGTGTGAAAGGCTGTGTATGCCTCACTAATGCGTGAGAATTCAGCCCACGGCAAAGCCACTCAACATTCTAGTTTGTCTGGGCAGCCTTGTCAAAAGAAAAGGTGTAACTTTTCCTTAGGCTTTTACCACTCTAAAAATCATGAAAGCCTTCAATACTGTCCCTTTAGGCATTCAATCTTGTGGGACTCTTGGGTTCAGATATTGGCTTGGGTGTCTGACTTGCTCAATCTTGCTAGGTCTGCTCCTTGGCTGTACAAACAATGGCTCCTTAATTAATGCTGTAAATGTTTCCATAAATCATGGGTTTTATGGTTAAATTTAACTGCAATCCCCCAGCCATATAAAGCATTGATTCCATAAAATGTGGGGGACTGTGGAGTAAAGATTGTGTGGATAACCTGGTTACATTACAACTCCATTGGAAGCAACAAGGGGTATGACTCCTAGCAAGCTCAGAGAAAAATGGTTTGACAAGCCCTCAAAAAACTGTGAGATTGAATGGAGTTGAGTAGCAGTGGGGGATGGGGAACTGGGAGTAGCCACCAGAAAGTCCCAGATGCCAGGAAAGCAAGAGACTCCTAGGACCAACGGGGATGACATTAGCTTAAATACCCAACAAAAGGGAGAGAACCTTTAGAGACCATATCCAGAGGTTAGGTACAGCCCCCGACTAAGGAATGGGGCCAAAATATTAATCCATCTCAAAAATATTAACCCAGAATCGCTCCTGTCTAAAGGAAATGTAGGGACAAAGAATGGAGCAGAGACTGAAGGAAAGGCCATCCAGAGAGTGCTCCACCTGGGGATCCATCCCATATGCTGACACCAAACCCAGACATTGTTGCTGATGTCAAGAAGTGCTTACTGATAGGAGCCTAAAATAGCTGTCTCCTGAGAGGCTCTGTCAGAGGCTGACCAATACAGGTGTGGATGCTCGCAGCCAACCATAGGACTGAGCACAGGGGACCCCAATGGAGGTGTAAGGGGAAGGACTGAAGGAGCTGAAGGGGTTTGCAACCTCAAAGCAAGAACAACAATATCAACCAATCAGGTCGCCCAGAACTCCTAGGGACTAAACCACCAACCAAAGAGTATACATGGAGGGACACATGACACCAACTACATACGTAGCAGAGAATTGCCTTTTCTGGCATCAGTGGGATGTGAGCCACTTAGTCCTGTGAAGGCTTGATGCCCCAGCGTAGGAGAATGCTGGGGCAGTGAGATTCAAGTTTGGTGGGTGGGTGGTTGGGTGGGTGAGAGAGCACCCTCATAGAAGCAGGGCGGAGGGGGAGGGGATAGAAGGTTTGTGGAGGGGAAACTGGGAAGGGGGATAACATTTGAAATGTAAATAAATACAAAACCAATAAAAACTGTGAGATTAGATTACATGGTAAAAACAAAAACAAACAAACAAACAACAAAACAAAACAAAACAACCAACCTATCATTTAAGGGCTCTTGAAATTGATTAGCTACAAATAATCCATTGAGACTATTGGTGAAAAATTGTTGCCCATCTGGTAAGAATGTGGAAGTCTGTGGTGTTCTCTTGCTTAGGACTGCTTCCTCCCCGCCAAGTGTGGGTGAGTCAGCAGGGCTATGGATTCCCTCAGAGGACTTTGCCTTGGTTTGGGGAAGAGGACAAAAGTCCCAGCGGAGTATACTTTTCAGTACACGGAGAAAACTTGATACAAAATAAATGGAGCTGCTTTCAGCCCTGCTGCCTGTGGTTGTGAGGCTGTTGGTGGGAGCTGAACCAGTGGATTATCCAGCAGCCTGACAGGAATCTGGAACTAAAGAGAGCCTCAAAGGGAGTAAATCTTCCTTCCACACATATGTGGCTGATCAGGAGGCTGTGTTCATATGTCCCTTGAAGACCTGGTAGAAAGCGAAAGCTGATGACTTAAAACCCTTTTGTACTTCGGATGTTCTGTCCCAATCCTGATCCATTGTTAGTGGAAATCTGACTCAAGGCTTCAAGGCTAAAAGTCATCACCTTCACCGGAAGAGAAGTCACCAGTTACACCTTTGGGTGTGACAGTAAGAGTGCTTCCAGAGAGGTTTAACCAAGGAGGAGTACACACCCAGAATGTGCTCTGCACCATCCCATGTTCCAGAGCTGAGCACCAAGGGTGCTCATCTCTTCTGCTTTCTGACCTTGGGGGGGCAATGTAACCAGCTGCCTCACACCTCCATGACTCCCCACCTTAGCAGACTGTATCACTTCAAACCATGTGCCCAGTGAACTTCTTCCTTTCCCAAGTTGCTTTTGTTAGATACTCTTTCACTGCATAGTAATGAGGAAATTAACCAATACAGTGCTTGAGCCCAACTTCTGAGTCATCGTCTGGCTAGTCTGCAGAAACAAGGATAATTTCTCCAAGGTAAGTCTGAAAAGAAAATTAAAAAAAAAATAATAAAAGAACAACCTGAAGAAACGGAACAGTCACATTGGTAGCAGCAGTGCTGTACAAAGAAGAGGCACATAACCTCAGGTTAAGTTGAGGCAAATTATGCGAAAAGTCAAGCCAAACAAAAAACAAGCAATAATTCTTAGACTGTTATATGGGAATTTAACTGGTTAATTGGTTTAATCTTCCTTGGATGGCAATAGTTATATATATATTTTAACTTAACAACCCTTGTGGTTTGAATATGCTTTGCCCATGAGAAGTGGTAGTACTAGGAGGTGTGGCCTTGTTGGAATAGATGTGGCCTTGTTGGAGGAAGCGTGTCACTGTGTAGGCTGGCTTTGAGGACTCCTAGTGCTCAAGTTTCACACAGGGCAGAAGAGAACATCCTTCTGTGGAGGAGCCTGTGGGGGACAGTTTCCACCTGTCTGCCTTTGGATCAAGATGTAGAACTCTTGACAGTTCCAGCGCCATGTCTGTCTGGATGCTGCCGTGCTTCCCACTATGACGACAATGGACTGGACCTCTTGAAGTGTAAGCCATCCCCAATTAAATGTTGTCTTTTATAGGAGTTACCTTGGTTATGGTGTCTCTTCACAGCAATGAAACTCTAACTAAGACAATCCTGTTGTTTTTGTTTCATTTTATTTTTAGAAATTTATCCTACGAATTCAGTTGAGTATATCTAAGTGACAATATGCCCAAGGTTTTTGTTGTACAATGTTCTGTAATAAGAAAAACTGAACACAATTCTGGTGTCCATCACTAAGCAGCTCATAAACTATGTTATGTTGAATTGCATCTATAAAAATGAATTAAATGCTGGGCAGATGGCTCAGTGGTGAAGGTACTAGTCGTGCTAGCCAGATGACCTGAGTTCAATTCACAGACCCAACATAAAAGAGTCAGATGCAGTGCTGGGCATCTGTAATCTCAGCATTGCCTATGGCAAGATGGGAGGCAGAGGCAGGAGAATCTCCAAGAGGATCTGGCCTGGATGCTCAAAGGCCAACTGGCCTCAGTTATTCAGCACAGCAGCCTCAACAAGAGGAGACTCTTGCCTCAATCAGGCGGATAGTGAAAACCAATTCTCAAAAGTTGTCCTCTGACCTCCCTGTCTGTGCTGTGACATGTCCTGTCCATGTATGTGTGTATATGCACACATGCATAATAGATACATAATAATATAAAAATAATATTAAAAATTAAAAATATTTCTGTTTTATATAGGGAAAAGTTCTAGTTATATGATAAAGTAAATCAAAGGAACACAAAGACAATATATTTAGTATGTTACTTTTGTGGCATAAAAATCAGGAGGATGAAAATATGCATATATATGTATATCTGATTATATCTGCCTAAAGAAATATACTAGAATAATATACAACAATAAATCTTAGTGGTTTCCTACAGGGACTATGGAGTTAAGGTAGAGAGAGCAGGGTGTGATGAAACACTCAACACATTCTAAAAATTGTTGTTTTTATTTTAATCTGTGCAAAATATTACTATTCAAAACAAAATTAAGAAGAGTTCGTCATGAATAGATGTTCAGAAGTACATATACACACACATGCATATGCAAGCCTGTTCAGAAGCACACATACACACACATGCATATGCAAGCCTGCCCCACCCAGAGAAATGTCCTTCCTGTTGTTCATGGGATCAAGTACAAACTCCCGAAGGTTTTCAGTATATAAAAATCTCAATTACCTAAGCCATAGGCCTTTTCTGACTACCAGACAAAACCATGTGGGTCTTTGATCTTTCTATCTCTCTGTGTGGAATATTCTTTTTGCTACTTACTCAATAAATTTCAAGACCTTCTTTCTGCTTCTCTTGTGCAGTTTATAGTAAGGAGTGTGGTGGTAATGATGATAGTAGTACCACAGTTTACCTGTGTGCTACTACTTCATAAAATGCCTCTTGCATTGAATCTAATTGTCCCACCCACTACATGAAAGGAAAGTCACACACACAAGGAACTGAGGCTAGAGGAGGTTACTCCGATGATGGTACAGCATTGGATCTTGATGTTTGGAGTTACAGAAGTTTGGCCTAGAGATCCACCTCAGCTCCTTCCTGGCTCTGTGGCCCCGAGGAGTCTCATCATCTCAGAACCCTTAACCTAATTATCATTAATGTGGTAACAATAAAAATGGCTCCCACATGAGGCTGCTCAGAATCAAGGGGACACAGGAAGGAAAAGCGCATAGTAAGTGCTCAATGATTGGCTGGGCAGAAAGTTTTGGTATTTCTAGATCCTACTTACTGCCTTTACTGAAGTAGTCCTCCCTTGAAATGCAAAGGCCCAACTACCTAAGGCTCTTGGGTCACTAACACCATGTCAAATGAAGTCATATTATCCTCATGTGTCTCTGTTGTCTTTATTTTCACGACTAGATCACAAGTTTTCCGGAGATAGGATCAGCTCCTGGAGCTCTCTGTGACCTTCATTGGATTTGGTTCTTAATATGCTCAACAACTATCTGTTGTTTAACTAAATCTGGAGCAAAAGCGTATGAAAGGAACATAAAAACAAACAAAAAACAAACAAACAAAACAACAACAAAACCCAACCAACCAACCAACTAACCAACCAAACCAAACCAACAACAAAAAACCACCCATAGAAGAAATCTAAAATAAAACAAGAAATGTCTGAGGGCCAATTTAATTATAAAAACCAAGCATGCCAGGCTTGTATTGAGGAAGTGAGAGGGGCAGAAGCTCATATGACGTGGACAGGAAGTGAAATAACAAGAGGAGGATTACAGAAAGAGTGTTGAAAGTCATGCAACGTGCTTCGGAAAACATTTGTATTTAGAGGAAGCACTCGGAGGCAATACTGACTCTGTCTATCTGTCTGTCCATCTATCTATCTATCTATCTATCTATCTATCTATCTATCTATCTATCTATCTATCTATATGATTGAAATGAGGTTAAAAGGCCCCCGATAACTCCCAAGCATCTTAGGCAGTCAGATAGGGACAAGGAAATATGCATGAGTCACGAAAGGGCCTTAGGCCAGTCCCCCATTCTAGTCTACTCTGGCTGTTTTTGGATTAGGGATTAACTTCCAGTTTGAACTTTTAAAAAAGAAGGATCAACAGGAAGGAGTCTATAGACAAGAGGGTGGAGAAGGAAATGTTCTCCATCCTCTTCCATGTTCACCTCAGAGATTCCACACACTTGTGAAGTTTGCACTCCACATTCCTGTTCACTGGTTTCTATTCAGGATATGTATTCTATGGGAGGCATGAGAGAGGCTGCCTCTTCTTTCCCCAGACTATGAACTCTGTGAGAGCAGAAACCCAAATCCTTCATCTCACTGCTGCTTGATGGAGGCCTGACAGAGCACATGATCCTTAAACATTTGTTGACTGCGGTCTTTCTGTAGAGAACTGGACAAAAGGCAATGACTTAGAAGAGGTTTGATTAGATGTCCTGTTGTGGACTTTCCACCGTGCCCTTGTCTTCTATATCCTGTCCACAAGGATGCATCATTCTATATCCTACCCACAAGGATTCACCTGCACATGGTAGATCCCTCTCTTCCAGGCACACCCTCGAGAGCAGAGCCTGACTGCTTGTGTTTAGAGTAGGTGCAAAGTCAGTGCTAAGTGGTTGCTTACTGGATAATCTGAAATAAAAGTCCATCCTACTGTGGACCACTTCAAACCTCAACAGAGTTGATTCTCCTGGGGGTCATGAGCAGGCCCGCTGAGGTCAGAGCAAGTCTTTTACAACAGGTCTTGGTGCACATTTTAAAAACTCAAATTAGAGTCGATCTATCTCCTTGTAAGCCTGTGAGGACCTTCAACGGTGACTTCCAGGTATGTCTGCAATTTGTTTTCTTAAGGGAATTTAAAAATTCTTGGTGCCCAGGACAACTTTCATATCAATTAAGCTAAAATGGCTAGGAGGAAGAGCCTGACATTGGTGAGGTTCCAAAATTCCCCATAATCCCAAGCAATCCCTGGTGACCTCAAGATCCTGAGTGATCTCAACTGGAGATTTCTAAAGACCTCTAATGGTCTCAAGGTCTTCCAGACTCAAGATTCCCTAATGAACAGTCAATTTTGGGAACCATTGCCTTGGAAATCCATTTTTATTATTGAACTTGAGTAAGGCTTCCGAAATCACAAGATTATCAGAGACACCTAAGCCTCTACCATGATGCAAGTGGAATTTTCACTACAAAACATCTGTAAAAATGAAACATCTGGTATGAGGGCTGGGATGTGTTCAGGTGCCTCAGTGTCTGTTGATGCTCCTGAACATCTGCTCTTCAGCATATACCTTTCTCCCTCTTCTGTTGATTTAATCACAGAATAAATTGCTGATCAGTATTGCAGTTATTTGTTGCCATCCCAAAGGCTTGAACCACAAGGACAGTGAGTGTCTGATCCACACTGGATGAATGAAATGATTGTGATTTAAATATCTATGCCTTTGTGTTACATAATTTCCTGGGTGAAGCAACACACACACATCTATTCATCCCAGATAGGGAGCCCATGCCAGACCAAAGTATAGATACCACCAAAGTCCAACTTGCTGGGCCAATGAGTTTTATCAGTTACAGGGGATGTGGGGTTACCTACCCAGGCAGAAATAACTCAAAGACCCATCACCAAAGCCCACTCCAGCATAGGAGAGAGCTCACAAAAGCCTGGAACCTGGAGCATACTATACAGCCTGCAGGCATTGTAACAGCTTGGAGAGTGTACTTTCCGGTGACACTTCCGGGAAGTTGGTCTTTTGTTTCCTCTAGGCAGATTGACTGGTCCCAGATTTTTTTCAAGCTGCTTGGTTAGTCCCTGCTTTTTCCAGACTTGTCTAATAATAAATAGCTCATGGTGGTCTTTACTGCTTATACACTCTTGGGGAGAGAAGAGCTTAGTGAATCTGGTCAGTTTCAGGGACTTCCTAAAGCCATTTTGAACTATTTACTTCCTGTTTTAACAGGCTTCCCTGCAGGACGGAAGGTTTCCCCTCCCCTTAGAATATTCCATTGTTTCATCTTCTTGTAAAACATCCAGTTCCAAAGATGTCCCGGTGTTTCACTTTTCCTTTATAGCCAATGTCTTACAACTTTCCCTTCAATATCCATAGATCCTGCCAAGAGGAAACTACTATAGAACACTATGAGGTCACTCATTAGTTCATGCGTTAGTTCAGTGGATGATGGTGATGACAGAAAGATACAACAACCTCAAAAGACTTAAGAGGAAAGAAAAGAAAACAGATCCCACAAAAAATAGGATTAAAAGTAGAAAAGTCAAAGCTGAGAAAGAAAAGAAAAAAAATTGCATTTATTTCTATTCATGTAGTTCAGGGATCAGTGAGTCACGTTGGGAGACTGTGCTTTTATAACCCTACAGACCGGACAGTTAGTAAACTTCTCTAAGTACTATGCATTTCACTTTTCCTGCTAGGACATTTATTACAATAAGATCAATTTTTACACTATTACATGAATATCTCTTTCTTCATTCAAGCTTTTGTTTCTGGTAGAGCAAACTCTCCTCAGGGATGCAGCCCAACATATTGTAGATACATGATAAATATTTTAAAAATGATTGGACGATTTCTAATGGTTTCTTCTAGTTATTTCTGTTAAAAACATCATCTTCATTTCAAGATTGCTATGAGGAAAAGATTTAGCATGGTAGCCAGGTAACATTTTAAAATCCAGCACTATGATAGAGAAAAACAACACACACAAATATCTGTTCTGTTCTATTTTTCTGCTAAGTGCTGGGGGAAAAAGGACAGTCGAATGTGCAATGCATTGTACCTTTTAGAAAAGGTCAGGATTGGAGAATTCAAGAGATGCCATCAACTTCCTTGACACCCTTCTCCCAAATCGTTGGAACTCTGACATGGACATGCACTCACACCACTATCTGACCACATACCAGGCAGCCAGGCTGAATCATTAAGACTCATATCCCAATCAACCACCAGATGGCAACATAGACACCACTGACCGACTGGCCAAAAAACCAGCAGGAAGTTTTCCCAGGGTCTCTGAAAAACACAGGGGAAGGAAGGCTCTTAGCACTTGGGCTCAAGCCTTGTTATTCTGTTTGAAGAATTACATAATGCTTCGAGATAGGCACCTTCCTTTCTATTCCAACCACCAGTTAAACCCTATCCTGGGGTCACCCCAACACTGAAGGGTCCTCATCCAGTATCTTTGTCAGAGCATCTGGGGTATTCTTCCTTTCACAGTTGTTCTCTTAAAGACACCCCATATTGCTTTGGTAGAAGCTTGGGATTCCTTGTCTAACCTTGAAGCTGCCCTCCCCACCTAAACCTGAATCCTTATTCTTATTCACCCCAACAATGGCAGGGATTTGGCTCCTCTCCTGACTTGGCTCATGTCAAGTTTACCATCCACGCCCACACTCACACTCACATCCACACCCACACCCACACTCACACTCACTGCCACCTGCACCCCCCCCTCGGTTCCTCACCGCCACAAAGAAAAACCCCAGCAGAAAGGTTTACAGTTTGACTCGTGAGGAGGTCTAACTCCTCCTCCTCCCCCAGTGCTTTCTTTCTTGGTAAGTGTTTACAGCTAAGTTTCAGGTTTCGGGGATCTGCATATTACTTTATCAGAAATCTTCAGGGGTTTCCAGTCACACAAGCGCGGGAGGGAAGAAATAGAATATGTTATTGTTTGTCCTTTCTAACTCCATGGCTGAACCCTACATTTATCATATTCTTACTGAAGGGCTTAAGGGAGAAAGAAGCAAGTGTGTAAATGAGGACAAGTGTGTAAATGAGTGACATTCCCTGCCTCTGAGGTTTCCTGGTGAGCAGGAAATGAAGAAGGGCACTATCAAAACCCCAGAGAAATTGGATTTTTATTTTTTTGGAAACGCAGCAACTTTTGAGACTTACTGGGAAAACACAGTTCCTTCCTTCCCTCCCTCCTTCCTTCCTTCTTTCTTTCTTTCCTTCCTTCCTTCTCTTTCTTTCTTTCTTTCTTTCTTTCTTTCTTTCTTTCTTTCTTTCTTTCTTTCTTTCTTTCTTTCTTTCTTTCTTTCTTTCCTTCCTTCCTTCCTTCCTTCCTTCCCTCCTTCCTTCCTTCCCTCTTTCCTTCCTCCCCTCTTTCCTTCTTCCTTCCTTCCTTTTGTCCATTTATTCACATGAGTATTGAGCACTACTGGCCTGTGGATACTGGTTACTCAAACAAAGATAAGACCAAGTGCCAGTCTTTAGGACTTAGTGAGTGAGACAGGCTCGTATATAGTCAGTATGGCTCAGAAGTATAGACTGTAGTAAGAACATGCAAAAGAGGGGAGGTGTCCATAGAAGGTTTGTGCAGTAGGCCTAGGATTACTGAAGGACTAGGAGGAGCTAGTGAGCCATGCACAGTTGGGAAGAAAAACCATCACTATGAAAACATGGAGGGACATCCGTGAAGGAATTCATTGCAATTGGAGCAAAACTGGGAAGGATGAAGAGTGAGTGTGGAGAGGGAGGGGAGCCAGCTCTTCAGGGGCAGCATGGAAAGTTCTCCTACGGTTGTTTGGGTTTTCTTTTGGTGGTAGGGACATTTTAAAGTTTAAGCAGATGAGAGTCATGATTGATTTTTCTTAAGGAAAGCAGCTGTGGGCATGCAGCTCTGGTTGCCAGGGATTATGGGTTATACAGATTCCTGATAGGTGGACAGACAGGGAGAGCAGATCAAAGATAACAAAGATGGAAAACTTCTAGCTTCTTCCTTACTCTCTGAACATGGGACAGAGGTCTGCTTTGCTTATTCTCCTGCCAGTAAGGCACACTAGAAGGCTTACCTGTCTGACAACTTCAAGACTGGGTCCAGAAAACATTTACCCAAAGTTGTTGGCTCACCCATCAGCTTCTCTTTGTTCAAACTGATCAACCATAAATTAGGGGAAGAAGACTCTTTAAAGACCCTGAATCCCCCAGGTCACTATGAGGGGCCAGATTTCAGGCTTTGGAGTTCCCTTTCTGCTTTGCAAAAGGTTTTTTCTCTCTGTGCCTTGCTGAGTGTGTTTCCCCATCTCTAGTAAGTTCTTCTTCTTGGTTGATAATATCTGCTGTGTTTGAGATTTTTTTCTGCTGCTAGTTGTTGCACTCAAGATTTTCCATGTACTTTAATTCTTTAACTGGCAGAGAAAATAAACCTGATTAAGAATCCTGTATTGTAACATTTGGATGGGCAAAAGGTTAATACTGGAGGTGGGGAAATTATTGCAGTGATCCAGGCAGAGACCAGGGTATTAGATGAGAAAAGACAGCACAGAGACAGAGTCTGTAGGCTCTATCATCCATGTAGACTGATAGAGCCTGGGAATTGGTAGGCTAGATGGTTGGAAAATTCAGGGGGATTCTGATATTCTTCAGGTGGTGCTTTGCTGGAGTAACTATAGTAAAGGGTCATATGAGTTAGACATTTAGCAAGAAAACACTTCAAGCAATGACCAAAGGTTCTAAACTATCCATTTACAAGAATGGAAACAGGCCAATGCTGGGAGTCTGGGAGATGAGAGTGATCTGTGTGGGAAGGGTACCATCGAGGTACCAGCTATCAAGTATGTGGGGCATGAGAAGCAGGAAAGCCTAAAGGTGGGGTGAAAGTGGGTGACTGTATAATTTTCAAGGAGTAACATGTCTGGATCTTGACTTGGTTGGTTGCAGGCATGAGGCCCTGGAGAGTTTTTAAAGGCTCTCCTACTCCAACCCATCCTCCTTTTCTATGTCTCAGCATCAACAGCCCAAAAGAGTCCCTTCTGATGGCATTCCAGTCCTTCCTGCTGATGAGTACAGTTGTCAGAGCTGCAGAAGAAATGTTGAGCCCCATGTGCAAAGTGGCTTAGACTCAGCAGGACAGAACTGTGGATCCTAGAAGGCTTTTCAGTCTGGAATCCCCATTCTCTAACCACCCTGATGTTTGGCTATGCTGAGATTGAGGAATGAGTGAGCAGTTCTGAGAGGAGGCCTTGTTATATTCTGGATGCTTAAGATTGAGCAGAAGATGCTTTGGGAAGCTGCTTGATCTAGGTCAGCCTTTGGCCAACTGAGTTGGAGTGATTTGACTGAGGACAGGCTGTGAGGAAGTTACCATGTCAGGAATGAGTCTAATATGTGTATTCTTTCTCTTCCAACTCTTACCAACAGCCCAAATATAACATGCATAGATGTTATAGCTCATAAAAGCTTACTTTTCTCTTAGTTAGGGTCTCGTGTAAAGAGACACCATGACCAAGACAACTCATATAAAGGCAAACATTTAATTGGGACTGGCTTACAGTTTCAGAGGTTTAGTCCATAATGATTATAGTGGGAAGCATGGCTGTGTGCAGGCAGACAGGATGCTGGAAGAGCCAGGAGTTCTACAGCTTGATCCAAAGACAGCCAGGAGGAGACTCTCTTCTGCACCAGGCAGAGCTTGAACATTAGGAGACATCAAAGCCAGCCTACACAGTGACACACTTCCTCTAACAAGGCCACACCTATTCTAACAAGGCCACACTTCCTAATAGTGCCACTTCCTATGAGCCAAGCATATTCAAACCACCACACTTTATAAGATTATTTTTTATTATGTTGATTAAAAAACAACATGTTCACCACATGCTCTTGGGGAATCCCTACCATGGTTCTACCAGCCTCATCTTCCTCTACGGATAATAGAGGTTGAAGCAGAGTGTTGGTTTTTCACCATTGCAGGTTAGACCTCTATAATTTGCTGGAAGAACACTGTGGAGAGTTGGGGGGAACATTGCGAGTGATTTCTGAATCTGCTTTGGTGTTGATATGAGGATCTATCCTTGTATGTGCACAGATGTTATGCTTTTGTATGAGATTTTGTCTGGAATGAGGAGTATGCTTCCTAGCACAGTGTCTGTGTCTGTGTTCTTGGCCTACCCTGACCCTGCAAATCTGGCTTGTATATAAGGTTTTATTTATCTTTATATGTTGAATGTAGGACATCTCTAGTGGGTGGCTTATCTTCTGCATTGCCCTGTCAGTTTTGATGCCTAAGTACTTGGTGGGTACACAGCATCCCTGGATGCCTCTGCACTGTATTCAGTGATCTGTGGGTGTTCTTTGGTGGCACTGGCAATGCTCTCTACCAAATTTGGCTTTACTAAGATAGTTTTGATGGGCTCAGTTTTTTCCAGGACCTTTGGTGATGAATCACATCCTGAGTCTAGTGAGTGGACAGGCAAGTTCTGTAGCCAAGCCTGGACCTGTTCTTTGTCACCTAGCACCATCTGGGATCCCTGTCTCAGCCATGGCAGCTGGGATGGATCACTGGGCCACCAGCAGGCCTTCCCAGCTGGGACCGTTCTGAGAACCTGTGCCAGAGAAACTACATCTGTGACTCACCACTCAGGGGGAAAACCCAGCTACTGGTCTCAGCCTTAGCCCCAGTAGCTATGGAGAAGAGCCCAGAAGTAAGTGCAAAGAGAAGATAGGTCACTTAGGCTTTCTCGGTTTCTATAGAAGTGTGGCATATTTTCAGTTCCCCATTTCACAAAGGAAGCTGCAAAGAGCTAGAACCTTTCAGGAAAGAGTAGAGCTCATGACTGTGGAGGGTAAAGATTTTGGGCTGAGTCCTCAGAGTTGCTCCTCTGACCCTCTAGAGCTTCTCCCTTGCATCTGACCCACCGGTGACTATCACCACGCTTATGGTCTGCACATTGGTATTTTTACTTTTGTTTCTGGTCCTCACAGGCAGCTACAGCCATGTTTATAGTCTGCACAAACTATTTTATGAGTACTGAAAATTTTAGCCTCAGGAAATGGGTCTTTAACCATGGAAAACATCTTCCAAATATTAGAAAAGAGGCACCAGAAAGAGGATGGAACTTGCTTCATAACTTAGAACTTTGGATTCTTAGAGCATGGGTTATCTTCTCTGAGGGAATGTTTAGCCAGGTGAGGCCTGCAAGCCACAGATGTTAAAAGATAACCTCGAGGCAGTCCCTGTAAGGATTGAAGTGAATGGGAAAACTTTTCAGGACCATGGCAAGAATGTATGGTGGCTGCCATATTACTTTTCATGAAGTGAAAAATCACTGATGAAACTGAGATGCCTCCATCGGGGTGGGCTAGGGGACTCTAAATGCCTCCACCTAAACTGAGGTAAGTCCTTAGCTGCTAAGGAAGCTCAGTGACATTGGTTCTGCTGTTGGATGAGTCCTCATGGCCTGGGAGTCCCTCTTTTTTTTTCTTTTTTAATTAGATATTTTCTTTATTTATATTTCAAATGTTCCCCCTTTCTAGGTGTCTGTTTCAGAAACCCTCTATCCCATCCTTCTTCCCCTGCCTCTATGACAGTGCTCCCCTACCCATTTACCCACTCCCGTCTTCGCACCCTGACATTCCCCTATGCGGGGGCATCGAACACCCTCAAGCCCAAGGGCCTCTCCTCCCACCAATGCCAACAAGGCCATCCTCTCCCACATATTCTGCCGGAGTCACGAGTCCCTCCACGTGTACTCTTTGGTTGGTGGTCCAGTCTCCGTGAGCTCTGGGAGGGAGGGGGTGTCTGGCCAGTTGAGACTATTGCTCCCTCCATGGGGCTGCAAACTCCCTCAGCTCTGGGAATCCCTCTTAATCTGCACAGACCAAGTGTCAAAGATAAGGTCCAAACAGTGGACCTTGGTGATCATGTGATCAGGCTGAAATGTGTTGGAGCATGCCTGGAATAATGGGGCCAGAGTAGCAAACTCGACAGATGATAACAGGAAGACGGTGTTGTGGAATCTTTGTAGCTGTAGTGGTAGAACTGAAGCCAGTAGATGGAAATCATAGGGAGAAAAACTGTGATTCATTAGCAATAAGCCTCTTTGATTGTTTTAGCATGCAACCTGTTAACTAGTCTACTCGTTAGGATCCTGGGCTCTAGAGGTGAGCCATAATGGGTAACTATTGGCAACCTTGCTCACAGATGCGCTTAGAGGAGTCTTTCAGTGTAGGCTTCCAGAGTAATTTTGAAAATTTGCGTTTATTGCTAATACTAATTGGAAAAATTTGTATTATAAATCCATATTTAAAGGCTTTCTTGAAAAATACAAAAGTCTGACAAGCTAGCTTCATCCTGCTATGTAGTAATAAGTGAGAACTTGGTGGTAGCTGCCTCTTCTAGCCCTGTTCACCACAGGCACTGCCTCCTTACCCTTGTTCAATTTCAGGGAGGCCCAGATGTCTACCTCCAGTCGTTCACTCCCCTGTTCTAGTCAAAACTATGAGTTCTGGAGTTCCTCTTTGAAGCTATTCAATAAGGGACCCAGTTTCCTTACTCAGGTATAAGATAATAACTTGGATCTTGGGTAGGAAGACACTTAATAGAAAGATCTAGCTCTGACAGATGTACCTGGCAAGAGCTCATTGGCTCTTGGCTGCTGGCGAGCTGTCCAGCAGGGTGGAACTTTGTCTCACGAAGATTTGATAGTGCTATCACCAATGCCAGGACCAAAGAGACTGTGACCTGGCTGAAAATCTGGACTGAAAAGGAGAAATAGGCACCAAGAATTTCTGAAATACACGGGCCATGTAGGAGTTCTCCTTGGATACTCAAAAAGAAAACCTTTTTATTGATTATTTGTATCACACTATGCACCCCAGTCCTGCTCATCTACCCATCCCCTTGTGTCTGTCCTATGTCCTCATACCCCCACAAAGTAACAAGCACACAAATAAAAAAAAAAAAAAAAAAACAAGCAAAGCATAGAAAACATCTCATCATAGAAGCTATAGTGTGTTACTGTGTCCCACAGTATATCCCTCTGTCCACACATTGTCACTTGCATCGGTCTGGTTCGGAGGTCTCTGGCTTCTGTGACATTATCAGTATTGAATCGTCACTGGGACTCCTCCCAGTTACCCTGTTGTTGCACTGTGTCATGGAGAGATCCTGCCGTGTTGAGTCAATAGGACTGGCCCTTTCACACACTCTTAACAGTTCACAGATGATGTAGATTTTGGGGTGGGCCAACTCAAAGCCCTGGATCTTGGCCTGGGTGTTAGCTGGTCTGGTCAACCCACCGCCTCTTCCTCCAGAGCGAGCTCTCCAGCACTGGCCACACAATGCTGCCATCTGCAGGAGGCAGAGTCAGCTCTTCTGCTCTCATGCTCTTGAGGGTGCTCATCCACATCCCCTCCACCAGAACCAGATCTACTATATTGCCTAGCCAAGGTACAGGGCCCACTCTCCCACCAGTGAGGAGCAGGGACAGCTCTCTGCTTTCATGACTCTGAGGCCAGCTCTCCTGACTGCTGCAGATTGCAAGGGACAAGTGTGGGGAGGGCATTATCTCTGCCCCGTGCCAACTCACGTCAGATGAGTGGTGAGTTCAGCTCTTCCACATTCAAGCCCTTAGGATTGGCTCTACTGTGTTGCCAGCATGAAGTAAGTGCAGGGTCCATTCTTCCAAGTGCTGCTACTTGTGAGAAGTGGGATCAGCTCTTCAGAGATCTGTAACCAGTGAGGAGCGGGAGAAGATCTGCACAGGCCCTGGGCATCCACGTACTTCCAGGCGGCTTCCCAGACTAGGGACATCCCTCTGGCCTTTAGTGATAATATGAACCATGGACATCAACCCTGACCCCACTGACCACTGCTGCTGCATAGTCACAGACCCGACATAGCCCTCAGTGACTGCACAGGGCCTGGACTTCACCATGTCTTCAGGCAGTGGAGCTGGCTATTCACAACAGACTATTCTCTCCTCCCTCATGTCTCCAGTTCTATCTCCCTTAATAGGGCTCAAACAGTTTTGCTTCTTTTTCTTTCCCATCTGTCCACCACACACTTGCACATTGCAGTTGCTTCTGGTGAAGTCAGGCCACGTGGCTGGCGGGTATCTGGGTGACTTCCTCTGCCAGCGGAGCTGGGTATGGTGACAAGTGCATCTCTAGGTGTCTACAGCTTACCCAGGTGGCACGGCAGCAGGGTAGTCTGTGGGCATTTCCCACACTGCATGGCGTAGTGGCAGATAGGACTCTCTTAGCCGAGAGGCAGCAGGCAAGTCTCTGGACATCTGGGCAGGTTTCTGGATGTCTTCCTCCTTCTGTGCTGCTTGGCATGGCTGCATTCAGAGCTCTGTGTGTCTATGGCCCCTTATGTTGTGTGGCAGGGGCCAGGTCTCTAGATGCCCCTTGACTTTACTTTTAACCTCCACTGCCATCAGCACAGCCATGGGATGCTGTGATGACCTCCTTGTCACTGAGCTCAGCACAGCAGTCAGAGGTCCCAGCCCAAAGCAAGTCAGGCCTCAGATACTTCTAAATGATCAAACCAGTGGTTCTTGTTTAGGGCTGTTTTTTGCTGTTTGATCAAATTATATTTAATCTGGATGAAGATTTAGTGGGGAAAAGTTTATTATTTAGAGTAATTTACTTCCATTTGGGAATGCTCATAGAGAGGTGGGGGACTTCTAAGCACTAAGTGATGGGGTGGGTTAGGGTGGAAGCATTGATTGTTTCTCCTTTCTTTGCTTCATTTACTTGCTTCTATTTACTGGTAAAGCCTCCTTTGCAGCAGGTGTGTGCTCAGCAGTCGTTCTTCCAGGCCGAACAGCCAGAGGGATGTTACATCCTCATTAATACCTTGCTTTGTGGTTGAGTATTTTAGTATTTCAGGATGCCAGGGCCTTGAGTCCGCTCCTGGGAACAGCCTGGGCAGCATGGTTGCCCTTTATATGGGTTGGACAGACTGATAAAACTTTGGTGGCTGGGTCTCCACTGGGACCAGGAAAGCTGGAGTCACGTGGGATAACAGATATGGTTCTGGGTCTTAAGCCTTCATATACTTCCTGGCTCTGGGAGCAGAATGTTTTATGTGCTTGGGATGCTGAGCCAAGAACAGACACATTCTTACTTTCCAGGAGCTATTTGAGGAGAGGAGGCAGAGATATATATGTTGAGAGTGCAGCAGGGGATGCCCTTCTCCATCAGATATGCAGATCTTGAGCCAGGGTGAGAGTGGGCAGGCCCATCGGGTCTGGAGGGCACAGAAAGGCGGACAGCTGAGGAGATGCTTGGGAGCTAAGGGTGGTGCTATAATGATGTGTGTACTCAGGGTTGGTGGGTCAAGGGAGCTGAGTTACATACGCTGGGGCAGTTGTGTCTCAGTCTCTTCCCCCTTTTGCATCTCCACTTATGTATACTCCATCTCCCATTCTTTCTTTTCCTTTCTGTAACTATTTCCCGATACCTAAATATCATGACAATCAGAAAACATCTGTCAGTAAGCAGTGCCTGCCTCACCCCTAACTGTGTGCCTCCCATGTGGCTGACCGGAAGCAAGTGGAACAGCAGGAAGCTAGTGCTGGTCTAGAGTTTACCTTTCTAGGAAACCACTAGCTAAAGTCCTGACAGGCAGCCTAGTTTATGGGATGGCAGGGCTCAGGGGTTGTGTTTGGGCTCGAACTGATTGTCTTTTTTTTTGGAGAAGTTTTACAGGCTCTACTCTCTGGGTACCCATCCCTATGGCTTTCATATCTTACCTCTAGAGCTAATGTGTCTGCATCTGCAGCCATGTCTGATGGCTCTTGACTTGGCTCTAAGTAGCTGAAGAACTGTACAGACCATTGACTTCAAATTAAACTTTAGATCACAGAGGGTAGCCTGTATTTCATAACATGCCTCATTGAGATATTTATTTGCTGTTCTCCTGGTTATCCCAAATTGATAACTATGTAATATCCCATTTTGACATTCAGAGTTGACTTGGTTGAGTTCTGTTGAAGTGCTGCTCTGTGAGAGTGTGTATGTGTGTCAGGAGACCAGGAGGAGCAGAAGCAGATGCTTAAAAAGGAAGGTATGACTTGAGTACTGATTTAAAAAATGTGTGGCTCACTTGCTGTGGCATTAATCTGGATTAGGTGTCAGTGTGTAACAAAAGTGGAGAGTCCTGTCCTCTCTCAGGGAGTTTGCGTTGGGAAATAATACTAAATCTTTAAACACAAGCTAGACAGCAGAATGTAAAAGCAGAATGTTCCTCTCTATGATCCATTGCACAAAAATAAGAAAGCACAATCTGTACATGTCCAGCCAAACATATAAAAACCAACCCAAGCTCTGGATTTTGAGATTTGGACCCCCCCCAACCCTACAAGTAAAAGTTCTTCCTTTTGAACTTCTGTTTCCCTGTAGCATAGTGGTGCGGGGCACTGAAGATGAATGTAAATTCAGCTCTCTCACTCTAGCCGTTTGAGTTCAGTAATGCCACAGAACCTCTCCATGCCTCAGTTTCCTCATCTGTAACACAGGTGCATAGCACCTACTTCAGAGGTTGTGGAGAGATTTTAAAGAATTTGAAATATTTTGTGCTTCCTACAGAGCCTGACAGGAGGTAGAACTATTAGGGTGGGACCTAAAAGCTGTGACCAATGTTTTTTTTGGATGGGAGAGGAAAGAAAGGCTCTTCAAGTCTAGAGGCCACAGGAAGTTGTGTAGACTGGGAGTTTTGACTTTGGTGGTCCAAATCTCAAAATCCAGTAGCTAGGAGCTGTGAACGATACTATGGCTGACTTTCACCACAGACGTTAACAGTCAATGTTTAGGCTGCACGGGGAAAGGGATGTACAATTTGAAGATAGTAAAGTAAAATAAAATAATTAAGGGACAATCTTACCTTTTTCTGGTGTCAGGAGAAGAGGAATTCTGAAAACTTTGTATTTCCTACACTGAGGGTCATCTCACTCCTAGTCTTCAGCTGTGTGATGAAGACGTTTTATGTTTAAGGCATATACGTGTTGTGAGAAAATTGCTACTCAAAGCATGGAATCCTCAGCCTAATTCTGGAGGTTAACTAAACACATTAAACAAATCATAGAACACGATGCCACAGAATTTGAGAAGATGTGTTCATCAGTTTCCATCACCACGACACGCTCAGTCCATGCCAAGTTGGTCCTTGCTCTGTAGGCTATTGGCAAAGCAGCGTGTTCTGGTGGGAAAGCTCGGCAAAGAAAACTGCTAACTTCCTTGGCAGCTGGAGGGAGAGTGGGTAGGGGAAGAGAAGAAGAAAGAGATGTCAAAGGAGACACAGAATAAAGGAGAGAGAGAGAGAGAGAGAGAGAGAGAGAGAGAGAGAGAGCCCCATCATGACCTGACTTCCTCACACTAGATCCTAAAGGACTTCACACCTTCTCAGTAGTTCCACAGCATAGCAACTGAGTCTTTAACATGTGGCTCTCTTGTGGATACTTCAGATCAAACTATTTCACTGTGCATGGGGCTGTGGGGAAAGCTCTCTTTTGTGTTGGTCAAGATAGTAAGTATCAGGATAGTATGCCTCCGAGTGGGAGGCAGGGAAGCTTGTCACGTATCTGAGGTTGAAGTAGAGTTTAATATGGTTGCAGCAGACTTGTGTGTCTATAGGTTTGAGCTACCAATGGAGGGAGTGGCGTGCAGAGGCAGGCATTTTATTTTCCAGACATGGCAGTAATAAGAGATGTTGAAGGTCGGATAATTTTGTGTTTTAAAAGTAATAGAATATAATGGGTAAAGAAGGATAACTCAAGGATGATAGCATGATTTTGTTTTTGCCTGGGTGACAAAACTATGGTGACTTCTGATAGAAAGAAAGGACATCAGAGGACAGGGCTGCTGCATCAAGAGAAAGGAATTCTTTGTGTGGACAGTTTGCATGTTAAGTGTCAGTGATTCATCCTAGAGACAGTGAAAGGCAGAATATTAAAAATGGAGGAGGAGATTAGAGATAGGCTAAGGATGGAGATGTGTGACTTAGTCCCAAGGAGAGTCTGAGCATGAGAATACACGTGGTGGCACGGGGAGAAGTCACAGGAGTGAAGCCATGGGTGAAACTTACGACAGGCATTGAAGGGAAGGCCAGATGAAGAGGAGGCATAGGAAAATGAAAGGGAATAATTACTAATGAAAACTGAGTCAATACCATGGAAGCCAAAACCCAAATAAGTCCAAGAAGGTAAATGTCAAGGAAAGTCTTCTGGAAGCCACCGTGACCTCTGCATGGCGTTTTAGGGAGGGCAGAGTAAGAGTTTGGCAGTGGAGGGAAGAGGTAGTTCAAAGGATTATGTGGAAGAGGTTTGAACAATTAATGGGAGAGATGAACTGCTAAGATTTCTTGGGTTGTATATCTTCTGTGCTTAAATTAAGTTTGGAACAAGATAAAGAGGTTGGATAGTTGCCAGATGCTAGGAAACTAAAAAAAAAAAACCAAGATGACAGCAGCATAAATGGAGAGGATGAGAGGACACACATAAATACAACCACCAAGAGAGCATTAAAATGCCACAATATAGAATTTCCTGATTTTGAGCTAAATAGGGGTCATTTAAAATTTTACCTTGGGGCTAGAGAGATGTCTCAGTAGTTAAGACTAGATGCTTTTCCAGAGGACCTGGTTTGATTCCCAGTACCACATAGTAGCTCTCAACCATCTGTAACTTCAGTCCCAGGGGATCCAACACCTTCTTTTGATCTTATTCTCAAGAAAAACAGTGTAGACTTATTTAATACATTAGCTATTGTCTACCTAATACATGTTAGATAGGTAAAGGTTGTGAATGAAAGCAGCACACTGTCCTCCAGTTGCTTGGCTAGACCGTCAATAACCATCAGGCCTCCTGTGACTGACTCCTTTCTGTTGAGAGTCCCACTTGATAACATGTAACATAGTAACAGCTTTTATGGCACGTTTGCTGTATTTTATATTTTGTTTTATGTGTGTTGTATGCAGATGCATGTGTGTATGTCATAAATTGACTACTTTCATTTGTTGCTATAATAGGATATGAAAGACTCGATGACTTATAAAGAAAAAAGGTTTATTACACTCATAGTTCTGAAATCTTGGAAGTTTAAGATTGAGCAGTTGCTTCTGGTGAGAACACTCTTGCTACTGAAGCTCTCTATACAATCCCAGGGTGGCACACAGACATCATAGGACATCATAGGACAAGACAGAATGTCCTGGCTAGAGCTCTTCTTTTTATAAAACCAGAGTCCCAAGAGGCTAATACTCTAGCCTCCTTCATGACCTTATTTAATTGTAGTTACACCTCAAAGGTCTCACTCCTAAATACCAAAGTCTGATGAAGGTTTTACTCTCTTACTAAAAAGGACACCAGTATCCACAAATGGAAATTGTGACATCACAAATTGGACTTTCCAATTTGTGTTTAAGTTAATCTTGCAGTTAAATGGGTTAACCATCCACTCATTTCTACCAGTCACAAATGCTGCCTTTTCTCTAGTCATCTCTCCCCTTCCCACCCACACATGCACTTCTGTCATTTCCCAAACTTCTCATTTTTTTCCTGTTCTCACACATGAGGACTAAATTCTAACATGTGCTTTGTTTGGGCTGTTGAACTTTTTTTTTTTTTTTTTTAAATTCACTCTAAGTTTATTTATCCCAAGTAAATGAACCTTTTAGGAAAAGCATTCTGGAAGCCCATGATCACAATCACATATGCATCTCTCATCTAGATTCTTTCCTCTTGTCCTCACTGTTTTACAGTTCAAGGAGCCCTTGCTATGCCCAAAGGAGGGTTTTTCTTCTTTCTTGGACATTACCTAGCACATGAGGTTTGTTTGGCGGTACCTCAGATGTATGCACCATGGCTTTACTCCAGCAAGGTGATGTGTAGGTTATTTGGAACCTGATTTTGGTACTAGACCTTTCTCTCTGGAACTTCTTTGATTATCCCTTTCAGAAAATGGGGGAAAATTATACTAAACATCTGCTATAGTCTCTGCCACAATCGAGTGTATTTAAAGTGCATCACAAAAATCCTTAAAATGGCCTAGGATTAACTTTTGCTTATTTTCTCCCTGCTAAAAGAAACCATGTAGAATGGCTTATGTGAATTTAATGATTCTGTTACCCCCCCACTCACTTCCTGAAGTGCTAATTAATGAGCAGAGAGCAGTTTAAACTGTCACAATATGTGACTGTGACCAGCTGAAAATCGTGTGAACTATCAGCACTGAATACATTCCCCAGGAAAGATGAGGATTTTTTGCATACAGAAGATAGCAATTAGGTTGTTTTGTCTAAGCTGGCTCATCAGGTTTCATGGTAAAGTGAAGAAATTCCAGATTGCTGAGATGGCTCTGCACTGTGAATGAGATAAAGTGTATGAATACGATAATCTGTGAAGTGATGAATAAAGATTATCCCTTTATACTAGTTGTCTTTAGAATAGTACATTTGGATACTTAAAATATGTGAATTAATCCATGTCTTATGAGTGGGTGAAGTTCTGGTCAAGACTACTCTCTTGATCTTTCTGGAGCCAATCCTGGAGCGAGGAGTGGGGATGGAGAATACTGATGCTGTAATTAGTATCTAAACGTATATACAGAGTGGATGGTAGCAGGTTTTGGGAGGATGCTAGGAGCACTGCTGGCTCCTTAGAAGGAATTGTCACTTATCTGCACGTCATTTGTTAAGGACAGAGCTGTGGCTGAGCTATGAAGATGATGAGCACTATGTATCCCTAGTGGTCTTCTTGCTCTGTAGGAGGGGCATCCCTTCATGAAATTTATCCTTTGTTTTCCCAGCTCATTACTCAATCTGACATTATTCTAAAAAAGAAAGAAGAAAAAAGGAAATTATTCTCTCCATGCTGTCTCATTCCACTTGTGATCGTGTGCCATTTAGGCTTCTTCTATTTTCTTTCTATTTACTATTCCTTAGTCTTCCCCACTCTTCAAAAGCTGAGGTAATGGTTGAGTTGTCATGGCAACCCTTTTACCCTTACCTCTTTTCCATTTCTCAACATTTTAATAAAAATTACTATTTATAGTGCACAAAGCTGTAGTCCCTTCCATCACAGCTCTGCAAGGGAGGTTTCTTCTCTGACCGGAATACTAATGACTCAAACATGGCTTCTAGCTAGGGAATGAGGAAGCCCCCTGCCAGTCACTTTGTAGACATATGTTTGTTCAGACTTTTAAGTACATGTACAGAAGGTAATCTGTATGTATAAAGATACATACACTGACAGAGCTGAAAGCCAAATCTTGTAAAATACACCAGGCTGGTTATACTAGAATAATCATATTGCATGTGGTTGAGGGTTGTGCATGAGGCAAAGTGTGAAGTGTGCTGTTATTACCTTTATAACAAACACTGACAGAGGAAACCAAGCTCCTAAATTCTAACTATATTTAGTTGAGATGCCTTATCTAGCTCATTAGGAATAGCTGGAAGATTTGCAATATTGAGGGTGAATTGAAGACAGCACAAAACAGGGGCAGAATACCAGCACTGCTGTTTACAGGCTACAAGCGTGCTCTTATTTATATACAATACTTCCCTTGTAGGATTGTGTTTTGCCTATGTATGTGCACACATTTGCATGTGTGCATATGTGTGGAAGCTAGAGATTTATGTCAGTGGTCTTCCTCAATAAGTCTATAGATTACTTTTTGAGACATTACATTGTCTGTCACCATACCTGGAACTTGCCAAGTTAGCTGGGCTGGCTGTCCAGTGCCTCAGGGACCTCCTGTCTCCGATTTCTCAGTACTGGGATTGTAGGTTGATGCTTCTCTTCCTGGCCTTTTCATGGATGCTGGTTATAGAACCCATGTTCTCGTGCTTGTGCGGTGTGCACTTTACTGATCTGTCTCCCCAGGCCCCTTGCAGGATTATTCTGAGAAGCAGAAATGCTGTGTTTTAAGCACTTGGTGCTGACATAACTTCATGACTTCTACATTCCTGCTCAGTTACTGCCTCCTGACTTGAAGGGGGTTATTTACCTTCTCCAAATATTGATTTCTAAATCTCTAAGGTGGGGGTGATGGTGGCAGGGTCTGTATTTTAGTGTTGTTTTGAGTCTCTAGTAAGTGAATACAGGTAAAGTCTTACAACCGTGTTGTTCTTGGTTATAGGGATCTGATAAATAAGAATTATTAATTTAGTAGTTCATGCAAATCCAGAAAGACTGCATCAATCTTGGCATTTTGCTAGGCTCTATAGCTGTCGTGATAAGCCAGATGGAAGGAGTTGGTAGGGGCTATTTGGTTATGGAATGAGAAACAAAACACAATCTAGTCTGTTTTGAGAGGTGGAATGCAATTGTAAATAGAAAAAATGTTGACATGACTTATTAGCTAGCAGTAATGGTGATAGATAATGGCTGTGTTCACTAGACAAATTAAAGACCCAGGTTATGAGAGTGTTAGCTATTTGATAGGATGAGTCAGAAACTTTTCAATCACTAGAGTGTAATCATGAAAGTATTCCTTTATCCACACATTTTGGGACTTTATGAAAACAAATTTATATCATAGTAAGCCAGGTTATTTGGGAGTCAACTAATTTTGGCTTATGCTCTTATCCTATTCTGGTAGCTCACAGGTAGAGAGACTGAGATGAATAGCAACAGTCTGCCAGCGGTGACTCTTATCCTTTCATGTGTATATAAATCACGTGGAGAATTTATTAAGGGCCTGATGGTGAGGCAGAGTGGGTTGGGGGTGGAGCCTGTAATTCTGAATGTCTATAGAGCACACAGATAACAATGATTCTTTGACCCTCAGGTACCAGCGAGTATCAACATTATGAGTTTTTCTTTTATTATTTCTGAACTTTGTACAACATATTTTAGTCAAATACACCCTTCCCCCAACTCCTCCCAGATCTACCCCACTGCCCAACCCACTCCACTCTGCATTTGAATTGAACTTGAACTTAGGACCTCTGGAAGAGCAGCCAGTGTTCCATGACCTCCGAGTCATGTCTCCAGCCCCTCTTCTTTTTTTTTAATGCAGCAAATAAAATCTAATTTGTGCTGCATATTGTCTCAGGTGCAGCCTTCCAACGGTGCATGGTCGACTTAACAGAGCCTACAGTCTTAAGGGACCCTGGTTGTTTCTCTCCCAGGAGTCATCAGTTGCCAATAGTTCATTGGCTAAGGATGGGATTAAATGCTTACCCACATCTTCATCCAGGGATTTGGTTTGGCTTGTGCTTGCAGATGTCTTGTGCATGCTGCCACAACCACTGTGAGTTCATAAATGCCCTGCTGTGTCTAGAGGACAGTTTTCTTGTAGTTATCCACTGCCTTGGATCTTACCATCCTACTCCTCTTTCTTCCACAGCAATCCCTGAGATCTTTCATTTAAGGCTGAGTATTGGCCAGTCTCTTATCCTCTGCTTTTTGGTCAGTTGTGGGTCTTTTAAGGCCAGTTCTTTCCAATGACATCTCGAAACTCTAGCATGGGTTGGGAGGAGGAGTTTCGATTTCCTATTCTGAAACGAAGCTGAAATTACCCAGCATGAACAGATCCAGACACCCAGAAGAGAAGGAGAGCATGAAGGATAGATAGCTGGATGCTAGAAGCATGTTCTTTTCCTGAAGTTTTGACAGATGTCACAAAAGCCCATATAAAATCATCTGGGGGCCACGAAGCTCAGAGATGTCTGAATCATGAGAGGGCTTTTCCTCACTACTCTCTTTGTTTTGTTCTTAACCCTCAAAGTCTAACAAGCTTACTATTCTTTTTTTCTGATTGTTACTAAGACTTTTGGGGATGGTGTGTTTGATTTATTCATAATATTTAAAAAACACAATGTTTGGACCAACATACAAGTGAATTGAGCCAAATGAAGGCTCAATTATTAAAATATTAGCTGGAAATTTCGACTTCCACTTAAAAGTATTGCTTTTCCATTATAAATCTCTGACAAGCTCTTATTTCAGTAAAAGCTTTGTTAAAAAGAAAAAAAAAAGCAGACCATACTCTTGACATGCTTTTAACAATTAACAATAATGCTGATACACAACAGCTGCAAGCTTGCTTCTGAATTACCCGTGGAATTAAAGGCCTGATGATAAGATGGGAGGGTTAGCTATTGGTAGGAGGAATCAACCTGTGACTCATAATTGTGAGTCATGTGACTTAAAGGTCCTGGTAGTTGCAAGCTTCTCTTAGAGGGATGGGTAAATTGTGAAGCAATATGTTAAATTAGAAAAAACGTAAAGTAGACTTCCTCTCTGAATTTTAGGTTAACTGTGACTCAAAAAGTGAGGTAAGACACTATGTATGCTCATTTTATTAGAATGATTATGTCAATTTAGACAACTAGCCATGTAATCTGTTCTCTTTAGCACAGGGAAGCTTTCTATCTATCTTCATGCATAAAAGTTGTCATTGCGTCCAGATTCTTTTTTCAAATTTTTTTTTTATTTTTTATTTTTTTGATACTTTATTTACATTTCAAATGTTTTCCCCTTTCCAGGTCTCCCCTTTGGAAATCCCCTATCCCATCCCCCTTCCCCCTGCCTCTATGAGGGTATTCCCCCACCCACCCACCCACTTCGGTCTTCCTTCCCTAGTATTCTCCTGTACTGGGGCATCTAACAGCCTTGGGCCCAAGGGCCTCTCCTCCCACTGATGGCCAACAAGGTCCTCCTCTGCAACATGTGGTCCGAACCATGGATCCCTCCATGTGTATTCTTTGGTTGGTGGTCCAGTTTCCGGGAGCACCGGGGGGGGGGGGGGAATCAGGCCAGTTGACACTGTTGCTCCCTCCATGGGGCTGCAAACTCCCTCAGCTCCTTCAGTCTCCAACTCCTCCATCTGGGTGGAATCCACGCTCAGTCCAATGGTTGCTGTGTATTAAATCTTGGGTATTCCCAATTTTTGGGCTAATATCCACTTATCAGTGAGTACATACCATGTTCGTTCTTTTGTGACTGAGTTACCTCACTCAGGATGGTATTTTCAAGTTCCATCCATTTGCCTGTGAATTTCATGAAGTCATTGTTTTTAATAGCTGAGTAGTACTCCATTGTGTAAATGTACCACATTTTCTGTATCCATTCCTCTGATGAGGGACATCTGGGTTGTTTCCAGCTTCTGGCTATTATAAATATGGCTGCTATGAACATAGTGGAGCATGAGTCCTTATTACATGTTGCCTCCAGATTCTTAAACCAGTTCAATATCGAAAGACTCACAACTTGAGGTCTGTTGATGCCTGCTAAGAAGTAATTGCTCAGATAGCAATGTCTTTGAAGATGCCAATTCATTCAACTAGTAACAATTCAGACTGGGGATGGGAGAGTGTGACAGATTGTACATGAAGATGCACTTCAAGATACAAAGTTTGCTGCAGTGCTAGGGAGCTTAGAGACACCAAAAAGGTTTGAACTGAAACCACATAACTGGATTCCAGATGAAAGACTTCTCAGTTGATAGATGCTTATTGGGAAGAGACGAGAAGAGACTTATCTGAGAATACCACCACCTATTCCTAGGACAGAAGAGCTTTGCCTCTCCTGGACTTCTGGGAGCCCTTTAGAGTAGTCACCTCACAATTTGTCATTGAACAAGTCCTCAGTCCATTAATTACACCTCCCGCCTTGACTTTCTGACTCCTGTTTCATTGACCTGAAAGCTTTGAGATGAATAGGGTATGAAGACCCATTTGCGGGGCTGAGAGTTAGTTTTTCTTTCCAAGAATCTATATTCTTCAGTAACGCAGATAGAAAAATTCCTATTTGCAGTTTTGTGGAGAAGTTTATCTAGAATTACCAGCAACTGACATCTTATTCTGTCACCTTTTTATTTTAGTAGTATGTATTAACTGCATGTATCAATGCAGTTAAGTGAGAGATTTCAGTGTGTGTAACAGTGAGCCCTGATCTGCTTTTCCTCTATCTACTCTGCCCTCAGTCTTCCCAACCTCTGTTTATCGTTAGTCCACATTCAGGTTGACTGTGTTGTAGAGCTTTCTCATAAGAGAAAGAATGCACTGTACTTTTCCTTATGTCTGGTTTATGTCGGTTAAGGCCCCCTCATGCTGCCCATTTCACTGCACAGTGTGTACACACAGCCAGCACATTTTATTTGTCTATTAAATTGCTGATGGACACTAGAGTGATTGCTTAACTTAGCTATTGTGACTAGTACTGCAACAAACATGGGGGAGGAGGCATCTCTTTGATATGCTAATTTCATTTCCTTTGGATATACACATAGATGTGGGGTAACTAGGTCATGCGGTAGATCTAGTTTTAATGTTTGGAGGAGCCTCAATACCGGTCTCTATTATGGCTATCATATTTTATATTCTCATTGACTGTGTTGTGGGGCAGTGGTCTGTGACAGGCAATCTAACACCTGGTTGAGCAAAGGTTTAAAATTCTGGGAGACCCCGTGAAATATTCACGAGGGATCGGATTATATTTTTAGCCGACGCTCCCAGAAGACTCCTGTAAATTCAGCCACAGTTCTCACAACCCCTGTATAGAGAGAGGCCTGCCATGTGAGATTTGTCACGTGGAAAGCAGCCCTGACCCCTCCCATAAACAAATGTGGCACTAGAGAGCCCCCAGACCCAGCCAATAGAAAGTACCGGTTGCCAATCCCCTGACTCCTCCCAGACAGTATATCAGACTGTCCAACCTCCGTAGCTTTCTCTCTACGTCTGTCTGCCTGCCTGCTCTCTGTGTCTCTCTGTCTGCCTGCTCTCTGTGCTGCTCTCTACGCTGCTCTCCGCCTGCCTTGCCTGCCAGCCTGCTCCGTCCCTGCTTCCGCCTGCCATCCAGAAGGAATAAAGATGCAAAGCTACTTTGGCATCTGAGAACTTTGTTTAAGGGGCTGTAACACTTTTGGCCCACGAAGAGACCCGCTCTCCAGGCTTAGCGGTGGGGTGCTTGTCGATGGTGGCTGTGGGTCTCCCAGGAACCGCCAGAAGTCTCCCGCACTCAGTAGGCCTAGCCCCGGGCTGACTCAGCACGGTGGCGAGCGCTGAGTTGGCTCGATCCAACATTGTGTATCATTTTTCTTCACATCCTTGCCAGAATTTTCCATTTTATGTTTGGTGCCTGCAGCCTTAAGTAGGCTAATTTCCAGTAGATTTCACAGGAATGAGAGAATGTGTGTATATTTTTAACGGAAAGTCATTTTGACTGTGATTTATAGAGAAATCAATGGCTGAATCTCTTATAGTTTAAACACAAGAGTCCTTATCTGAGCAGAATACTTCAAAGGTTTGGAGACTAAAATATGAAGTCTAGAAACTACTGAAAACGTTTAAATACTGAGGTTAAAATTACACTTGAAATGAAATCTGATAGCCCATTTCTAAGCCAGAAAGTTTACAGTGAGGATCCAAAGGTTTCCTGAATAATAAACTACCTCTTCTCTAGCAACTACATGAGGTAAGAGTGGCTGACTTGAAGGTACAGATTAATTTCCTCAACACTGTTCATGTTTTAAGATTAAGAGAAAAAATTTCCAGGAGAGAAACATATTTGGAGTTTTACTGAATCCAAAATACTGCAATAGTTTGAAACATTTTCAAGAAGTTATTTTACTGCTGAACAATTACAAACTATTGACTTCTCTTCTCTTCTCTTTCTATTCACTTGCTTTTTGTGACACAATTTTGTAGTCCAGACTGGTCTCAAACCCTCTTTGTAGTTGAGGTGACCTTGACTCTGATTCTTCAGCCTCCACTTCCCAGGTGTTAGCATTAAGAGCATGTGTCACCATGTGAAGCTAAAGATTACTTTAGACAGTAGTACTGTGCCAGGCATGGTGGATTGTGAACAGGCTTCATGTATTACCAAGCTCCATGATAATCAAAATTAAATGCATGAATATTATGCATTATATTAGAATACTTACCGTTTGCTATATTTATTATCAGTATGTATTGTCAATATACATCCAATGCAGGCTTTTCTAATTATATTTCAGGCACGTGTATAATACATAAATATAATTTTCCAAATTAATAAAACCAAACAAAAACGTTTTCTACTGCTAAGACAATTACCTAGTTTCTTCAGACTATATTTGCCTTACCAATCTTGTGTTGGAAGCATCAGTATGTGTCATATTTTGTAACTGTACAAGACAAGTATTTTGGCCCTCGCTGCAAAGAGCTAGAATCCCTTCCCTACTCTTTTGCTTCCCTTAATCATTTCTAATCACCCATTAGGCCCCATCCTTTCTCTTATTTTCTCTACCACCTGGACCTGCCTGCTACAAAGCTCACCACCATGTCAGGATTAGAGGATTTGTCTCTTCGGATTCTACAAATTATTGAGGGTAGAAGTACATCTTCTCTGTGCAGTTTTCACTCAGCAAATGTTTATTGAACTTCCCTTGTGTATCAGGCACTGTGAATCCAAAGATGACTAGCTGAGTCAGCTTGCAAGCTCTTCACTTTTGTAAAGGAGTCAAAAGAACAGGTGGCAATATTCTGTGTTAAGTTCATCAACAGGCTATTGCAGGCACATCAGAGAGACACTTACCAGCTCTTCCTAGAGAAGGTGTCAGTGCATTTTGAAAGATAATTTGCCCCAAAAGATGCTCCAACATGTAATAAAGACACATGCTTCACTATGTTCATAGCAGCCATATTTATAATAGCCAGAAGCTGGAAACAACCCAGATGTCCCTCATCAGAGGAATGGATACAGAAAATGTGGTACATTTACACAATGGAATACTACTCAGCTATTAAAAACAATGACTTAATGAAATTTGCAGGCAAATGGATGGAACTTGAAAATATCATCCTGATCGAGGTAACTCAGTCACAAAAGAATGAACATGGTATGTACTCACTGATAAGTGGAAAAAATAAGCCCAAAAGTTCAGAATACCCAAGTCTCACTTTACAGTAACTGCTGGACTGAGAGTGAGGTCCCAGATGGAGGAGTTGGAGAAGGGACTGAAAGAG
>CM052704.1:80487643-80613138 GCA_028551405.1 Uromys caudimaculatus | reverse complement strand
GACCCATGGCTCGGACCACGTATGTGGCAGAGGAGAGCCTTGTTGGCCATCAGGGGGAGGAGAGGCCCTTGGGTCTGAGGGTGTTAGAGGCCCCAGTAAAGGGGAATGTCAAGGTAGGAATACGGGAGAGGGTAGGCGGGTGGGTGGCAGGGGAGGGGTTAGGATGGGAGGTTTCCAAAGAGGAGACCTGGAAAGGGGGAAACATTGGATATGTAAATAAAGTATCAAAAAAAAAAAAAAAGAAAGAAAGAAAAGAAAGATAATTTGCTGTCACTTCCCTGAGTCTAACAGTGTGGATGGGGAGGATGAAAATGTGATTAACTCTGGGCTGTAGGATCAGGAAATGGGAAGAAACTGAAGACAGAAGGTTTTATGAAGGATCATAATGGGTCCTGGATGTGAAAAAGGTTGGTCTTTATTTCAAAATGATAAAGGGAGAGTCTTTGAAATATTTTAGCTAGGAATGAGAGAACTCACATTGTTTATAGTATGAACATTTTAGGTGATTACTACAATCTGGGCAAGAAATCACAGATACAGAAGTAATCCAGAGGTGGAGGTTGTTGCAAAAAGTCACAGAATAAATTCCTGTGAAGAGTGAGGGAGAGGTCTGAGGTTAATTGATCCCAGGTTTCTCAGCAGTTGCATCATGAAGCAGTACAGTAGTCTGATTGCCCAAGGTCATAATTAGGATGGGTTGTTGAATGTGTGGTACACTCAGCTTGAACATGTCAGGTTTGAGAAGTTTTCAAAGTCTAGAAACCATTCCAGATAGTAGTTCTACCAAGGAGATTAATAGACAAAAGATATCAGTGAGGGACAGAAAACCTCATGGTCAGTATAGTTTATTAGGTTTAGATGAATCTCATAGACCCCAATGATAGTGAGCAAAGTTTAGTGTCTCCAAACTGGAAGATTTGTGCTAGAAGACTGTAGCTACTTTCCATCTTTCTCTGCAGCACTGCCACTGCTTTTGATGTTTGCTTCATTTTTCTCTTGGCATAGTAGTACAACACAACTCCTGATGACTTTGCAAGTCTTTGTTTTTATCTCTAAGTCTCTATTCTGAGTTCCAAGGAGAAAGGATTTAATTTGCTCAAGTGATGCACCATGGACAGAAAATAGGCTAGCTCAGATTTTAGGGGTGTTCCTTCTGGATAGTAGAGTGGCAGGTTCTCTATAAAAATAATGTGAGCAGGCCTCATGATTGGTTGCAAAAACAATGAGCACCTGGAGTGTATTGAGGGTAGCAGTTTCTGTGATCTGGGGATAGAGACAGTAGTTATAGGGAGGGGTTAAAACTAAGGTGGGTGAACGAATACACATGTGTATGTGTTTAAATTCTATTTATTGTAAATCACAGTATAGATGTAAGTTCCTATTAATACATATTTAGTCATTTTGAGTATGTGGAGTCTCTCTGAAGTGTGCCAGTTGAGCTCTCTAATCTGGCCTAGATGTATGTATGTATGTATGCATGTATGTATGTATGTATGTATGTATGTACATATGTAACTCATACAGTGTGTTTCTGGAGGATTGATAGGTTCTTTCTTGGCTAAAGCACATGCTGATGGCTTAGCCTGACAATTCATAGTATTCTTGCTGGCAAAATATGCCCAGAGGGACATGCATATTAAAATCATAAATTCATTACTTTCTTGAAAGTAGGACACATAACATTCTTAAAGTCTTATAAACTGACTCTAGAAATTATAAGGCAAAATTAATTGTCTCAAAAATTTGCTTTCACATTTATGAGTGTTATTTCTCTCCCCTAATTATTACCATCTCCACTGTCACAAATAAAAAGATAACACAGCCATTTTCTTCTACTAAGGTCCTAAGCTTCCCTCTAGAAATATTGAAAACAAAATCCTTAAAAGTGTAATGAACACCTTGTAGTCCAGTTTCTAGATTCCAGTTAGGATCTCCAACATGCAGTTAGTCTCTGATTATTTATAGATTCAGGTTGTCTTAGTTAGGGTTTCTATTGCTGTGAAGTGACACCAAGACCATGGCAACTCTTATAAAACATTTAATGGGACTGGCTTACAGTTGCAGAGGTTTCATTCATTATTGTCATGACAGGAAGCACGGGAATGTAGTGCTGGAGAAGAAGCTTAGAGTTCTACATCTTGGTTTGCAGGCAGCAGAAAAGACATAGTGAGCCACTGGGCCTGATTTTGAGTTCCTTGAGTTCCTCGAAGCCCACACCCTAGTGACACACTTCCTCTAACATGGACATGTCTCCCAATAGTTCAATTCCCTATGAGCCTATTAGGGCCATTTTCTTTCAACTCACAACACTGATTATGTGAAAATAACTACCTCTTCCCATGGTTAGGATAACAGGTTTACATTAACTAATGCCTGACACTGAAGGTTAATGAGAATGCCTGTGAATGCACGTGTTCCTCATCTTCATGTAAAAGCATCTGTTATGCCAAATGGGACCAGACATAGACTCTGACACACATGTTCATTTTCTTGTCAATTATGGGTTTTGAAATCAGATTTCTGGGTTTTTTACTTTTATCTTTTGTTTGCTTCATTTAAAACAAATGAAAAAAACACCTGCCCCTAACCACTCCAGCTTAACTGACCTTACATTTCAATGGATTATGACATCAAGTCTTAGTCTTTCTCATTGGTTTCCATGACAGTTTTCTTCCATGATTCAAGGCAGATGTTATTTAGAGTGAACAAAAAGAGACACTTTGAAAATGAAATAAAGTAGCCTTCTTTGGCTGTGATTAGTGAAAGCTCTAAGCAGTTGACTTAAAGGGGAAAAATGCACAAGACGGATAAAACTAAGCCCGGAAAATGAGATGACATTCTAGTGGCCCTAAGTCATAGAAGGTCTGTAGCATTAAAACCTTTTAATGTTGATGTCCAAATATCCCTCTCCCTCTCCCTCTCCCTCTTTCTCCCTCTCTCTCCTTTTCAATGTTGATGTCCAAAATATCTGTCTGTACATTCATCCATATGTCCATCTGTCTATCTATCGATTATCTTAGTTCAGAGACTATTTGCAATCCCTTGGAAATATATATTGTTTTCTTCTTTACAACAAATCACCATACATGTAAAGGATGTTTAAATCTTCACTTGTTTTTGTCTGTTTTAGTCTGTAACATTCCAGATGGAAACTCCAGAGTGCCTGTTTTGATGCTGCTGCCTTTGCTGACATTCCAGAAGCACAAACACATGGGAAGAGCTGCTGTTAGAAAGAGAATGAAGGTCAACATTGCTGGGCACAAAATGATTGCAATGGTTAGGTGCTTGCTGGATGTTAGTCATTAATAGTGTAAAATATACTAGAGTCATAAAAGTATTGCGTAGTGAAAATGAAATGCCCTTAATACTCCATTGTTCTGGATATAATTACTCCCCTAATCTATAAACTTTGGAATATCTGACTATCTATAATCCATCACTGGTCCTGGTGGTTTGGGCATGAAAGAGATGGCAGGCTGAACAACTCAGCTACTACCCAGGCCCAGATTCAGGGTTTCGAGCTGACCCACACCAACATCTAGCCCATCTATAGGTTGCTAGAGCATGTGAAGAGGCCCATCCTGCAGAACAAAAGCTGCAGGATCTTGATGACTCAGGACAACAGGATACCTGAGAAGAGTCCGGGTGAGGATCCAGTGTTGACAGGGTAGCAGAAGCCAGAGGCCTGAAACCTGACAAATGAGTCATTGCAATGAACATTTGCAAACACAGGTGTTTGGGCAAATGGGTACACTATGTGACACACTGAAGATTCCATGGCGAGATTTTTTAAAATTTTATTTTAATTTTTGATTTTGTTTTCTTTGAGGGGGAGGTTGCAAAGGCGGAGGGCAGATATGGAGGGACTGGGAATGGGATGGGGGTATGTGATGTCAAATTCACAATAATCAATAAAAAGTTAAAAACATTCAGGACAAGTAAAAAACTAGGGTCATCTACATATTGACCATAACAACCCCATAATGTTTTGAACAAGGTGGCACATAGGTGCATGTGATTACTATTGTTAAATGAAGTAAGGTCATAATTTATGATTGTGACAAGGAATTATGGCACAGCATTATTATTAAACATTTACTATTCTTCTTTGAGACTTTATGGGGCTTCTAGAAGTGTAAGCCAGGGGTAATGGAAAAACATCTAGGGAATACTAGATGCCTTTGCTGTGAGGGAGGGCAGCTAATGCTGGAACTGTTGACAAGAGCTTAGCTTTGATGTTTCTTCTTTTGGGGGGGGGAGGAGTGGAGTGAGAGAAGGAAGGAAAAGGGAGCAAGGGACAGGGATGAGACGTGTGAAGAAAGGAGACAGTCATTTGGAATTATTACTGCAACAGGATGTTTCCAGGTGTTTTATTGGATTCTGTTTATAACATTTGCAACAAACACTTCAAGTCCAATGACATATGGACTTGTGATGACTATAAGAAAATATCACACAATCCAAACTCATAGTTATTTACTTAACAGAAAACCTCAAATTAAGCAGAGAACATGATATAAGAATTTAACTTTACATTACGATGTGGTAAGTAGATCTAAATCAATGGCAAAATGATTATAAAAATATAAAATGCACATTTGGTTTTACATCGTGGTTAGAATCCTGTTGTTATTAAGAATAATTATTACTTCATTTTATACAAAATAATACTTGCTTGACTTACCTATTTGATGAGGAAAACTGAAGTCAAAGTCAGGCAATATTAAATGCCAGTATAATAATCACGTTTCTTTTAAATATTCACAGTAACACTGCATTGCACAGAGAAGGACAGAGCACACCACAGATTCTTGCTGAGTTACAAGGGAAAGCAGATTAGTGTCTACCTGATGTTTGAGAACAAAAAAATGTAGTATCTGACATGGATTAAAACATGAATATTCTTCATATTCAAACTGAGAAAGTCATTGGGTTGTAATTTAACCTGGGAAAATCCTTAAGTACATCATTAAAGGTTGAAAAGCTTACTAGTATTTGAACTATGGCTAATGTTAACAACAGTGCTACCTATGACTTAATCATTCAGTATTTCCATATAGTTACTGGAAATGTAGAGTTTAAAAAAATATACACTCCCTCCCTACCCCCCTTTTCTCCCTTTCCCCCACTCATAAAAACAAGAGACTAAAAAAATGATTGCTGTGGGGGCCTAGTTCTCCCCCTTCTGAATCAGAATGGCTGCAAGCTTTCTAGTTGCTTCAAAAAAGACTGTTCAGAAATTAGTTGTTACAATGGGCTTTTAAAAAAGCAAGTGAGCTGGGCAGTGGTGGCGCATGCCTTTAATCCCAGCACTTGGGAGGCAGAGGCAGGTGGATTTCTGAGTTCGAGGCCAGCCTGGTCTACAGAGTGAGTTCCAGGACAGCCAGGGCTACACATAGAAACCCTGTCTCGAAAAAACAAAAACAAAACAAACAAACAAACAAACAAACAAACAAAAGAAAAGCAAGTGAAAGAAATAGTTGACGAACCTTTTTCTTTTTCTTTTGTTTCGCATAATAGCATTAAATATGTGGGTGTACAATTTGGGTGTGAGGACTTAAATAAGTCCATGTAGGTAGATACAGTCTGGAAGCTATCTAAAATGGTCCAACATAACCGCAATGACTCCTTTCCTTAAATTTTCAACACATCTTTGAAAGTTTCAACTTGAAGTACAATGGCAGTGATAGGGTCCACACGACATGCCAGGATGAAAGGTGTAAAGAGAATGACACTTAGAGCCACTATGGGAACATGAGTTAAGGTAAGTCATTTGATTTCTCAAAACCTTGGTTATTCAGTCTCTTAAATTTAGATATTATTCACGTCAACAGTGTTTTAGAAATTATACAGAATATGTTGATAATCTTTGCAATGTATAAATAGTCTATGTAAATTAACACATGTAGACTCCAAGAAACATTACATGCACTGTTTGCTTTCCTTTGTATGTGGTATATATTGTATGGTATATATATATGTATATATAATATATAAGCTTTTTAAAAACACAAATGACAGCATTTATGGGGTAGTCCCCAAAGTAGTCTACACAGTTCTCTCACAGTTGAAAAAAGGGGATTTTCTATTTGGTTTATTGTCACACAATTGTATGGCATTTAAAAAACACTTTGACATTTTAAGTAAACTAAATACTTAACGTCCCCCAGCCCCACCCCCCATCACGAAATGATCACACCATAGAAACAATTTACCAGAAGAGAAACACTATGAGTTGTTTAGCCTGGTCAGTTCACAAATGGTTGTCAGATACAGTATTAACACAGTATGCTGGAATCACCACTTAGCATATTTTTCAACTTCACAAAAAATTGATGAAACAATTTCTTATGATCACGAACACTATCACATATGCAAGAGACTAAGTTACACCTAAGATGAAAATTCAGATTCACAAAACTAAAATATCAGATTAAATGCTTTAGGTAATTGCTCCACTAGTTAAAATATACATTTCCTAGCATTGACAGAGGCATTTTGAAACTTGGCCCCTTTTCTGAATGGAAGGGATATGAGACTAACTTTCTGGACAAATAATCTCAGTATGACAAAATATTTCTGTGTTATTCAACAGACTGCTACCACTTTAATAACTTTTCTAGTGTCTGAATTCTGGCATTTTTCTAACCTATGTCTCTCTATATTAAAACCAGCCACCAAAAAATACTTCCATTTTCATGGGTATCATCACCTGTTATCCTTGATGTGCAAAAGATACAACCCTTCTTTCTCCATTTGTCCACTACTGCCAAACAGAAGTGTTTGGGTTATCCCTGAATGTTTCTCTCACTCCTGAGCAAGACTAATTACAGTGTGGCTCTATCAGGCCTCCTTTGTATTAAAAAATTCACAAAAATCTTATGAATATTTTTTTGTATTATAGTTACAGCTTCTGTGACCAAAAGGGCATTAACTTTTAAATGTGACAGAATTGTACCCTAACAGTCAGCTATAGTTCATTGGTACACACAATATGATTATTAAATTACAGAAGGTGTGCAGAATAACTTGAGAAGATATTTGTTTGTTGAATGAACTCATTTTAACAGATAAAATGACAAATTTTTAATAATTCATTCATATCAGAATGAAAATGAGGTCGAAGTATTTTAGGTCTTGTTGAGGTCAAATAGCAGTGTTAGAAAAATAAATGTTTGAGTGTGTAATCTATTCAGTTACTTGAGGACTATGTGGTACCCTCGTGACTGACGGAGGGATCAATGCATATATGTCTGGGTGGCTGTATTTTAAGAATCTAAAATGCCACAGGATATTAAAAGATGAAAAGAAAGATGTAGATGATCAAATTCTAATTTACACTGTTTCTTTTAAAGATTAAGGGAGATCTTCGAAGTTAAAGGGACTTCCCTGGGACAAATGCGTGACTGGCAGATCCAGTGCTGCAGTGCAGATTCCTGCCTAAGCTCCCATGTGTGAAAAGAATAAAGAGAGCATAAGGCAAACACTTCCGTTTTCCAGCCTTTCCCCACCCTTTCCTACTTTTAGTTTCACGATGTGCAATAAAGTTTTGGAACCATCTCAGCCTTTGATGCACACTTTGCAAATCACCTTAACATCCAATTAATGTTACCAATATCTGCCCCACCTCGTTAGCTATTTAATTAATCTGCCTCCCTTCTGCAGAGGGATCCTCAGCTCCTTTTTTTTCACGATCCTATTATAGCTGAGCGGAAGATCTTAGAGGAGAAAGAATCCTATTTCCTCTTCTCACACCTTGAAGAATGGAACATATTCATACACTTTCAGGGCTTAAATCTTATTTCAATTTATTCTTTAGAAATGTATCAAAAATCTTCCCATGTAAGTATTCTTCAAAGCATTTTTAAAGAAATGTGTGTAATAGAATTTGGTAACTGGAAAGGGCTTTTGAGTTTGCTGAACCTGGTGCACACACTCTGCAATCCAAGAAACTAAAGCTTAGCAATGGTAATGACTTATCTGGGGTCCCAGAGGTAGGCAGTGGGTAAGAACGCCAGGACCCTGTGACCTAAGCCATGCTATTCTTACTGCTCCTTGTGTGAATGTTTTGGTATGTTATGCATCGATACTGTTCCGTGCTTTTCTTTGGTGTGTGTGGGTAAAAGTCCAGGTTTTGTCTTTATTCGAAACTGTAGGCTATAATCATAAAACAGATCTACTATTACATATATTAGATTGCTTAAAGTTGTGCCATTGTATGAAGGTAGTTCTTGCATAACTGTGCAACACCTAATGATCCTTACAAAACACATTTGAAAGTTTAAGAACCTCTGTTGTTTTTTTTCCATCTACCAGGATTGCTTTACTGCCAACCAGGCTGTGATCATCGGTTATGAGGAGTCGGATGATTGCAAAGGTCTGCCTGTTCTCCATGCTAGTATCTCTACTACATGAGTGAACACTTGCAAAAACAAGGTGGTGGTTATATTCTCACTTTAATGGATTAATCACTTAATTCATCTCGATTGGAGGCTCACGTCACTCAAATCAAAGATAGTTGTTATCCATTTATCTTCACTAAAACTATAGTGATATGGCCTCCAAGTTTTGAGCATGAACAAATTACCAGGAGATTATTAAAATTCATTTTAGACATTGCCTCAAAGAAAGTTACCTGAATTGTCTTTCTGCCCATTTGGGAGTCACTGTATGAATGGGTGTTTAGTTAGATAATGAACTTCATCATGGTACTTTTTGTAGGTCATCATACGACTTATAATCCTGGCCTTCAGACTGCCATATTTTTATAGTAGTTAAGCTTCTAAAAGTACTCATTACTTTTCCATTCAGTTATTTGGGAATATTTTGATAATAAACTATGAAAACGACTAAAGTAGTGTACATATTAAATGTTCACAGTTTGACTTTCCATAAGGCTTATGAAATAATATACAAATAGCTACCATTCTGCTGAGATGTCACAGTAAATACAATAATGGAACAAAAGTTAAATGTTCCCAGATGGGAAGCCATCTTTATGACTTCCCAAGTCTCTTTTCCAACTAAAAATTTGCCTTTTTTTACATTGAAAAAGAGTTCCATTTCTAAAAGAATATAAAAATAGAAAATGAGTCAAAGAATCTTTACACATATAATTTTGAAGGAAAAGTTATAAACATCAAACGAGATATTATATATATCTTTAAGAATGTACTTTGTCTCACCATACCAAACATCCTGTGAAAATAAAATAGAATTTAATATATAAGAACTGTCTAGATACAACTAAATATTAAAATTTAGGTAACACAGACAACTTAAACATAGAGTAAGTACTAATATATTCCTGTAAAATTAAGGTCAACTAAAACCTACTTAAAATCTAATCTGTAAATCTATCATTTTGAATTAAAAAATAAAAGAATGTTTCATCAAGCAAGGCACATTTCTTTTAGGCAAGTCTGTTTTTAATACCATTCATCTGGGCACAGTGTTGACTTCACTTATTCGTGTGAGTGGGCTAATCTACCACTGGAAGCCTTTGGTATAATCACACCCTCACAGATAAAGTTAAACATAATACAGAACATAGACTATAGAAACATATTCCACAATTAAATACAGTCCAGAACTTAAATGAAGAAATAATACAACAATAGTTAGCTTGCTAGAAACACACACTAGGCTATCTTTATCTGTGACACTGATTATTGTTTTTGGACGATTTGACTCTACCAGAATGTCAATAGGTTGACATGATACCTTAACATTTATCTTAAAAAATTTTTTTAACGTTCCTCTTTATCTCCTGCTCAATTTCATTTATACCACTCATAATATAAAGAGTACCCTCCGGCATCAGTTGGAGATGTATCTCTGAATATTAACTGAGATGAAAATATGTAACTGCCACTGGACTCTCATCCAAACAGCCTGAAACTGAGCATCCTTCTGATCAGGGTCACGCTGCAGTTCCTTATGTGGGGCTCTTGAGGGACCTGTTGGATAGAGAAGACTCAATAATTTACAGTCTATTTAGCATTTGAAATTATAGAATTTATGTTAATAGAAAAGTTCCAGTCATTAATATTTCAAACCTCGAGTTCTCTTACTGTTACCTGTCAAGTTAAAGAAATACCATTTAAAAATATTGTCGACTATAGTTTGAATGACTTCAAATTGCAAAATGTAAAGTTTCAGATTATGCCAGTTATAATTTTTCCATTAATAATGATCCAGGATCCAGTCTAAGCCAGTAAGATAGTATGCTTTGGAAAAAAATTATCCTTGTCCTCAAGGCCACCTGACAAGTTTCAAATGATTGTTAGAAAAATGCATCACCTTTTCAATGGCTTCTGAAGGCTTCCTTGCTGGTTCTATCCCCTACTGTAGCAAGCTAAAATGAGAACTCTCTGAACGGAACAGAAGTTTTGTCCTTAGTGAGGTGTTACATGGAAGGAGTGGGGTGAGGAGCTGGGAGAGGGAGGAGACAGAGAGAAAGGATGGGAAAGAAAGGGAAGGGGTGGAGAGAAAGCTCTGGAATGAGTGCTGGGCCTAGCTTTCATTACAAATCTACTTATCCTTAAAATATGGCTATGAACAGTTATGTACCACTTTAAAGAATTAAGACAACAATAACTACATCATCAGTGGTCGTGAAGAACCAAGAAATAAAAGCTACAGGTTTGGTGACTTCCTTCTCCTCCCACTAGAAAAATTCTTAGAAATGCAGAAAATATCATTTTATATATATATATAAAATGACAGCATGGTTTTCAGTTTTATCCAGAATCTAGAATGGAGTGTGGCACACAGTAGACATTTTATATGTTATAAGAGCCAGTTCCTACTGCTTTGTGCAGTATCTGACACACTGTTGGGTATTCACTATATGTATTTTGAGTGAATACACAAAGGATATATTAAAATTAGTTATGTGGGCAAAACATTTGCTTAGTCTGTGATACAAAGGAAACTCACAAAGACACAAAGATTGCTAAACCTAGGTTGAATGTGTGAACATTATCTATCAGATTCATAGAGGAAAATGGTTTCTCAAATACACTGCTGGCCTTGGCAGATGTCCCTAAACCTTGAGTAAATATCCAAAGATGAAGATCTGGAATTTCACCGTGTTTTTGGCAGGAGTATTGTTCACTCATGAAGCTGTAAACCGAAGCCTGCTGTGAGCTGGGCAATCTGCAGAAACATTTTTTCTTGTTGGTATGGATTCCACTTGGTCATACTGACCAAAGACACACTTTCTTTACACTATTTTTATTGAGTAAAAATATTCAAAATATGCTTGGTTTTTATTATGAAAATATGAAAACTCCAATGGTCTAACTATTAATTGCCATTAGGAAGAAAATACTAGTAACAAGAATGATCTGGCCTTCATTTTCGAATCTAAGTACGAGTTTTTTTTTCTTGGTGCTCCTGCAGCCTGTTTGTCTTGCTTGAGATGGTTCTGGTCAGCTCTACTTGCTTTGGTACTGTTATAACCTTCAGTAAAAGTAACCAGGCTTTGTGTTTTAAAACTTACATATCCACTACTTCTTACAGAGAGAATACCCTGTGTATTGCATAGATGCATCACCTGTCAGCTAAAAAGCCTATGGACTATGGCTTAGGCAGGAAATAGGTGGCACATCCGGGAGGCAGAAAGGATTCTGGGATAGAGCCAGGCATGGGAGATTTTCCTGGGAGATGTGATAAGACAGATGCATGGTACCTGAGCACAGCTAACCAGCCACATGGCAGAATGTAGGTTAAAATATTGGGTTATCCAAGTTATAATCTAGTCAGATGGTAGAGCCTATGTATAGAGCCAAGGTATTTGTAAGTATATTTTGAGTCTGAGACTTACTCCTGGGAGCATGGGGCTGGGAGGGAGAACCAGGACTTAACTTTTACAACTTCCTGTCAAGGCCTTTGAAATTACTGAGTAAGAATAATATGGCAAGGAGGCTGAGGGAATGGCTCAGTTGGTAAAGTATTTGCTGTAATAGCATGAGGATCTATGTTTGATTACCAGGATCCACTTCAGGTCTGGGTGTGGTGGTAGCTGTACTTGTAAACCCATTCTGGAGAGGTAGAGACAAGTGGAGACCCTGCAGTGGCTTGTCTAGCCAGTCTAGCCTGCTTGCTAAGCCCTGGACCAATGAGAGATCCTATCTAACAAAACAAGGTGGATAACTCCTGAGGGATAACACCCAAGGTTGACCTCTGGTCTCCATATGTATGTGCACACATGTGCACATGCACTTGCAGAACACACATGCACCCACACAAACACATATCTACAATATGCATACACACACACACACACACACACACACACACACAGAAACTCCATACAACAACTTAATAGGTTATAAAAGTGGATAAAGTTGTAATTCTGTAGGAACAAGAACAACAAAGGTGATATCTGGATAGTAATAAGGATGCTGATGTTAGCAGATAAGAAGTGGGCTGAAAAGAAAAAATAATCAAAGTAATTAAGTATCAAAATCATTTATATAAGAAAGGTACAGGAGGTATTGTAAAAAATGACCTATAATTAAAGACACCTACTCAAAAGGGGACAAAGATGGTCAAAGTTTAATAATCATTCATCTGCAAAGAAGCAACTCATAACACTATCAAGTCCCAAATGAAAGAAACATAAGACTCAGCTTACTGAACAATGTGTATTTGATGAGAGGGCTGAAGTCATTCTAAAACAACTTAGATTTATGGGAACATTGTTCTCACAATGTGTCTGTATTTTGACATCTATTAAAGGACTTAAAATTGGCTACACGTCCAGTAAGTTCTACAGTTCTACAAGCTATATGATAATGAGTAAGTCCAGAGACTAGAAAATTTTCTTGCTTTATTTTGTTACAGTTTCCTGATTGAGGTCTTGGAAGTTATGAACTCTTGGCAAGCAACAAAAGGTTTAAGTACAACAGCACTTAAAGTTAGCAATATGAAAGATACGAACATTGTCAAAAAACCTGGAAAATCATTGGAAAATGAACCTGTGAAATTGAACCAACACCACTTTGAGAAATATCAGGAATATTTAAGTTCACTACTAATACATATCTAAAATCCACAGATCTAAGCCTGTAAGCAAAATATAAAAATTTTACATAGCATAGTATACTGCTCTGCTCAAATCAGTAAAAACGCTTGCAGCTAAAAGATCTATATGACCTAGAAATAAAGCATTAAAACTACAGTTTTTCTTGGAGAAATTTTTTGTCTTTAGTTTTATCCACCCAGCTAATGTGGCCATTTAGAAATCTGACAGACAGGTACTAGCAAGATGGCTCATCAGGGAAAGGCACTACCACCAAGCCTGACGACCTGAGTTTGATTCTTACAACTCATATGGTAGAAAAAGAGAACTAACTCCTGAAAGTCACCTGTCCTGTGACCTTCACACTTGTATTGTGGGACACACCTACCCACCTATAAACACATAAACAATTAAAAAAATTAAAAGCATGAAAAAATAAGAAATTATTCATTTCTAATTTTTGTTTTCTAGCATTTCTTTAAGAAGATCTAACAATAGTTTTAGAAGAGAGTATTCTGTCTCATGTATGTTTATTTGATAAGTTGCTGAAAGGAGTTTTCACATTCTGCTGGTCTACATATGTAAATTCAAACACATATGTTGGTTTTACCTTGATGACACACTTAGTGAGAAAATGGATACACAGAGAAAACATCCAGGTCATCTACTGGTCTGGTTTGCATGGGAAACTAAGAGAATGGAGAAAATTCAAAAGGGGTCTAGAGAAATATTTCTATTCAAATAAGGAGAATTTCACTTCCTGAAAAAGAGAATGCATCTGAAATCATGGTAGTATCTTTGTTTAATAGAAAGATGAAGTCCTCTGGGGAATCATTTGTTTGTTGGGATTTTCTATACTACTTGGGCCAATAAGTCTATGCAAACATGTATGAGGAGTAATATTCATAACAAGTACTCTGTTAGCTACTATGGAGGAACTATGGTCTCTGGGAAACATTTTAAGTTCTAAGCACCCTTGATGATACCCATAGTTAAGTTATTTATATTAAGGGAATTCATCTTTACAATTTGGTAGAACTTCTTATAAGAATCTGAAGTATGTTATATTAAGTGGAAGCCTTCCCAGTAGACATAACTGCAGGAAGTTTATTCATAAGATTCTGGTGAGGATTCTGAGCCCCACAGCAGTGAAAAATGATGCATGATAAGAAAATCCTTATCGGGGCTGGAGAGATGGCTCAGTGGTTAAGAGCACTGACTGCTCTTCCAGAGGTCCTGAGTTCAATTCCCAGCAACCACATGGTGGCTCACAACCATCTGTAATGGGATCTGATGCCCTCTTCTGGTGTGTTTGAAGACAGCTACAGTATACTCATAAATGAAAAAAATAAATATTTAAAAAAAAATCCTTATTTCCTTCCAATAAATACATATTGAGAACAAATGTTACTTCAGGTACTATTCCAGGTCATGATCTCAAGGAAGGAAAGAGAAAATAATTAATAAATCTAATAAATAAAATATATACTATGTTGGGAGGCATATTAAATAAAGAACAAAGGGCATGTCATGGGACTGCAATGGTAAGTAGACTGGTTAGGCAAAGCTGTGATGAGAGGCATCCCATCAAAAAGGTGATGGGCTGAGTCATATGAACCCTGCTTGAATGCTCAAGTGTACTATGAAGAGAGAGCAGCCGCCACAAAACCTGCAAGGTGGGGATGACGCCTACACTTTAAAAAGAGCAAGAAGAGCACTGTGGATCAAGTGTCATGGAGGAAAAGGGTTAGGCAATTACGTAGGGCCTTGCAGGCCTCTATAAGTCCTGTATGAGAAGACTTACATGAGTTCAAGACCCATGTGGTCTACAGAGTATGTTCCAGGGTAACTATGTCTCAAACCAAGCAACCATCCATCCATCCATCCATCCATCCATCCATCCATCCATCCATCCATCCATCCAATCAAACAACCAAACAACCAGCCAAACAATCAATCAAAGGTGAAAAACCAAACCAAACCAAAAAAGCCAAAAAACAAAAGCAGGAACCTTAGGAAAAAGGGAAGAGGTAGGAGCCAGAGGGCCTGAGGACACCAGGAAAACAGGGTCCACAAAACCAACTAAGCAGGGCTCATAGATGCTCACAGAGACTGAAGCATCAATCATTGACCCTGCATGGGTCAGTGCTAGGTCCTCTGCATGTATGTTGTGGTTGTTTAGCTTGGGTTTTGTGAGACTTCTAATTATGGGAGTGGAGTTGTCTCTGACTCTTTTGCCTGCTTTCGGGACCCTTTCCTCCTACTGGGTCAACTTCTTCAGTCTTGATATGAGGGGAGGTGCCTAGTCTTATCACATCTTGTTATGCAGTGTCTCCCTGGGAGATCTGCTTTTTTTCTGAAGGGAAATGGAAGAACAGTGGATCTAGGGAAGAGGAGAGATGTGAGGGTGGTTGGGAGGAGTGGAGCGACGGGAGGCTGCAGTCAGGATTTATTTTACGAGAGAAGAATTAGTAAAGTGGCCGGGTAGTGGTGGCACATGCCTTTAATCCCAGCCTTTGGGAGGCAGGCAGATCCTGAGTTCAAGGCCAGCTTGGTCTACAGTGACTTACAGGATAGTCAGGATCACACATAGAAACCCTGTCTCCAAAAACCAAAACAACAAAGAAAAATTAAAAACCAAAGAAAGAAGGTTTACTGAGGGTTCTGTGCTAAGAACTGGGTCAAGGGAAAGGATAGCTGGGTGGCTAATCAGGAGTCTTTGTAGTGTGATAGTTCCAGCTTAGAAGCTCATTGGAAGAGGAAATGCTTGTTCTACTTCTATGCTTCTTCCATAAATGAAGGCGAGACCCCACTGTCTGCCGTGTCCGAACATTTCTTGGATACGATGAAACACTGTGGCTTATTCGATTGCCACATTACTAATGAGGAGAACACTCGATGTTTTCCAGAGCATAGTTCCTATCCTCTTAGATTATGATAACAATATGGCACTGAAGAAGATACTGGAACCTCTTTTCCACGTCTCCCTTGAAATGCATATGATGGCCAATGGTACAAATTCTGAAGTGCAAGGAGAGGTAAAGGGAAGAAGGGTGGAAGAAGGGGGAAGGAGAGCATGAAAATGCTCCTTTGTAAATGTATTTTTTTTGCAGTTTGGAAGACAAAGTTAGACCACAGCATCATTAAAAACCAAGACAAACAGCCGTAAACCTTCTAACAAGTTGAAATCCTGAGACTGTACTTTAGATTTGAGAATGAGTTTACGACGAATGCTATTAATAATGCCACATAACCCGGGCCATTTTCTGGCAGGATGTTAAAATTCTGTTAAATAAGGTTTGGCCTTCTCTTCCTTTTTAAAAACACTTCCTCTGATTTATCTTTCCTCAAAGATAAATACACTCACAGAAGATGCATTAAAAAAAGACAAATGAAAATGAACACACATCAAACACACATCAAACACACACACACACACACACACACACACACACACACACACACACACACACGCACACACGCACACACACGCCTCATCAAAACAGGAAATCCTACAAACCAGTAATTCTGTCTTCTTTAGTTGAAAGGGAGCATTACCAAACAGAAAGGAAAAAAATCCCACCATAAGACTCAATCCCTAAATAGCTTCTTCCAGGTCTAGAACTTCTCACCTCTATCTCAGTGTTTCCGAGCTGAGGCAGGGAGGGGCACATGCTGCTCTGCACTTCTTAGTCGGAGGGGTTATCACTTCTATTCACAGCTTAGAGGTGGAAAGGGCTTGAAACTGCTGCAGAGAATGTTGAAAATTTAAATGTGTAGAAAGTATAGCTATAGCTCTCAAAGGAGTACGCTCTTGGTATATATGTGCGGACATATGCCATGTGTGTCATATGTGCTCTAGTTATATGCTGTGTACAAAGCTGTTGCTTGGGTGTGCTATATGACAAACATGTAAATAAGTTCTATATAAACCACAACCTTAAATTTCTTTTCCAGTGTGTGTTCATCAATCCTGACATTCTGTTTAGAGGCTTAGAAATAACACCTTCTTTTCCATGTAGATGTCTATGGTTTTGTTGCCATATTTGGCATAATGAGTTTAAAACACCATACAAGAAAAAGAAATCATGAACGTTAACTTCTATGGTTTTCTCTGGATCACTGGCTGTGGGGCACAGACAACCTCCCAAGGGTGCTGATGAGTGGCCCTCATCCAGCCACACAACTCACAAGAATCTCATTACAACCCAAGCTGTTCATCTAAGTTCTACAGTGATGCCCGTCGCTGGCAAAGCTAACTGTCACAGGCAAATGTAGATTCATTAGCATGTTATTCTAAGCCCAAATCACTTTCCATTATCATGTTATAAAAGATTTAGGATCTTGGTGAAGGGGCTACTTCCAGTACACATGACAAAATTATGTCGTAACGTTTTTTGATCTGTCTCTTAATGACAAATGGAGTGACTAGGTGAGCCACTAGTGCCACAAGTTTCAGTGACCAGCGAATTTCCTGCTTTCTATTCTGTTGTAAGCAATTCTTACTTTCTTGCAGGAGTTAAAATGTTTACATTGATTTCTGGCATGATTCCTCAGTAACCTAAGCAAAGTACAGGAAATGAAAAGTGTAACAATTTACATAATGCTCTTTCTCACATGGCCAATTAAGACACATACAACCAGGAAATTAATATAAAAATGGATAAATACCCTTATCCTGGCAGGCACCCCTAATATGACTGATTATGCTTTCTAAGGCTAAATCCAGACACATTGATTGTGTGAGAAGAATCTCTTGTTATCAGGAAAGTCAATCTCGGACTGGTAAATAATTTAGCTTTGATTCTCCTGGTTGTTAAGAAAGGGTTAATTTTCAGTGAGCTGAAGAGAATAGGTTTCTACACATTAGTTAATAACAGGGACTGTAGTTAAAAGCATAAGGTATTTATTTCTTATCTTTCAAGATTCCTAATAAAACTAGCATGGTTTTAGAGACATAATGACCTAACTTTTAATTGTGGCTGGGTGTCTCGATAGCTTGAAGTCACCTCTGTAATCTAGTTTTCACCTCCTTAAAATGAACTTAATGGCACTTACCTGCATAACTGACAAGTGTCCAGGACATTGTTGCTCCTTAATAAGTGGTAGTTGTGTTATTACAGAAAGGAAATAGGAAAACATTACTGATTTCTTGTTCACAAAGCTTTGTATTAATTATGCAGTGTTAATGAATAGTGACCACAAAATAATGTAATCTCTTAATTTGATGTATATCATGAACTTATTTAATACAACAAATGTATGGAGAACTATTTATTACTTTTATATTACGAAAAAGAAACTAAGGAACAGAGAAGTTATGTAATGTTCTCAAGGTCATTCAGCAGAAACTGGAGCCAAACTTTGCTGTATAACTGCAGAACAGCTTCTTTCTGCCACTTCAGTAAAAGGCTGTAAATACTAACGTAAGATGGCAGCATTCACCTGACACCAGGCACTACTTTCTGTACCTAAAACATCAAGCATCCCTACATCAAAACACAGAACCCATGACCTTTAAGGAGTTTCCAATATGGCGACTGGAAGCAATTACATCACCTGAAAGCTATGACTCAAAACCTGGGCTATTTCTCTGGTTAAGAAAAGAAAAGGTCTCCTTCAAACTCCTCTTATTTAAGAAGCATAAAAAAAATATGGTCTAACTTAACTTTATTGAATTAATCAAGGTGTCTGCATTTCTAAGTGGGAACCTTTATGTTAAGGTCTTTTACGAGATTGCTATAATGTCTTTAACATCAAAATGGGTCATGAAAGAGACGTCTCTCTACCAAGAATATCAACTGTTAGATCAAAGTGTAGATCAGTGTTCAGAGGTCATACAAGCAGAGCAAAGTAGGTAAAAATCCTACTAGACACAAAGAACAAACAGCAACCAGGTAGGCAGACATCATTGCCTCTATTTTTTGTGTGTTCCCTTTATCTTTCCTGTTATAGTTTCCATTAATATTTCCCGCTCTTTCAAATGCATGCATATATTAGGTAGGATTATGAGAGATTAGCTGAAATGATTTTATGAGCTTTAAAAATGAGGTTACTGTCATGTACCCTAGAGGGACAGACTACATACGTGTCATCACACCCCAAAAGCAGGAGACTATGCTGAAATAAAATGCTAATCATATTTCAATTTTAAGCATTTGCTTCAAGAATGATACCACCGATACTAAGTAATTATGTAAATTAAACTGGGCTAACTAACCTAGCAGTTGTAGGACTTGCCTTTAGGTCATTTTAAAGGGGGAAATAAATTGTTCAGAAGCCAAGAGGGTTGGTCAAAGCAATGGAGTACTTTTCAGTTCAGCTTGGGTGAAAACGTTTTCTGCATCCCTTTGCCATAAACAATGGAAACCAAAAGATAACCAGAAACATGGGGAAAGTGGGAAGAATTTCTTAATCTTTCTAAAGGCAACTGGCATGTAATATAAAACTGTCTGCTTTGCAAATACAAACCTAGTTGTGAGTAGAAATGTCCCTGGTTCCTGCACAATGGACTCCTCTTAGGGATCACTGCACAGTGCTCACCTGATTGTCCGTCTGCTGGCAGCTCTCAGCATGTGGCTGAAATCTGCAGGTGTTCTTTCAAGTCTGATCATTTCCGATCCTCCTTTTCTTTGACTGTAATCCACTCATTAAATCGTGCATCCCCCACATATTCGAGGTTGATTTTGCTTTTCCAGTGCTGTGATAGTGACAGTCCTGTTGTGGGATCTGGATGTTTCTCCTTTTCTTTTTTTCCTTTTAATTGAGGAAATCTGAAGGTATCTTGAAGTAAGACTTCGGGTACACTGACTCTCACTTGCTTATGTACAGACCATGTTTATATTGCTGTTTTCATTTCATCTGTTGGCTTGTTGTTTCTTAGAGAAAGAACTGTACAGAAGCATCTTTAAAAATTGTTACCAAACAACTGACATTTAATTCAGATCACGCCTTACGTGTAACATTCCAAAAATGACAATTTCCTTTTTGATCCAGTCATTATGGGATAACAACGATGATTTATATAAAATGTAAAAAAGCATTTTGTGATTCATTTCACCTCTACATAGTCTTACACTTAATTTGTGCGGTTTATTCAAATAGTGTTTTTTTCTTATGAAATCATGTAAGTAAGAACCATCTGGAAAGGTTACTGTAGAAACGGCAGGGCCTGGGATGGGGGTGGGGCTAGAGAGCAAAAGATGCCATGACAACCTTTTTCGGGTTTCCCAGGAAACACGGGTTGCTATGGGAACTGCATCAGTCAGGTCCGAATTAGTAACTTCCGCTGGAAGGGGTGTCTGCCACTTTAATCTTCCTGTGATACTGCAGAAGCTTATCTCTCAGATGCATCAGGAATTTCTGTTATTTCTCCCGGCAGCACTGAAAATGAGTTTCTAGACTTTCGTAGATATTGGCTGGGGCATGAAGTCACAACTTCATTGGAATTTGTGTCTAATGTTTTCAGAATGCTTTGCAAACTCCGAAGAGTTAATAGCCAGATCAGGACATTTGGGGCATTTCCCTTTTGGTTCAAAGTTATTGTGAACCTGAAATTCTTAGAGATTCAAACTGAAATACCAGTCAAAAACAAAATAAATTAGTGGGCTTACATGTCAACGCTCTAGTTAGACTTTCCACCCACATATCCAGAGGTTAGGTAGTTACACTAACTAGTCCGGAAATAATATTGAAAAGTCCACCAAACAGGAGCTTCACTTAAGTTCCGCCTCCTTTACTTAGTAAAGAAACGACTCTCTTTTGATTTTGAGGCTAAACAGTTACTCTGACTCTAGTTTCATTTCCTCTCAGGATGTAGCTTTAGGGCTTGCTCAAGAAACCAAGCTTAATGTAAGTTTGTGGGTCACAAAATTAAGAGCCAGGGGAGAGAAGAGAAGAGCTGAGAGAATGCAGCCCACTTGCAAAAACAGGCACCTGTTTCAGTATGAAGCAATAGGGAGAGGGAGAATGAAGTGTGCTTTTCCACTTCTTCATGTACTTCCTTGATGAATGGTCTGGAAATGTATAAATCAAGGGCATACACAGACCAAGGGGGCATGTTCCACACAATACTGGGCACAGAATGGCAACCGTATCATATATTAAACATCAGTGAATATCTTTTTGATGTTGACACAGGAGTTGGGATTATTGTTCGTGGTGCAAGTGGCAGTGGAGTTGCCCGTTTTGAAGGGGGTCTGCGGGAAGGTGCTGTGGTTCATACCCCCCTCTTCGATCACCATATACTCCGACTTACTCAGAGTGGAGTTACTCCGGGCTTTTCGGAGCTCCTCGGCTGAAGAGGAGAGGTGCTGGCAACTTCCCACGTGCATGTACTGGGCTTGCTCTTCCCCTTCTGTCTCCCGGTGGTAGAAGTAGTTGAAGTTGGAAACAATCACAGGAACGGGCAATGCAATGGTCAAGACACCTGCGATGGCACAAAGAGAGCCCACAATCTTGCCTCCTATGGTCACTGGGTGCATATCACCATAACCGACAGTTGTCATGGTTACCACTGCCCACCAGAAGGCATCCGGGATACTGTTAAAACCTGAAGAAGGGTCATCTGCTTCAGCAAAGTAGACTGCACTGGAGAAAAGGATGACCCCAATAAAGAGGAAGAAGATGAGCAGCCCCAGCTCCCGCATGGAAGCCTTCAGCGTCTGTCCCAGGATCTGCAGCCCCTTAGAATGGCGGGAGAGCTTGAAGATGCGGAAGACCCTTACTAGGCGGATGACCCTCAGGATGGCCAGCGACATGGCCTGCTGCCCATTACCCTGTCGCTCAGCCAGCTCAGTGCCTAGAGTGATAAAATATGGGATGATGGCCACAATGTCTATCAGGTTCATGATATTTCTGGAGAAGGTGGCTTTACTGGGGCAAGCAAAGAACCGCACGAGCAGCTCAAAGGAAAACCAGATGATGCACAGGGTCTCCACCACGAAGAAGGGATCCGAGAAGCTGGAGGCTCCAGAGGGGGCCCCCGATGTGCTGTTGTTGGCAGCCTCAAACACGTCCTGCGACGGGGAGGCGGGATAGTCTTTCTCATCGCGAAACTCGGGTAGTGTCTCCAAGCAGAAGATGACAATGGAGATGAGAATGACCAGCACTGACACGATGGCAATGCCCCGGGCCGGCCCGGAGCTCTCCGGGTATTCGAAAAGCAGCCACACCTGGCGCTGGAAGTCACGGCGGGGCAGGGGTCGCTCCTCCTCCCGCAGGAAGCCCTCGTCCTCACGGAACTTCTCCATGGCCTCCTCACCCAGCTGGTAGAAACGGATCTCCTCGGAGAAGATGTCGATGGGCACGTTGACCGGCCGGCGGATGCGGCCCCCGGACTGGTAGTAGTAGAGGATGGCGTCGAAGCTGGGTCGGTTGCGGTCGAAGAAATATTCATTGCGGAGCGGGTCAAAGTACCGCATGCGCCGCTTGGGGTCGCCCAGCAGCGTCTCCGGGAACTGGCAGAGGGTCTTGAGCTGCGTCTCGAAGCGCAGCCCGGAGATGTTGATGACCACGCGCTCCCCGCAGCAATCCTGCTCGACCGCGGCGGGCAGCGCGGGCGGCAGTGGCTCGTAGCGGTCGCAGCCACCGCCGCCGCCACTGCCACAGCCTCCCTGAGGCGGGTCCCCGCCGCCACCTCCCGCCGACTCTGGCTCCAGCAGGTGGTCCCCGGGCACCACGGTCATGTCTGGCGGCAGCTCGGCGTGGCCGGGGCTCTGCAGGATGCGCGCGCCGCCGCCCGCGGGGTCCAGCGCAGGGTGGGTGCGGTGGCGAGTGGAGGGCTGCGGCGGCCGAGCGCGGGAGGCGGCGGTGCTCTCCTTCCCTGCTGGCGGCGGCCAGCCCCGAGTCGCTCCTCCTGGAGCTCCCCGCCCCACCGCCGCCTCTGCCCCACGAGCCCGGCCCCGCCGCCTGTTGCTGCGGCTGCCGCGAGGCTCTGTCTGGGGCTGGCGCGGCCCGCGGGGCTGCACGGTCCAGACGCCTCCTCCTCCCTCCTCCGCACCCTTCCCCGCGGGGCGCGCGCCCGCCTCTCCGCCACCGCCCTCGGGTTTCCCGCCCACCGCGCGCGCGCGCTCTGCTTCCCGCTTGCCACCCTTGTTCCTCGCCCTTGTCACTGGATTGCCTCCAACATGCAGCCCACTCCCCAAACCCCGCGGAACCCTTATCCAGCCACACTGGCCTTGGAGGAACCCGGCCGCCTGACCTCGTTCCTGGGCTCTGTTTGCTCGCTCCTAGTCAGCGCGCGTTCCCTTCCCGCGCGTGGTCGAGTCCTAATCTCAGGGCTGTTAGACCCGCACAAGGACCACACCTCAGTCCTCGAAGGCAGGCCTCCTGGCCCTTAACACTTTGCCTGGGCGGTAGGAAGGTCAAGTTCCACTAGAGTAGGTAATAAAAGTCCCAAGCAAAGGAGGAATGAGGGCCAGAAGGGGCCTCCTGACCCTGAATGTCTTGGGAAGAGGGGCTGCAGGCTAGGTTGTCTGGGCTAGTGCAGGATAGTCTGGGGCCAGCATCCCGGTTTTGGGGGAGTAGAAGAATGCTAAAACCTGGGTGTAGGTGCTGTAAACGATGTGTTTGGACAAGAAACACAACTGTGTTAATGGGTAACATAGGATCTGACGCCTTTCCAGCAGTCTAAAAAGAGGGTCCTTAAAGGCATCCAGAGACCTCACTTTTATAATGGCTAGTTCAATATGGGCAGAATCAGGGGCAAGTTCTCGTTGGGATTAGCTAGGGCAGTGGGAAAAATAAGAGAGGAAATGGTAAAGAAAATTCGCCACACCTTACTGTGGGACAGACATGAACAGGCCTGATACATAGAGTTTACTTAATACAATGAATGACACCTGCCCTTGTGGTAGAGAACTTGAGAACATGTGTTTTAGCTGTTAATGGGGGAAAACCTTCATTTTGCAGATTGTGCCTCTCTTGCTTGCTTTGGGCCTACAGAAAACATTTATCCCCCTTAAACGGTTTCTCCAAATTGTGCTGGTTGCTTTAAACATACTTTCTTTTCCCAGACATTTTAGCTACCCCAAATTCAAGTACCAGAGTTGCAAAATTCTGTTTTTTTTCCCTTGAATCATTACAATTGCTTGCAAAAGAGGAACTATTGTCTAGACATACACTCATTCCCTGAAGTGAGCTGAAAATTCAGTTTGATGTAAGAGTGATTTGTAGTCTTTTTCTTACCCACTAAACTCTATGATAGAGAGGGCTCCCAACTTGTATTGTCAGCAACTATCAGAGCACCTTGGAAATCACGGGAACTCAACATTTGTTTGTTGTGTTGAATTCCGCAACAAGTGATGCTTTGTATTTATTTCTATCTGCTCTGGGCATATATATATATATATATATATATATATATATATATATATATATATATATATATATATATATATATATATATATTTTAAATTCAGTACCCTATTGTGATTCCTGGGATTAAGAATGAGGGGAAACTGAGCCAGCAGTACAATCACCCTACAGGTTTCTATAGCAACATTTGGGTACAGAACAAGCACCAGGTTTTTTTTTTTTTTTTTAAAATCATTCCTTCATCTTCTGCTTTATAGCCATCCCAGTGCTGGGCACTGCAGAGAGTAGAATCTATTGTCAGATGAAAAAAATGGGCAACTGTATAAATCTCTCTTAAACACACAATTTCAGAGCAATCTGTTGTGTGATGGTCAGCTCATTATTTTAACCAGTGATTGGGGGAGCAGTTGAGGAGATATTTATATATATAATTCTAAGACTGAGAAAGAGTGCTGCAAGGATAGCTTACTGAGAGGCAAAGACCCTATTTTTAAAGACCGAGTGTTTCATGCACTTCTATGCCTGACTCGGAAGGTGATTTATTCTTCCTTTTGCAGGAATTAATACCGAAATTAATATTAATCAAAGGCAAAGGAGACGAGAGCAGAGGATGGTGCTGTGATGGATAGTCACACGTTTTCCCCTGCTGTGAAGTATCTCTCTGTCAGAATGTCTATTCCCACTCCTTTCATCCATTTGCCTTGTCTGGAAGACCTTGACAGCCCTGTTAGGACAGCCCTTATTTTATAGTTGAGACCTAGAGAAGTTTAGCTGTTTGTTTAGCTCGCATAGTTGGTTAGTGACAGAGCTGGTCCTAAAATCTTGGATCATTTCCAAATCCAGTGTTTGTAGTATTATATTACATTGGGAAACACTCATGCTGCTGAGCACCGTGAGAACTTGATAAATACTGGATTTCTAAGAGCAACCTATTTGCCTGATTGCTGACTATTCTTTCAATCTGTATTTATTTGAACTGAAAACACACTGCCTTTTGATGGCTACTCGGCTGCCTATAGGAAACAAGCTGGTGGGTGCGTTCCAGCCCTGTTGGACAGAACCCCTTGCAACAAATCAACATCAAAAGTGGCACTTCAGGGGGAACACATACCATTTATTTAGTACCCCCAGGAGAGTAGCTCAAAGTGATTTGATAGTGTCTCATTAATCCTCATGACACCCCTGTGAGATAATAATATTATTATTATAATGTTTAAGTGTAGAACTGTAGCAAAGCAAACAGTTTCTCAGAGCCTGTGCAGGGTTGCTTTGCATCTCAGTCCCCAATATTCAAGCCTAAGTAAAATCATCAGGTTTGCAAGCAGCAAGTGAATCTTGGCATTTGGTCTTTCTGTTTGCTCTATGTATAGATTTGGCTTCTGACTGACCGTAGCAGGAATAGAAATAACTTTGCATTTGCTCACCAGATGGGAAGCAACATCTGGGAGTAGCTCTGAAGTATTTGAGGATGTGAGAGGATTAAGAACTATCCTAACCCACATTTATAGATAAAAGAATGGAGAAAGAACACTTACCCATACTAGGTAGGTATTGTGCCTTATGAACTTTAAATATAGACCCTGCCCTTATTGAGAATTCAGCTTACATAGAATTCAGAAGACTATAAGTCTATGCCTTTATTAACAATACAAGAATTCAATGCTTTTAGTTAACAAAACAGGAAGTAGTACAAAAATAGCATAAGATAACCTGTAGCCATTCAGCACATTGAAGCCAGGCAGGGCCATGGTGATTCTGAATCATATCAAGTTAATTTCTATCTCAGTCTTCATACTTTCTCTTTCCCTATCCCTCAAATGCTCTTTCTCTGGATTTTCGCATGGCTTGCTCCATAACATCAGTTCTTCATGTAAAAAGTAAATAATGCCTTTCCTTACCACTACTGCCTGGTTTTAAATAAATACTCTTTCCCCCTCTTCTATCTATGCTCTGTTAATCTGCTTCTCCTTCTCCTTGTATTAATTTACTGAAATGATATTCTGCGTTTTTATTTACATGTATTATATATAACAATGGATTTCATTATAATTTTATATAGTACATATTGTATTTTAAAAACTATAGTCACTCCCATTACCCTGTCTTCCCACCCCCAAATGATTCTCTTCCTCCTCCAACGAGTATTCTTTCTAGTTTCATGGGTCTCTTTCTCTCTGTCTCTGTCTCTCTCTCTCTCTCTGTCTCTCTCTCTGTCTTGCTCTCTCTCTCTCACTCTTTTTCTGTGATTTTGTATGGGGGATTATGTATAAGATTATGGATTCTCCATCAGTGGTGACACTACTGATCATTATCAGGGAGAGAGAGATGAGACCTCATGAGCCTCCTACCCCAAGCTATCATTATCTTACCTAAGGATCTAGCTAAGTCCTTGGGGACCGGTAAGACCTCATGAGCCTCCTACCCCATGACAGGCTGTTGACAAGCCCAGTCCTGTGCAGATATGTTCTGTTTGTTTGGTTGTTTGCTTATTGACCACTGTCTTTTGCACAAAGACAGAAACTCCAAAGGCAGGGGTTTGAGTTTTTACTGTGTCTTTCAAATCTTGAACAGTTCTTGGCACACAGCGAATGCTTAATATATACTTATTAGAAGACAGAAAAGGTTAGGGGTGAGTACAGAAGGCTGGCACAGGGCAAGGCACTTTTGTTAGTGTAGACGAGTTGTTTTGGAATGGCATACATCCAGGTCTGGAAATAGCTAGACCATGCAGATACGCAAGGGTTCTTTGTTTTCTTTTTAATTCTACCTTCTTCCCATTTTCTCTACTTTTCCATTTCCCCACCACCCTGAACGAGTCTATCCTGAATGCCAGAAATGTACTTAAACCCCCCAACTTGATTTTCTTCCTGCAGATAAACCCAAACTTAGTATTTATAGCACCCAACTCATTATCGTTCCCCCTCCAACTTGCTTCTCTTCCTGTTTTTCTTTCTCAGTTCTGGGATGCAGAGTCATTCCCACTTCCTTCAGATGCTCCTGTGTCCAGTTTGTCAGCAAGTGCCTTTCATGCCCCCTCCAAGTCCCTGTCAACTCTGTCCTCACCTCTCCCCCTTCCCTACCACTGCCCCAGTTTAGGCTGTGTTAATGGTTTCATAAACGACTTCCCGTTTTCGGTTTCTTTTATGTAGTTCATTCTCCAGGATGTAGCAGAGTTATTTGTAAACCCAGAGTTGACCACATTGTTTTTGGCATTGCTGTGATGCAAGCTGCTCTTGACCTATTCTAGCAGCAGCACTGCACCCTGTGCTGACCCGAGCAGGCATCCCTTACACACAGGCCTCTTCTCATGCTAGTTGCTTATGCTCTAGTTTGCTGGATACTCCTGCTTTTATCCTACTGGTGAATTAAGTATTCTAATCCATGCTTAGAAGTTACTTCTTCTGAGTAACTTCTGTCTGTCAGTCATTATTACCCTTCAGAAAGTACTCAGGAAGAGAACTGTTACACCACTGAGCAGGCACTGGATAGATACTGTAGCCTGCCACAGTTCTGCAAGGCAGGCAGTATTCCTACTATGCCATTTCACAGGTAGAGCAACTGAGCCCAGGGTGAGAGCACACTGAGAAGTCCACATCTTCAAGCCATAGACGCCTGTGTATTCATGTTTATGTTTCCACTCTTTATGTTATGTTGCTGCAGGAGAAATGCTGTTGAAATAGCACAGCAGCAGAAAAATGATTATGAGGCACCAATTTAAACATGATAGACTATGATGAAGGAGTTTCTGGATTTAACTTCAATGCAAAGATTATAAATGGCTCTACCTGAATTTGTATGATTTTTTTCAAAGAAGGACTCTGTGTGTACAGAGGAAGTTATTACAAAAATAGATGCAGATCTGGGTCCTGACTGAGGCTAAGATGGCTCTTGAGTGTCCTTCAGAATGGCCCAGCAGTCTAGATTCTCACACAGAATGCAGAGTGGTTTTTTAGAAAAACACTTCTGTTCAGGGAAGATGAAAATCCTGTCAGCAAATATGTCAACCCGAGAGTTAGGGTCACAGTATTAGACCAAGCATTTTAAGTAAGCACACTGCTTTCTTCATGTGCCTCTGCACATGAGAGAAAATAAGCAGGGGCAGGGACACCTGCATGGCCTTTTCTGATTCTGGCTAATTTACTGAAAAGCAGGCACAGTCACCTCTAATCATAGATGAGATGCAGTTAATGATGAGATAGGCTGCGAAGGCTCCTGGGATGTAGCAATTATTCATTTGCAGATGTGAATCTTCTCAACACTCAACACTGAGGAGAAACAATAGAGTGGTTTCAAGAGCACCACTGAACATACATTTTTCTGGCAAGGGGAACATTAGAAACAGTACTATAATGCTGTCACCAGGGATTTTCTCCAAATGGATTTGACAAAGGATGTTTTAAAGATTTCTAGAGAATTCCTGTAATTTGTGTCCTCATGTGTCTCCTGCGAACTACTCTGTTGTAAGGCCCTGGACGAGCTGCAATTTAGCTCTTTTATTTCAAGAGCTAAAAGGAATTATTTTAGTCATGCGATTGAGCTGACATTAATGTGAACTACTGAACATAAGTTAACATGAAGTTGAAAAGCTTTTACAAACACTTCTGAGAACCTGTTGAAACATTATAAAGTCAAGGGCAAATTTGATTGAGGTTTTTTTTTTTTTTGTATTGCTAGTCTGGGAAAGCTGAAACCTATTTATTAAACTACACTTAGTCTTATGGTGCTATTACCTTTTCATTGGTTTTGCAATGGTGTTGACAAAGCAATTCAAGAATAGATCAGTAAGAAAGCATTACCATTTTATTGCCTTTTCAATGACATAACATTAATGAAAGTGTATAAAAGTCTATACTGAATTGATATCAACTATTGTAATGACAAAATGCATACAGTCCTTTGGGGACTTCATCACACCCAAGATAACAATGCAACTAATATTGTTTGTTTATAAAATGGTTGCACATAAAGCAGAAGCATGTTATGAAGTTTTCTTCCCCACCAGACTCAGATGCAGCCTTAAGCACTGAATATCTTCATTTCCAGATTAGGGGCATTCAGTTCTAAAGCTCATTCTAAGCAAACTTGTAGGACATTGTTAGAAAACCTTTTCCTTCCTGCCATCCCTGGTTGTTGGTCTTGAATCCTTGTTGCTCTAGGCCTGGAGAGTCGGAGGCGGACTCCCCACTATCTATAAAACCTCGGGAGGTTCTGAGCTCTTCCGGTGCTTTGCACCGCATTAGAGCTACCACGTTGGTTTTGTTATTACTCCATTTTCTCTATGGAGACTGAAGCCTTATTTTAAACTCTACCTGCCTTGCTTGAGATTCCTTCCATCCTTCCTTCCTTTCTCTCCCTCCCCCTCTTTCTTTCTTTCTTTCTTTCTTTCTTTCTTTCTTTCTTTCTTTCTTTCTTTCTTTCTTTCTTTCTTTCTTTCTTTCTTTCTTTCTTTCCCTTTTTAGCATTTAGTAGGCTTCCCAGGAGCTGAATCTTCCCTGTGTGACTTCTTTATTTGTGCTAGATGGGCCTCCTGGAGCTATACAGCTTCTACCATGCACTTAGCAGTATTGCCTTTGTCATGCTCATTCTCATGGCCTCCCGTCATCCAATGGAGTGAAAAGTCTTTCCAGGTAGCATTCAACTTTCCTTCTTCCTCCTGAGAACCTCTGTCACAGGCAGCTGGCACCTCCTGGGAACCTGTTCTCAAGCTGAGGGTACCCTCCTTGTACCACAGCCCATCATTCTCACCTTCCTTCTGTAGTCTTATTAGCCCCACAGAGTTTTAGAATGCCTCATGATTGAATCATGGAGGTTGGCAGGCAGAGCTGGAAGTGCTGGACCAGTTTATAGCAAGACATATTGCTTGCATAGTTATTTAAACAAACCATACAATGAATTAACTGACACATACATATCAGCTGTATAAATTATCATTATGACATTTTCAAGCTGATGTAGTAAAGTGGCAGGAAGAGGTTGAGCCTTGGATTCAAGTTACCTGGGATTAAAGTAACCTTGAGAAATTACTTTTACCTCTCTCAGTTACAATTTCTCACCTGAAAAATGAAGAAAATATCTAAGCCACATGCTATGAGGGTTAAATGAGATTATACACGTGAATTGCATCCAATAGATTCTCTGTAACTTTGCTTGTTTATATTCTCTGTACAGCATAAACATAATGGAAAGGTGATAAACACTGGGACTTTCACATTTCTGGTAGAAAAGTACAGACCCATTTTCTTCTCTGGCTCTCAAAGTATCAGTAGGTCTCTCTTGCTTTTAGTGAACACGTTGTCTATAAAACATAGCTTATAAAAGGAACAAAAAAGCATGCTGTATACTTAGCATTCATGTATTCCTAGTTGGGACTACCTTATTAGACTCTTTAAAAGTTGGTGCTTGCCAGTTAGTAGGCACTCTAAAATATTTGTTGAAGTAAATTTTTATAGTTTATATTTACCCTACACATTCAATTTACAGGCAGTGTGTCTTTGGTCTCAAGATATTAAGTAACTCATATCCAAAGTTCTGAATTTAGTTAGCGGCAGGGTCAGGTTATTACACAAACTTTTTAATTGTTGGGTAAATTACTTGACTTACACCACAATCTTCTTTTTAAGATTCATGTGTTCCTCCATGATCCCCTCCCCAGCTTTACTCCCCTTTCTACTTCTGCAATGCCTGTAAGGAGTTGTATGCTGAGGATCAAGATGAATGAGCCATGCTCTGTCTTGTCCTGTGCCTGCAGGTCCTGCCTCAGCTGGCCTACCTGAACTCACCCTCTGCCAGCCCACTATGTCTGCCTGTCTTTCCTGGCCACATCTACGGTCACTTTCATTTTCTGATTTATCAGTAATACACTAATACAGTAATATGCTTTCCTAGGGATCCTTTCCTTTGAGGTCTGCTATCAAATCCTCTTGTATCTAAGCATTGTGAGAGGCCCTAAAGAATGAAATGCTGTTCTGTAGGTTCTACAACTTCCTTCTGGTGGAATGAGCATGCCAGTTTTTCCTTCCTTAACCATCATGGTCCATACTTAACAAGATCAATGCTATAAGAAATTTTGCCAGCAGACAGAGTACATGAAGTGTGCCATAAATCCAAGCAAGATGTAGTGGTAAACTCTTGTAATCCCAGCACTCTGAGAAGGTGGGCAAGATCGCAAATTCAAGACCTGCCTAGGCAACTTAAGGAGATCTTGTCTTAAAAACAGAAAAAGATTTTGAATAAAGGCCTGGGATATAATTTAATGGTAGAACACTTGCTTGCTTGTGTGAGGACCTTGATTCAATTCCCAGTACTTCAAAACAAAAAAAAGCCCCAAAGCCAATCCAAACAAAACCTTAATTATGCTATGCTAATGTATGGCTAAAGTAAACGTATGACTGGGGAAAAGAATAGGACAAAATGTGGTCAATAACCGGAGCTGGAGAAACAAGATGTCCACATGCAGAAGGAAGAATTAGATTCATATCTACAACCTGAAAAAATCAACTCCAAATGGATTCCAGGCCTCAGTGCAAAACCTGAAATGTTGGAACTTCTGTATGAAAACATAAACATACTCGACAAGTTGTAAGTATAGGAAAGAACTGCACTCCACTCACTCAGGAATTAAGGCCAACAATTAACAAATAGGTCTTCATAAAGTTAAAAAGCTTATGTATAGCAAAATAATCAACCAATGGGGAGGAACTCCATAGATGGGGTGAGGTTGTTTCCCCCAATATGTATCTATATGGTAGAGGATTAATATCCAGAATATACAAAAAACAAAGTCAGGAAAAGGAATGACCCAATTAAAAAATGGGCTAGGGATTTAAACAGAGAGTTTTCAAAAGAAATAAAAATGGCTGAGCAGTATCTCTAAAAGTGTCAACATCCACAGCAAATAGAGAAATGCAAGTTAGAAGCAGCTTGAGATGGTTAAAATAAAGAAAATAATTGATAACAAATGCTTGTGGGGCTCCAGGGAAAGGGAATCCTCACTTAATGTTGGTGGGATTGCAAACTAGTACAGGCACCATGGAAATGGCTGGGGAATTCAAGATGCTAAAAGTACATCTCCCATATGATCTAGCTATACCAACCCTTGACAGCAATCCTTGCAAAACACTTGACATCCTACTCCTCAGATACTTGTGTGGTCATGATCATTGCTTCTCTATTCTCAATAGTTGGAAACGGAAACGACTTAAATGTCCTCAGCTGATGAGTGGACAGCGAAAAGGTGACGCAGTAACATATACATTATAGAAAGAAAAATAAAACCATAAACTTTGCAGGTAAAATGATGTAACTGGAATATATATTGAGTGAGGTAACCCAGACTAGAAAGACAAATGCTTCAGATTTTTTCATCTGTGAATCCTAGTTATGAATCTTTAGATGTGAATATATAACCTGCAATAACTGTAGAAATCAACAAAGTAAAAACAGACCACAGGGCAGGGAGTAGGGGGAGCTCTAGAGAGGAGGCTAGTGTTACGAAGTGGAGATGGAAAACCGTGCTATGAAGGGGAAATAGGGAAAACAGGCAGGGTTCATCTGGGGAGGAGGACATTGCGGAGGGAGAGGGAAGGAGGAGCGAGAAGATACACTAAGATTGATTGAAAAAGTCATAGGGAAAGACAATATTTACTTAAAACATATACTATGTAAGTGTTATGCCAGTTTTACTGATGATGCATTCCCCAAGAGCTATAGATTATCTAACAAAATCCTAGTGCCAGCATGGGAAGTCTGCATCCGCTCGTTGGTCAGAGAGGTGAAAGGGACTCCCAAAAGACTTTAGGCTATTACCTCTGCTCTTGTTGCCTCCAAGGACTTGAAGGTAAGACCGTATTGCTGAAGACACTACGCGCTTTGCACACAGGACTCGGAGGTGTTAAGCAGAAACTGACCAAGAAGCTTTCTTCCCTGAGGACTAGTTCTATTAATGTGCTGTGAAAACTACAGAGGGGGAAAAACAATTAATCGTTTTACCTAGCTGTGATGCTTATCAATCATAACAATGACCAGCATGGAAAATATACACAAGGGTGAAATAGTGTCACTTATATCTTGGGAGTAACCAACAGCCATCTTATTGGACTTAGAGTCTGCTCAATAGGAGGGAAATCCTGAACAGTACTGTAAACTAGCTAAGTACCCATGGCTACTGAGGTTAGGGGCTGCAGAAGAGAACCAGTCCTGCCACTTTCTTAAACCAGTATAATTCCCAGTTGCATTTTAATTACCCATCCTAATATCCACAAATAAGTGTAGTTTGCAATTTCATCCAAGAAGCTTCTTTTTGCAGCAGGTAGAGAGCATTATAGAAAAAAAAAAAAAAAACCCACAGGTTATCAGAATACAGGGAACATACTGTGGACTTCCCATCACCAGTTGACAAATACAACACAACATTTAAGTCTCAAAGAACATTTTCTAGGGTGATGGTATAAAAGTCAGAAGACTAGGATGTCTGAGGTAAGATAGTATCTTTTATAGATGACAGGGAACTGTGACATGAAATATTTTTAATTGAAAAATTGATTTTATACAATGTTTTTATACAATGTTTTCTTATCTCTCCTAACTTCTCCCATAACTTTCCCACATCCCACGTATATCTTGGAGTAACTCCCAAGATATAAATGTCACTATTTCAATTCCATGCCTTTGCTTTCTCTCTCTCTTTAAAAAGCAAACGGGGGCTGGAGAGATGGTTCAGAGGTTAAGAGCATTGACTTCTCTTTTAGAGGTCCTGAGTTCAATTCCCAGCAACCACATGGTGGCTCACAACCATCTGTAATGGGACCCGATGCCCTCTTCTGGTGTGTCTGAAGATAGCTACAGTGTACTCATATAAATAAAATAAACAATTCTTTAAGAGAAAAATAAAAAGCAAGCAAACAAACAAACAAATTCACATATAACCCCTATAAAACCATAAAATATACAAGCAAAAGACCAATAGGACAAAAAGTACTAAAAGAAAGTTTGATGAGACAAAACGTCTACAAAAACACCATTGAGTTTGCTTTGTGTTAGCTAACTATTCCTAGACATGGGGCCTACCCTGAAGTATGGTTTATATATCAGTGATTTATATTCAGTGAGACTCCATTAGAGGAAAACAAATCTTTTTTTCCCAGAGGACAGGATTTAGTATTTATTAAAATATATCTAATCAGCTTTTCATATATTTTTAACACCTTTTTAAAAAATTTATTTTATCTTTTTTTTTACAGTCCAGATTTTCTCCCCCTCCCAGTCCACCCTCTGACTGTTCCACATCCCATACCTCCTCCCCCTGTCTCCATGAGGATGTCCCCACCCCACACCCCACCAGATCTCCCCACTCCTTGGGACCTAAACAAATCTTAATCTGGTCACCTAAATAAGACCTGCACAATGCCAATGTCAAGTGACATCAAAATGTGGATGGGGGAAATATAGCAAACCCACCTGTAGAAGAAGAGCTACAAGTAATTAATGACTTCTAAGAATGGGAGAATGTGTCTTCCCCAGACATGAATTCCCTGATAGATTATCCAATCCCATACTCAGACGGGCAATACTAAATGGACTCAGTAGTGTGTGTGTGTGTGTGTGTGTGTGTGTGTGTGTGTGTGTGTGTGTATGTGTGTGTGTGTGTGTGTGTGTGTGTGTGTGTGTGTGTACATGTAACAAAGAAGAGGTCATGGATTTAAGAGGGAATTGGAGAATCATGGGAAGAGCCAGAGGGGGTTAGGTTAAGGTGGAAATGATATACAGTCAGTATTCATATATGACATTTTTACAAAAACCTAAACAATCAGCCTAACACACAGAACTAGAATAATTCCCTAAACTCCTCAACCAGGCTACTCTTTGCTACCTTCATCAGCAATTGTTATCTTAATCTTTCTTTCCCCCAAACCATTTTGCATTGCTTTGGTGAGGCCAACCTACCTTGATTTCTACTGATATGCTAATCCCAGTGTGATCTAAGTGGATGCTCTCTCTCACACTGTGGATGTCTGTTTTTCTTATTATGCTATCATGCTGAGGAGAGGGCTCTCTGATTGAATTCTAGCAGGACTCAGGTTTCGGAACCAGTACTGGAACATTGTCTGCTTGACCCTAGTAGAACAAAGTTGGCAAATCTAAGAGAGATTTGATCCTTAAATGTCAATGTGTAAGAGCTAAAGGAGCTGAGTGTGCTGAAATAATGCAGGCTATCAGTGGGTGTAGGTGCCTCTTTATGACCTCATAATGCTGGCTGCCTAGTTTGGGAAGATAATATATCTGTAAATACTCCTGACATTCCATTTTGAAGTTGATTTCTAAATAAATGGGCGGAAACTCAATTACCTTCAATACTGAAGCATTCTGGGCCTATCTTAGTCTGAAGAATAGAGTCAAAGGTGCCAACTAAAAAGCATATTCTAGATGCTTGCATTAAAATATGTAAGCTGAGAGTACTTTAAGTGCATCTGAGTACTTTGGTATTTTGTAAATAGTCCAGTAACGTTATCAAGCCTGGATGCTGAGAAACTAATAAGCAAAGCGCTTGCTCTCTCTTTATAATGATGTGTGATCAGCCAAAGGAAATATCAAGGATGGCTAGATTATTGGGATACTCCTATCACTCAGTTTACTGAATCCTTATAATCTAAGGAAGTAAAATAGAAATATTTACTACATGCCATATAAAGTCTTGTAAGGGGAATCTTCTGATATTATTTTGCTAGGATAATAAACATGGCAATAGACAGTTGTTTGCACGGCCATAGAATGTAGTGTATTTAGTCTGCCTGCTTTTTTTTCTTCTATTCACTTGATGAGTGGTTGATCTCCAGGTTCAATAAAGCATTACATTTGGAAAACTCTGAAATAGTCTGTATTTGTCCTCTCTCCAGTTAGGCTATGTAGACAGGGCCATGTTTCTCATGATTGCTCTCCTCAGTGACTTTTTTGGTGTTTTCTGCATAGTAAGAATTTCTCCATATGTATTAATTGTACAATTAATGAATTATTCACCTTCTTGATTAACCAAGGCAGCTACCTCATTGGTAAAATTGAACATGATTTTTTTTTTTTTTTTTGATGTCTGAATAGAGTCTGGTTATGTTCTGCAACCATTTATATGTTTTTCTTCCATTTCTACATATTCATTCTCTATTATGTCCCAGATCTCTGATTTTTCTAAGATAGCATGTAACATACAAAATTATGCTTCTTTTACATTTGAATAGAACTGTTAGCATATGTTCCAGCACAAAGGTACCATAAAGACAAATCGGGCTGTATTTCTAGTCATCTTCCCACAGCTATCTTCCCAAAGCTTGAGGAGGCAGTCACTAATTTGGATACACCTATGGAAACTTTCATATTTGCTTAAGGCAGCAAAATCCACAAAAGTTCTGTGTGATGTACAGCAGAGACAGGCAAGGTCCCTTCTGCTAAGCATCAATTATTTAGACCAGAGAAGCAGCTTCAGTCTCAGTCAGTCCAATTTCTGTCAAGTAACCAAGAAAATGAATGTATCATTCTTCGAGGACAGAAGACATGTTGGAAATTGGCTAATTTAATTTGAAATATGAAATGTATCTAATTGATTTGCAATACTGTCCCTGATGTATGGCTTAGGAAATGCAAGATTCAGAGGTTTGTGGGCCCGTGACACAAGATATGGAAATACAATCTAACACTCTTTCTGAGGGAACAAGGAGAAATAGGAGAAATACGAAAGCGGGTGTTGCATGACTTTGCAACTCCTGGGGGCTGCTTCACCTCATCCACCTTCTGGAAGACTGATAGCACAAAAACCTATAGTAGGGATGCTTTGCTCTTAGCTCTGACATTAACTGTTGTGTGCACATTGCCCGACCTGGGTGAAGACTCTCACATAGTTAAGAACATGAGTTAGATTAGGATATGAGTAGGCCAAAATGTTCTTTTCTCCAGACTATCTTTATTTGGCTAATGAAATAGTATTACCAAGAGGTGATTTCTTTTACTCTTGTGGTCTAGCTTAGATCATTTCTTTTCTCTGTTTCTAGAATGGCAATAAACTTCAGACATGGAACTGCAATCCTAATTACTGACACAGGGTTTAAGGCTCACTATCATCAAAGTTCTGCATGCTGCTTTAAAGATGTACAAGAGATTTAAAAATCCTCAGTAAGTCCTGCCATTTCTTATAAGCCTGGATCCGGACAGCTTGGAAGTATTAAGATAATGGTTGCTAAGAATAGCAACATTCACAATAAATATGTTCAACTACTGGAAATTGCTATGTTTATCTAATATGTTTTCTCAAATGTTGCCTCCCATTCCAAAAACAGACTATTGGAGAGTTCTGTTTTGAAGAAAGGACATAAAAAATAATTTTGGCTAGCTAGATGAGGGCCAATTTATGTGTCTATTATCTATCTACAAAGTGCTAAGTATAATATATTTAAATAATATGGAGTGTGTGGGCAATACATTTCAAAAGGTAAATTAACACCATAGATGAAATAAGAAAAACATTACTATCATTTTCAAGTGCATGTGTGTGCTGTGTATGGCATGTCTGAATGTATGTATGTCTGCATATGTGTGCGCAAGTGTGAGTATATTTATATGTACATGCAAGTGGAGGTCTGAGGTGGGTTCTGGGAGTCTTCTTGGATTTCTATCCTCCTTATATATTGAGGCAGGGTCTTTCCCTTGAAGCTATAAGGCACCCTTATGGTTAGACTAGCTAGCCATCTTGTTCTGAGGGTACCATGTCTCCTTCTTCAGAACACTGGCATGACAGGTGGTTTTGACATCCTTCGGGCATTTTGGGCAAACAATGGTCCTCACACTTGCTGCTTGCATGGCAAGGGTTTTAACCACTGAGCAATCTTCCCTGGTCCTATAAATGAATTATTAAACTAAGTATAGGTTAGTTAAGATGAAATGCTTATTACTTCTACTGAAAACTGAGAAACTAGCAAAAAGTGACACAAATTGGCAATTATATGCACTTTTACATTCACAAATTATAATGATGGTTTTTATGAATATCTATTTTTTGATATAGGTTACAGTTATAGCCTATGAACTTGGAAACTGATCTTTTGAGTAAGACTGGTGTACTGGCTAGTTTTGTGTGTCAGCTTGACACAAGTTGGAGTTATCACAGAGAAAGGAGTTTCAGTTGAGAAAATGCCTCCATGAGATCCAGCTGTAAGGTATTTTCTCAATTAGTGATCAAGAGAGGAGGGCCCCTTGTGGGGGTGGTACCATCTGTGGGCTGGTAGTCTTGGGCTCTATAAGAAAGCCAGCTGAGCAAGCAGGAGAAGCCAGCAAGCAAGCCAGTAAGTTACATCCCTCCATGGCCTCTGCATCAGCTCCTGCTTTCTGACCTGCTTGAGTTCCAGTCCTGACTTCCTGTGGTGATGAACAGCAACATGGAAGTGTAAGCTGAATAAACCCTTTCCTCCCCAACTTGCTTCTTGGTCATGATGTTTGTGCAGGAATAGAAACCCTGACTAAGACAGCTGGTTTAGTAAAATTCTTAGTTATTTAATATATATAAGTTGAGATAGAATAATACATCAACTACTAAAACACTATAGCTATATGTACACATAGCAAACATGAACAACAATATTTATCATGTAATGTATATATGATACTCTTTAATATATACTCTTTGATAAAGATGATTACTAGTAATATCAGTAATGATTACATTGTTCTGATTCTCAAATCACTCTAATGTTTGTGTCTTGTCCAGATATATCTGTAGTGTTTTACTTTTGGTACAAGCCTTTCCTAATGACCTGTTAGATCTGATGGATCCCAAAGCATCTTAATGACCTGTTAGATCTGATGGATCCCAAAGCATCCTAATGACCTGTTAGATCTGATGGATCCCAAAGCATCCTAATGACCTGTTAGATCTGATGGATCCCAAAGCATCCTAATGACCTGTTAGATCTGATGGATCCCAAAGCATCCTAATGACCTATTAGATCTGATGGATCCCAAAGCATCCCTTTGAAGCTCCTGGGTTTATGTTGGCTCCCTTCCCTCTGCCAGAATCCCACAGTTGCTTCTCTGCATCTAAGTGGTATTTCAACTCTGGAGAGCTTAATATGATAATGAGTTTTAACTTCAGTTTGCATGTGCTCAGCAATTTTCTCTTGTTAATTTCTATAACATTCTCAGGCCATCTTTTTATTAGAACATTATTAATTCATCCTCAAATATACAAATTCTAGGGTACCAGCTAGCAAGTATTTTTTTTTTTTTTTCAAGACAGGGTTTCTCTGTGTAGCCCTGGCTGTCCTGGAACTCACTTTGTAGACCACGCTGGCCTCGAACTCAGAAATCCGCCTGCATCTGCCTCCCGAGTGCTGGGATTAAAGGTGTGTGCCACCACTGCCTGGCAGCAAGTATCATTCTACTTATAGATTGTGTTTTTAAAAAATAAAATTTGCCAGGTAATTTAAAAATCATCTTTGTCTTAAAAGTTTTCAACATACCAACTTTTATTTTAAATTACTTTTCATCACAAAATATACTAAAACTATTAAAAAAATTATAAAATTGTTAATTACCACAATACACTCTTTCACTAAATAATATGACTTGCTTAAAACAAAAGGTACAAGTTTTCATATCCACAGGTTTGCCTAACACGATGGAATAAAATATGTGCCTCTTTTAGTAAGTGCTTGTGTCCTTGCTTCTGTTTTGTTTATTCCTTAAGTTGACTTTAATTCCAAGCTGTTGCAGTATAAAATCTCTGCAAAGCATGTGCAGGTAAATTCTAGAGGAGATTTGATGACATAAGAAGAACTCTGGACTCTTTCCTGCAAAGACACATGTTTGAATTCTAGGACTCTGTGTTCTTAAATTTCTCTGACCCTTCAATCTTCTGATTTATGATAAGGGGGTGACAACCAACAGTTTAAATTAGACTAAATCTGGATTAAATAAGATATTATGGATCTATCACAGCACCTGACATACATTTAATCTGACATGCTCTAAACATGTTACCTAATTTTGTTGGAAGTCTAATGTTGGGGTTCAGCATTTCTTCTCACTTGAGTGGATGAATTGGCCACAGAACAGAAGCAGAACAATGGGCTCTGAGTCCATTGAATTCAATAGAAGTCAATGCATAAGCGCCTACCCAGCACTTTGCTCACCTCCCTTTATACTGGTCTGGGCTATTTCCCTGGCAGCATCCAGGATTTGAAGATCTACGGAAAGGGCAGGAACAGGGGCAAGCACTTCATCCCACCTGAGAGCACCTCCCTACAGGATGCTGGCTGCTGACAAGTATCTCATCAAGAGAAGCAGGAAGCTGATTTGATACTTACAGATTGGTTTGAACACTGAAGTCCCATCACAGTGAACCAAATGGCTGAGCTCAGCTGATCTATTTCTATCACTTGTGAAATAAAGGCAACATTTGCCTGGCCTTGTTTTGCCTTTGGTTAGCTCATAGTCTGTTACACACACACACACACACACACACACACACACACACACACACACACACACACACACACGACAATAGGGGAAAGGAGAGGCAGAGAAGAAACTAGAGAGAACTGGGGAATGTCCAGTGCTGGATAAAAGGAGCAAAAAAGTCTTTTTAAAGATTGATTCATTGCTGGAGACCTAGATTGACAAGCATGAGCCACAGTTGAGGTTCCTAGTGGCAATTGCTGCCAGTTTAACAAAAGAGCAGTGCTTTGGGAGCCAGATTTGGAGAACAGATTTTGTGAAGAATCCAGGATTCTGCTGCCTCCCAGGACTTGGTTCTAATTTTGTATTGGGCTGTCCTCCCTGCTCCCACCTCTCACGCATTTATTCTATTTGGGGGCTTATTGTGGAGGAAGCCAGCTAATGCCACATTCAAAAAGAGAGAAAAGTCCAAGTATATTTTCCTTTGTATTGAAACAGGAAAACAAACTCAAAATGATCTGGGTTTTATAAGCATGTTTAGCCACTGACAGAGCCCAGCAGTTCACTCATCTCTGCTTACAGGGAGCAGACCCTTCATTTTCCCCTTCACTTGTGAAATAAGTGTCTTTGCAGCTCAGCTCCTTTTCTTCCTCTGGAGGCTTCACTCTGACCATCCCTTGCCTTCTCATATATATGTGTATATATATATATATATCTCACATATATGTGTATGTATATAGGATGTATATGCAGCACATATAACACACACACACACACACACACACACACACACACACACACACACACACACACACACACACACACCTTCCCATGAATAGGCTCCTTTACTGAGATTGTTAGGACTGAGAACAGAATCAAAAGTGAGCATGAAAGATGCCATGTGGCAGGTCTGCTTCACTCTGATATGTTACATGTGGTGAAAGACTGATCACACCAGACAGTAGGTTGATTCACCTGACACACATCTCTGTCTGCTCTGTTTCTTAGTGTGTGAGTGTGCACTGGGTTAGTCTTCTAGGATCTCCCACCCGCCCAATGGGTTAACTTTGTCTATTCATCCCAGACATGGCACGAACAACATCCCCAAGTAATTATTTCATCCATGCCTAGCTTGGTGAACCAATGAATTTATTTGAATCACTTGCAGAAGTATGAGAAGCACCTCAAAACTACATTACTGAAGGAAAAAAACCCCTCATCTTAGCATGGTTAATGATTTCCCTATGGCTATCTTCAACTGACCTTCCACCATCTATATACTCTAGCCTCTACTTAGACTATGGGGCAGCTGGGACAGAGTTACATACAGCTAGGGGATAGGGGTGGCAAAAGAGGTGCGCACAGGAGAGTGGCTAGGATCTCAGGTGAGGATTAGATAACCTTTCCCATCATCTCTTTCCATTTGGGAGTATCAACAGACTGGGTCTTGCTCAGGATCTTCTGCAAGAAATCTCAGTTTCTGATTAAGCTGATAATTATTATACTCAGAGGACAGAGTTCCCCAACACTGCCTTTGGGTTGGATAAAATAGTCCTAATTGCATGACATACTAAAGACCTTGTGTTCATATGAACAAAAAAAGTGAGACTCACCCTATCCCCAGTGATGGCTACTGCCTGAGATCACATCTCACACCATCTTATCAGTCTGTTACTTTGATAAGTCTGCCCTGTAGCGTTCAAGCAATGCATGGGGCTTTGCTTTGAGAATTGCTGTCTAACATCTTCATTTTGAATTTCCCTTCTTTTCAAGAGTTCAGAGACCACTTTTCTGATTAAGTCCCAATCTAGGGATTTATTCTCAATTTCTCTCTGCATATATTTCTGAAATGACAAGTATTTTAGGTTGGGACTGGAGCTGTGGCTGGGTAGTAGTTTTTGACTGAGACTTTCCCATTTTCAGTAGCGTTCAGGTGGTTCTGATGAAGTCTAGAGATTCTAAAACCGTATCTCACTTTCCAAATTGATGTCACAGTTGCAGCCACTACTGAAGCAGTCTGGATATACAGTTGATAGTAGCCAGAATCCTTAGGGTACTTACAGAACAAAACAGAGAAGGAAATGTTTCTGGAGAGGTGGGATTTTCCTTTTTTGCAATAATAGATCTTAAGACATACACAGTATTTCCCCAGCTCATACAACTGCTTTGAAAAGTAAGGACACTGTCAATAGGACAAAACGGCAACCAACAGATTGGGAAAAGATCTTTACCAATCCTAAGTCCAATAGAAGGCTAATATCCAATATATACAAAGAACTCAAGAAGTTAGACTCCAGAGAACCACATAACCCTATAAAAAAATGGGGAACAGAGCTAAACAGAGAATTCTCAACTGAGGAAATTCGTAGGGCTGAGAAGCACCTAAAGAAATGCTCAGTATCCTTAGTCATCAGGGAAATGCAAATCAAAACAAGTCTGAGATTCCACCTCACACCAGTCAGAATGGCTAAGATCAAAAACTGAGGAGACAGCAGATGCTGGTGAGGGTGTGGAGAAAGAGGAACACTCCTCCATTATTGGTGGGATTGCAAGCTGGTACAACCACTCTGGAAATCAGTGTGGCGGATCCTCAGAAAAATGGACATAATACTACCTGAGGACCCAGTTATACCACTCCTGGGCATATACCCAGAAGATGCTCCAACATGTAATAAAGACACATGCTCCACTATGTCCATAGCAGCCATATTTATAATAGCCAGAAGCTGGAAACAACCCAGATGTCCCTCAGCAGAGGAATGGATACAGAAAATGTGGTACATTTACACAATGGAATACTACTCAACTATTAAAAGCATTGACTTCATGAAATTAGTGGGCAAATGGATGGAACTTGAAAATACCTTCCTGAGCGACGTAACTCAGTCACAAAAGAATGAACATGGTATGTACTCACTAATAAGTGAATATTAGCCAAAAAGTTCGGAAAACCCAAGTTTCACTTCATAGTAACCGTTGGACTGAGTGTGAGGTCCCAGATGGAGGAGTTGGAGAAGGGACTGAAGGAGCTGAGGAAGTTTGCAGCCCCATGGAGGGAGCAACAGTGTCAACTGGCCTGACCCCCCCCCGTGCTCCTGGAGACTGGACCACCAACCAAAGAATACACATGGAGGGACCCATGGTTCAGATCACCTATGTGGCAGAGGAGGGCCTTGTTGGCCATCAGGGGGAGGAGAGGCCCTACGGCCTGAGGGTGTTAGAGGCCTGAGTATAGGGGAATGCCAAGGTGGGAAGACAGGAGTGGGTGGGTGTGTGGGTGGGTGGGGGAATACCCTCATAGAGGCAGGGGGAGGGGGAGGGGATAGGGTGTTTCCAAAGTAGAGACCTGGAAAGGGGGAAACATATGAAATGTAAATAAAGTATCAAAAAACTAAAATTTAAATAAATAAAATAAAATAAAATAAAATAAAATAAAGAAAAAAAAGCAAGCATCAGTATATGGCTCATTGGAAAGTCCACTAGGCCATTGACCTGTACATTTTGTTTATATGGTATCTGAAAACAGCTGGGCTAGAGTTGTAATGAAGAGCAAAGCTCTGACTAAAATAATGCTACAGTCACAACAGTAATTTTTCTCTAAGTGCTTGATATTAGCTCATCTTTTTCAGGTGGGGAACTGAGTCTTAGGACTCATGGGAATGAGAAGATAGAATGAGATAGTGGAACGCAGAAGTGCATGCAACATAGTAAAGACCTGTCACGTTAGCTCTCATAGCTTTAGGTTTACCAGTTGCTGTTTAAGGAAGAAAACAGGTAAACAAATGACCTTTGAAGCAAGCCTGCAAATCCTTCAGAGTAGCCTCTGGAGGATGAAGATTCTGGTCTGGTTCTCAGTTTTTAACCTTATTCTAGAATCAGTTATAGAATATCAAAAAGTACAAATTCTTAAGTTTCTGAGTGCAAAATCATAGGCTTCCCAAATAAAAGTTTCCAGGGGTGGGTTTGAGAAGTTCACTAAAATAACCACACAGAAAAAATGAACACCGGAGCAGGTAATGGTTGGACAGTAACTTTGGAACCTTCTAGGATTTTACCTCTAATTTTACTCTTGGAAATCTTTGCCAGTGACAATAAGTTTCCTGAAGATAAACTCATTAGCACACTTATCCCAAATGCCTGATTATGGATCTGAGTGACAATTAATCGTAAGAACGTCATTGAACATCTGGCCCTTATTAGTTGGAGGTTCCGCTTTCTTCAAATGCCCATGCAAGTCAGTTTTCCATTACTGAATCAAAATATCAGGACAAATTAACCCATAAAGAGGTTTATTTTGGGGCCCGTGGCAAGGCAGCACATAATGGCAGTAGCTCAGTGCTCTCTCACTCTTGAGAAGTGAAAGGGAAAGAAAGACTAAGCTATTTGGGAACATGCCTCACCTGAAGATATCCCAGCTGCCACACCTCCCAAAGGTTTTACTGCCTTCCAGTAACAGCAAGCTGGAAACTCAGCCTTTGCTGCAGGGACCTTTGGAGAGACATGGGATTAAAACTGTAAAGGAGCCAAATGTGATCAGGAAAGCTGTGAGCCAGGAAGGAGAGGATGTGATTCTGAGAATCAGGGCCACTAAATATCATGAATACGACACATCCACCCTCATCAGGAGAAGTCATGTACACTACAAGGAGAATAATTTGAGTTCATAGACTCAGATGAAACAGCAGATTTTTTTATCCTTGGTTACATTCATTACTAATGATGCAACTCTCACTGGCACCTTGAAACTAGATCACTTTAAAGCTATAAAATACAGTAGATTAGATTTTTCTATTTAAAATCACAATCTAAATGTCCAGAGTTAGTAAGAATCACAGAGAAATAGATATACTTATACATGGGTGGTTAGTGGGAAATTAGTACAGTCTTTTAGGAGGACCTTTGGCACAAAGTAGTTGTTAGAATATATAAAAACCTAGTAGCAAGTCTGATATCCCCAAATACAAATATATTGGTTTGCTATTTCGTATGCACACAACAAAGTGATGCATAGTCATGGTTTAGGCTAAAACCTAATACACACAAAACACTTAAAAAACAAAGCTATATTAAAAAATAGTACACTTTTTTTGTGTGTGAAAGAACTTACATCAAATATCAACAAGAATAATTTTTCCTGGAAGGTTGGAGCCTGGGTGATTTAAATTTCCTCTTTTTACTTATCTAATATGTCTGTTTGAAATCATAACTTATATGACAATTTTATCATGAGAAAAAAAAGCATTATTATAAAAGCTTTAATCAACATGGATTTATTATATATGGGTCACCATAATTATATTTTAGGTCATCTTCAGATATAGTTTTGGTGTTGTATTATTTCTAGTAATAATGACTACCATGCATTACCACATTATTTGGACTAATTGACTCATAGAGATGCTGTTCATTTCTTAGATAGGGCATCTTTACTTTTTCTTATGTATGCTGTTTCTTTTTGCCCCCTTTAGTTATTTTGAGATAGGAGCTCTCTGTGTAACTAAGGCTGGCTTTGAAATTCGCTATGCATTTCAGGCTAATCTCAAACTTACGGTGATCCTTCTGGTTTAGTCATGCCGGCCCTGGGGTTATAGGTGCTTGCCATCATGCCTTGTCATAGGAGAGCATCTTCATTTCAGTTTTGAAGTTTGTAGCTGTCTACTCTGGATGGGTCAATCAGTAACAATAATGAAGACGTTTATCCAAGAAACATTTGATGAGGACTTTCTCTGTCAGACTTTGAAAATATACATTTGAACAAGATTACAGCTTTATAGAAGTCATTTGGATGTTACAATGAGAGCAAATCATGGATGATTTATTACCTATAAGACAGTGGTATCCCAGAAGAGAGAACAATTTTAATAGGGAAAGTCAGACTACCTTGCTAGAGAGGCAACTTTTAGACAGAATCTGACAGAGTGAGATGCAGAAGGAAAGGAGGGTATTTCTAGGAAGCATGAACAACTACAGACAGGCTATATGAAAAGCCACCGTGTGGGATATTGAGGTCAGAGTGGCTGGAGCAAGACATGTTAGCGAGGCAGGAAGAGAAGAGAGATTGGAAGGGGAAATCAACTGGAGCGACAAGTCAGTGCTGGATAGTAAAATGCCGGTGTGCCCTGCTACAAGATTTTAAGTTGATCTTTGGAGCAATGGAAATTGACAGGGAAAGGGACTGACAGAATCATTTTTAAGGACAGCACTGGGTGAGGCTGCAAGAACTGAAGAGATTAGGGTGAGAGGTCCGAAGCCTGAGGCAGCACAGATGGTGAGGAAGCTATCGTCCATTAATGGGGAGAGATAACAAGAGTCTGGCCTCAGTGCGTAGCCCTGGAAATGAGAGTGGAAAGGCTTGATTTGAGAGAACCCTCTAATCAAGAGGGAGAAAAGCGTCCCAACTTCTGTCATATTTTATAGTTTCCATACACTACTTTAGAGATGTTAATCTCTATATGCTGCCAACTCAAGCTTGATTTAATGCACCTGCATCTGACAAGACCTAGTGGATCCAAATCCAGTTTGTATGGAGTTCACCCCCCTCCCAAATGAATAATTGCTACAGTGTACAAAACAAACCCACCCCCAGCTCACATGTGCGCCTGTGATTCCTAAGATGCAGGAAAAAGATGAAAACAGTTCCCAGTGTTGGTTTTTAAGAAAATGTCAGATGCAAAACATTCAGAGAGATTCTCTGTCTGACTCAATATGCCTGCAGTTTTCAGCAAGACACATTTAGAAATTATATAATTTTTTGGGTTGAGTTTGGCTATTGACCAATGGAGAAAATGCAAGACTTGGATGCAGATAGGCCTGGCTTTGGAATAAATATGTGATATCAGGAGAGTTAGTTAATTTTCTTAGTTTATTCACTTATGAAGTGGAAATATTTATATCATTTCTCAGGGACCCTGTGAGCACTACAGATAATATATGTAAAACACTGCACATTCTTGCTCCACAAAAATTCATTAGCTTTTTAGTCCAACTCACTCTTGCAAAAATTCGTTCTTGGCCAACCATATGTCAAGGCTTGTGTTGTTTCTGCTTATGGCAGCCCAGGGAAGTCAGTGATAAGCCAAATGCTATTAGAAAAATAAAATGAAAATACAAAGAGTACAGGACCTTGTGGTGTGTGTGTGTGTGTGTGTGTGTGTGTGTGTGTGTGTGTGTGTGTATGTGTGTGTGTGTGTGTGTGTGTGTGAGTGTGTGTGTGTGTGTGTGTGTGTGAGTGTGTGTGTGTATGGTGCTTCATTTTCCTGATATGTAGAGTTGTATACAACCATCCTGTTTTCTTCATAGTCTTGGCTGCCAGCAAGTTCTGAGGTGTATTTGATATTCAGTTTTGGCAGCTATATTTGGAATGGTATATTTCATTATTTTGTTTATTATCTTGAATCTTCTTTGGAAATATATACTGCATAAACAAATTCAGTATCTGATATAAAAATATGTAGTCTTATATTTTCAAGATTTGAGTCACTGTCATGTAGAAACAATGTATGTAGGGACACTGCTTTACACAGCAAAGCCTTGACCAATAGACAAAAGGTTCATAAAAACTACTGAAGTGAAAAAAAGAAGATATTAAAACAACACAATGGAAGGAGGTGTTTTTATGAGAAAAACAATTCTCTCCTATTGGAAGAATTATACTTACCACAGAATTCATTATAGAAGCAGAAAAAGTAATTCTAAAATATATATGAGCCCACAAAAAAGCCACAATAGCCAAAGAATTCTTTGACAGTGAAGGAAAAGGCTGGAAATACCATACTTCTTCATTTCAAAATATATCACAAAGCTACAGTAATCAAGACAGTACAACATTGTCCTAAAATCAGGCACATAGACCAATAGAACAGAATAGAAAGCCCCAAAAGAAAACCATGCTTCTATCATCAAGTGGTACCTGAAAAGTACCAAGAATACAAAACTGTATAGGGACAGTGCCTTTATGAAATGGTGTTGGGAAAACCAGACATTTACATGTGGAAAAATAAAAATGAACCTTTATTTCATGCTATGAGCAAAATACAAGTCAACATGGGCTCAAGACATGAAAGCAAGACACAAGCTGTAAATCTATTAGAAGAAAACATAAGTTCTCGCTTGACCGGCCAGGCTAGCCTTGAATCTGTGTTCCAGTGGACAAGCAGCACAAACATAAAATAAATAGTCTGGGCTTTAGAGCATGTGACTTGCTCTGATTAAATTATTTACTGGATAAATAATCTCCCACTGGTATGAGAATTAGACATTTCTAAAACATAAAGGCATACAAGTAACCAACAGGCATATGAAAAATGCTCCCCATGCTCCCTTCATGCTCCCCATGAAGGAAATGCATTTTGAACTATAAAGACTAGTGTTAGGATCTCAAGTGGTTTTGCAAAGCAAAAACAGATGAAGACAGATGGGTATGGTGATATAGAACTAGAATTCCAGCTACTTAGGAGGCCGAGGCAGGAGGATATAGAAAGTTCAAAGCCAACTTGAGTTACAGAGTGAGTTTAAAGTTTGTCTGGGCCCTACCTCAAAATAAAGTGTGAAAGAGTTCTGGGGATTATAGCTCAGTGGAATAGCACTTGTCTAGGCTCATTTGCAAGGACCTAGCTTCACTCTCTAATGCTTAATAACAAACAAACCAATGAACAAACACACAAGCAAATGATCATAATCAACTACTAGAATAGCTATTAACAAATCTATGAAAAATTGCAAGTATGGTTAGAAATGTGGATAAGAGAGACCCTTTGTACCCTCTTGGTGTGAATGAAATTTAATGGGAAATTATTGTTTCCATTATAGGAAACAGTATCATATTTTCTAAAGGAAGTTAAAAATAGAGCTGCCTTATGCTTCACAAATTCCATTACTGCATGTAAATCCAAAGGAAATGAACTCAGTACATCAAGGTGATAGCTATTTTCTTATGACCATTTCAGCTATATTCATACCAGCCATTATATGCACACAGCCTAAATATAGATGACTAGAGAGTATATATGTGTATACACACATATGATGTGGTTCATATAAACATGTGTGTTAAATATGTGTAAGTCCTATTTAGCCTCTGAAACAGGAAGGAAACTGCCAGTTTCAATAATATGGGAGAGCCTGCAAGATAACTGGAACAAGTCAGACACAGAGAGGCCAAACTACACAGTCGCCTTTACTGTGAAATCTAAGGTAGATGAAACCACAGAAACAGACGCTGGAAGGTGCTTGCCAGGGGCCAGGGGTTGGGGAAGTGGTATTGTGGTCAAGAAGTCCAGAGTTTCAGTCATTCAAGATAAATAAGTTACAGAGATTCATTGTTCAGCAAGGTAACTACAGTTGTCTCTCTCCATCTATGCTGGATGTGGCGTGAGATATAGAGGCCTGAGTCTGTGAGAGCTATGAATCCTACATATTACGTGCTTTCTAAACCTACTTACACACTTAGGATGAATTTTAATTGATAAATTAAGCCCAGCCAAAAATTAACAATAATAATTCACAAAATAACAATGTACCTAATAAAAGTACTACGAATCTCATGGAACACAAAGCTACAGATAGGGAAGGACTGAGGTTACAGACACTGATTGCCTAGTGTATTGGTGACTTAATACAGTAGAAGTGTATTTTTCATGTCATGATTGGATCCTTGTTTGTCATCTGCCTCACCTTGAAGCTCTGCCATCCTGAAGAGGAGGCTGTCAAAGTCACAGAGGAGGGGGAGAACCTGAGGATTATTGTAAGAATATTATGTTATAATGAATATCTCCAAGTCATATTTCTACGTAATATCCTGAGGATGAGAGAGTGGTCCTCCCAAACTGCTATTTGCCTTCTGAAGGATGGGCCCTTTTAACCACATTTTGATCTAAAAGGGTGAGATAGAGACAATTTCCTTAAGATGATGCAGGATGGCTACACTGACCACAGTTGGATGCACCCCTCAGAAGGCAGGTAGAAATTGGGGGCTCAGTCCCTTAACCCCAGCACACTTTATGAAATATAATTCTGGAAATATGTTTTCTTTACTGTCTTCTGAAGGGTGCTGTGAAATCCATTATTGTTCAGTGTCCCAAATGTGTGTTCTTGGTGGAAGAACTTAGCATATCTGGGACATTAATTGCCTGTTGCCTCCTTTCATTTGAAATGTTTATGTCCCACCCTCTGACGTGTGTAGTCTACAGAGAAAGGCTTATTTGACCCTCTCCTTTTCTCCTAACCTTCTAAACTCTGCCCCTTCAAAAAGGCACAGTGACCACTTTCTTTTGCAATACATGAAACTCCCCTGTTCTCAGCCACCCAGTTATCCCTAGACATCCAGGGAATGAAATACAGACACCTGCAGTGAGGAGGCTTAACGTGGGAAGCAGGCATAGCAGAACCTGAATTAATGTTTTCAGGAGAATTTTGCCGTTGGCATCTCTTGACTTAAAGATCCTGACTCAGCAACACACTGTCACAATGTTGTATTGTAGTCATCTGCACACATATGGACAGCTTTCTCTCTTGATTATTGGGAGAGGAAGCAAAACAAAACCAAGTGTGTGGTCTTTGCATGTGTCAAAGACTACTGAACAAAAACATGGGAATTTAACCAGACTCTTCCTGAGACAGGCTTTGCAATTAGAACTTGGCTTACTCAGGAAAGAAATCAATTACTTGTTTTTGTCTCACACAGCTGTGAGAAAATAAACCTTCTGCACCATGTAAGATGATTGGGAACATTTGCTTCTGAGTGTTTCATGCTGGCTGGTGCTTCTACAGAGCAAATGGTCTCTGTACAATACTTTCCCAAGATACCCCAGCCCTTTTTTCAGGAGGCTCTTGGAAGAAGGTGCAAACGTTCAAGATGTACTTGTTTGTTTTATTCGCAGAGAAGTGAATCTGCAGAGATATCCTAGGAAAGATTTGCCAAAATATACTTTCAGAGGATGAGAGAATGGAGTACTTGTGCTGTCACTGTACAGTGCAGACCCCTATAAACGAATGAATTTTCCATCTCCTTACTAATCTATGTAGTCACTGTGCTGGTTAGTTATTGTCCCTTGGGAAGAGGGAACCTCAGTTGGAGAATTGCTCCCATCAGACTGGCTCGTGGCCACGCATATGAAACATTTTCTTTCCAGGAAAGGGCTTACTTATTTTATATCTATTTTGTGTACCTATATGTAAGTGCACTTAGTGGTTGCCTAGTGCCTGTGGAGGCCAGAAGAGGGCACTGGATTCCCTGGAACTGGAGATATGAATGGTTGTAAACTGCTATGTGGGTACTAGGAATCAAACTAAGGTCCCCTGCAAGAACAGTAAGTGCTCTTAACTAGTGAGTCATCTCTCCAGCCTTCAAATGTGAGACATTTTCATAATTGCTAGTTTATGTGGAAGGGATCAGACCATCGTGGGTGGTGCCAACCCCAGGCAGGTAGGCCTGGGCTGTGTTAAGAGAGGTGGCTGAGAAAGCCAGCAAACAGTACTCCTACACAGTCCCTGCTTCAGTTTCTGCTTCCAGATTTCTGTCTTTAGTTGTGGCCCTGACTTCCATCAATGGTGGACTGCTACCTGGAAGTATAAGATGAAATAAACTTTTTGGTTTTGCCACAGCAACAGAAAGAAAACAGGCAGTTAATGAATTCCTTTGTTCATTATTCAAAACCAAAATTTAAATTTCTATGATATGGATTTAATAGTAAAAAGTATGTGTGTTCATGTGTGTTGGGGATCCAGCCAAAAGACTTTGTGCGTGCTAGACAAGTCCACTACTTCCAATATTGTTTTTCTTTTACCATTAAAAATCTCTCTTCATAGGGATCCTTGGGCCTGAGGGTGTTTGATGCCCCAGTGTAGGGGAATGCTAGGGAGGGAAGACCACGGGAGTGGGTGGGTGGGTGGGTGGGGGAAGCACCCTCATAAACGCAGGATAGGGGGATAAGATAGGGGGTTTCTGAAGGGAAGACCTGGAAAGGGGAAAACATTTGAAATGTAAATAAAGTAAATATCCAATAAAAAAAAAATCTTTCCTCATAGTTTTCTTCTTTACCAGCACACTTAGAGTAGATAATTTGGGAACGGTATGCTGGAGGGTTAGGTCCATGAGGGGATATTGTTTCTTCCCTTATTAATTAAGACCGCTTATGCAGTTGGATCAAGAAATACTTGAACCACAGCAGGAGAGAGAGGGAGGGAGGGAGAGAGGGAGATGGAGATAGAGATAGATAGATAGATAGATAGATAGATAGATAGATAGATAGATAGATAGAGGATGAATGTGTGTTGGCAGAATCTCAACCCTGAAGGTTTGTACAAAGTCACCAAGAACCTCACATTACCCAAGGATCTCACTAGACAGTTTCCTTTCTTTAGCCTGTGGCCTATCTTCTAGAACTTGATTTTTGTAACAAGGGATAATTTTTCATCTTTTGTGTTGTTACCTTTCTATGGACGCTGCTTCTTTTAGCCCATTTTCTTCTTGATTTTTGGTCACAGAATAAGGAGTTTGGTTAGCGATTCCAGTTTTATAAGCTTGATAGGGAACATTTTCCCCAAGTTTTCTCATCCCATCAAGTCTAGATGTCTCTCGTTCTTCTGTTCTACTCTCTGAGCTAATGCCTGTATCATGTTGCATATCAGCTTCCCTATTCTTAACCCAGGTCAGAGGCCTGAATCCCCAATTTCTAGGTCATAACCCCATCCCCAATATCCTATCTGACAGTAAACTCAAAGAAAGTTTCCCCAGTGATAATACTTTGTGTTGGCAGAAAGCAGTGGTGGGAGGCAGATGTGAGAAACATAAAAAAGGGGCACACCCACAAATGATTAGGGGCTACTCACTGTACACACATACCAGGAGCACTGTGAGCCTTGGGGTCCTCTAGCATAGCCATTTTGTTTTATAGAAAAGATAACTAAAGACTGTGGTCCAAAGAGACTGGCTCAAGCTGATACACTGCACATGCACCTCGAAGAGCCTATCTTTGGTATGAGGCCCACGGTTCCTCTGACACTCTGACAGGCCACTGCCTGTTCTGCTCGGCACACTTTAGGACTGTTGTAGGTTCCCCTTCTGTTTTTACTAGGAGGAAAGCAGGCAAGATTTTCTCCTTTATTCTGCTAATTCCAAGGCCAAATTACTGTCTTTAAAATGAAATAGAATTTCCCAAAGTCAGGAACTCGTGTATGGAGGTCAGCATTGAGGTCTGATGGTGTCCAAAGTTCTTCTTGGAACCCTGAACTATTGCCCTGGTGTTCCTGAGAATGACAGTAGCCTGCAGCATCTTCCAAAGCTTGTTTTTTTGAACATGTACCTGCTGATTAATTAATTGAAGAAAGCTATTGGAGCACAAATAATCTCACCCTGCGTTAGTCATCCCTGGATGGGGAAGGGGGAATCGTGTTAACATTAGCAGTTTCTATTCTGCTCGTGTCTCTGGAGCCCATCTCTCTGGCTCACAGAACATGAGCTCATGGTTTAATTGGGTTAGAAATTAAATGAATGCTTTTTCCTTCTAAAAGAGAAAGAGAGCCGCCCCACAGTAAGACTAGCAATTAAAACTACGAGACGATACTTGGCAGGAGCGTCAGCAGTGAGGAACACACTAAGAAAAGAGGAACAAAGGCTTTACCTCCAGCCAAGAGCCTGAACGTTGGTGAGGAGACAAATCCTGGCACTGAGCTGTAGGGTGGGGGATAAAGCGGGTTCATAACAAATCTAGTTTACACGGGTGAGAGAAAGGGAGACTAAATTATGCTGTAGTCATGTGTTTTTGTTCTATGAAAATCAAAGACACTTCTGAATGAAATGCTTAGTTAGCTGAAATGATTCTAAAGTTCCCTCAATATCTAAATTCCATGATGTCATAAGCAACTCAACCCCACTCAGCTGCTCTCCTTACACTGCACATTTTCTCGTGATGTCTCTGTTATTTCTGGGAGTACTCCAATGAGTGTGTCATGTATGTCCCAAGTACAGTCTGTCACCCACAGGGACTGAGGTTATCCATGATGCTCATACTAGTCCAAGTTTACTGACTAAAAGTCCTTTGGAGAAGCATTCCGCCATAATGTTCATCTTGTGTGTCAGTGTTTGCCAAGAAGCATCACCTCCCCACCCTAAGCAAAGCTGGGGAAAATGTGGTATTTGAAGTAGTCTCCCAAGGATGGAAAGAACATTGGCTTCTGCTCTTCACCTTCTCAAGCATAGATACTCAGGTGCAGACTAAGGGGTCATGTGAACAATACAATGGACAAACCCCTTTCAATGCCTAGGGTATACTTTTCAGAAGCTAGGGTACAGTAACGAGCACATAGACACAGCCCCACCCCTCACCACTACCCTCCCTTTTCAGTCTGCCCATACCTTCTATTCCTCCAAACCCAATAATTCTACCTTCTCTAATCAAAACATCTGGCTCTTATGGATATCGATGAGAAGGTTCTTGGGAAATCAGGGTCGCATTTGTTCAAATGTGAAATGTTCACTGCAGGCTCATTTGTTTAACTACTTGTTCTCCAGTAGATGATTTTTTTTTTGGAAGTTCATGGAAATTTTAAGGGGTTGAGGTAGAAGCAGGTCACTGAGGGCAGGCCTTGAGGTAACAGCTCAGCTCCTGCCACCTAGATGTGACCAGCTACTTTAAGCCCCTTTGCTTTGTACTTTTGTAGCCATTCAGGAGAGCCCCTTAGTGTCTGTGCTTTGTCTTGTATACTGTTTGAGTCCAAATAAATCACTCCTACCTTCAGTTCCTGTCTGGTGGGTATCTTGTCACAGTGCTGAGAAAGACTAATACAAGTGTGCTGAAGACAAGGGGAGTCCCTACATGAGCACTGTCAAGGTTCATCCAGCCTGAGAATTTCACACATACAAATTTCACAGGAAAACACGTGATGTAAACTCAATCAAGCATGAACTTAATTTACCTGCTCTAGTTTTAATATGTTATGTGAGGAGGAGTTTTGGAAAACCTGCTTAATAACCAGTATACATATTTTAGGTTTAGTTTTTAATATGTTAATAAACAAAAGTATCTTGAATAGTTATATACTTGAAAAATGTGATATTTATAGCTTATTATATCCCTTCTATTCCTATTCCATTATTAATTCAGAAAATACATAATGGGGGATGTGGGGATGGCACAGGGGTAAAGTTCTTGCTTTGCAAGCATGAGGACTCAGCTCATACGATGAGTTTCATCCCTAGAACCTATGTAAAAATTGCAGGGCATGGTGCTAAGTACTTGTAATTTCACTACAGTGCAGGTGGAGACAGTTGGATAGGCTAGCCAGCCTAGCTTACTTGTCAACTTTCAAGACAATGAAAATGTCTCAAAATAAAGATGGATGGCATCTACGGAACAATATCCTAGGTTGTTCCTGAATACCACATGCATGTACACGCACATGCATGTGGAACCACATGTACTAACACACATATGTGTATACACACACACACACACACACACACACACATTTACTGGGCTCTTGCTGTATGTGAAACATAATTTTAGTTAATTTGAATGTATCAAAGCATTAGGATAAAATTCCTGCCTTCTAAATCCTTTTTGTGGCTCAAGACACTCAATATAAGCCACACATAAATATACTGAACAGCATATTAATTGAATCTGTTCAGGATAAATAAACAGAGCACTGAGGGAGAGATTGACAAGAGGTTTAATACTTCCTCTTAGAGGTGGTGATGCCTGACCCCTGAAGATGGCAAAGAATCTAGCCACACAGATATCTGAAAGATGTGCCAGCCTTGGGAAAGAGCAAAGGTAATGATTCAGAGACACAAAGATGTCTGAACTGGGCCAGTGTGGCCACAGGGTCTTATGCTTTTTAAAAGACTTTGCCATTTAGTTTGAATGAGCTAGAGAGTCATGGCAGGGTTTAGGGCAGAACAATGAGAAAATATAACTCATGTTTTGACAAGAAAAGGGAAAGGGTGGAGGTCAGGATTCTAAGAATAAAAAGTGTAGAAATAATTGAGGTGAGAGGTGGTGGAGGCTCTCACAGTGAGAAGAAGGGAAGTGAGGAGAAGGCACATGCCTTTCTTTCGCAAGTCTCAACCTTGATTCTAACATTGCATATTGTAACATTTGCTTTCTCTGGCAATGTGAAGTTTTGATTTTGATTAGAGGAAGTGAATGAGTGTGTGTAAACTGCAGATCTGGTTCCTGGCATATGATAGGCATTTAATTAACGCTAGCTGTTGCTTATTGCCTATACTTCCTCCCATGGCAACTTATGAAGAGCTGATCATCAAAACTCTGTATCCATATACACAACTAGCGAAAGTGAAAATGGAGATAAAAAACAGTGTAGGAAAGAGGATTGCAATTGGACCAGAAATTGGGTTCTTATTATAATTAAATTCAAACTCCATTTCTATGCTTCCTGAAGGACAAAACAATGAAATGCCACAACTCATAAGGTTATGCCTAATAAGAGAAAACATCATTTTCCTGGAGACTTAGGCCTGATCTTGGTGTGGAGTTTCTATTGATTTTTAATGCGATGGACTCTGTTCACTGACATTTAATGTCCGCCTTGGCAACACAGCAGGAAATAGAGAGATTTCTTTCATTGTTGCACAGTAGAATTATTAAATAATAACTCAGTAAAGCCATTAGAAAGACAACATGGTACAGCAAAAGGAACATTAGATTACTTCTTGGAAGAACAGAATGTGAGTCCCAGTTGTGCTTATGTAAGCTAAATGTAACCTCTTTGAAACTCAGTTTAAACAGCAATAGACTGGATTTTAACCAAAGATCTTCTCTGTCTACATGCTTACCATGACTGTGGCTTGGATCCTTGAGCCCTGACTATGGTCAGTGAGGGAATGAAGACAGGACAAACACACAGATACACATACAGAAAATCTGGGCATGTGGGGTGTGCTCACTCTGATGGAGGGAACCTCCTACCACCAGCAACCTGGAAACTCAGCCTGTTTATTAGGTTCAACACAGGGAGAAGGGTTAGTTAGTTTTGGTACAAGACCCTGGTAGGCAAGCAGGCTCAGCTTGTAAACATCCAGGTGGAGGAAGCAGGAAGTAGTTGCCAGTTTTTATACATGAGAATAAATCCTCCATAAACACTCATTTGGGCCTGACCTGCCAATTTCCCATGGGCCCAAGGCCCTAAAGTCCTCAACATGGCCTTTTATGTCAATGCTACCCATTCACTCAAGACTTTACTCACGGATTCCTCTGCTCCCTACCCCTGGCAAAATTGTGAGATACACTTAAAAGCTCATTATTAGTTATAAAGCATAATATGCATATTTAAATGCTACTTAATATGTTATATTATGAAAGATATGCATGTTATATGTAATCCTTTAATGTTACTGAAATCTGGGTGTTGGGTTAGTTTAATAACATTTTAGGAATTCAACATAAAAGGGCCCACTTTTGCTCATTTAATCACCTATTTCCTTGAACTGTTGCTATAAATGTTCAGAGAAAAAACAAAAACAAAACCACAAAGTCTAGTACTGAAGAAATTTTAGTGGGAAAAGCCAGACATTAATAAAAAATATCATATGTAATAAAATTAAGTGATAATTATGGATATGAAAAACTTTAAAAAGTAAAATAAATGGGTGATTTAGAGCCTAAAGAAACAAGCTGTGAATCTGTTCTTTGGCTGCCTCCGTCAAATGTCACTTCTACTCACACCTTGGACTGGTGTGTACTTCATGCATTTATTCATTACGTCAACAAACATTTACAGAGCAAGTTCCACATGCTGTAGTCTGGGCAGTCCACTGAATAACTGACAGTTTCTCATTAAATCAGTACATTCACATCTCCTGTCCTGTCATTTGTGACCAGCAGCATGCATGGTTGGGGCGTCTATGTAGACCAAACAATGGTTCCTAGTCTATGCAAATTGACACATCCATAGTGGTTAACACTGTGGTTGACATATGGTGAACAGGACTGAAATGTCAGTTTAGTTTCTTGTAAGTCTGGAGGTTGGAAGTGTAAGATCAGGATGCTGGGAGGATTGGCTTGTCTTGGACCTGTTGTCATCTCACCATATCTCCATAGGCCCCCCCTCCACATCTCTTCTTAGTCAGTCACATTACATTAGAGTGACTTCAAGAACTGCATTAGGTTAAATACCCCTTTAATGGCCCCATCTCCAAATATAGTCACATTTTGAGGTTTTGGGGTTAGGGCTTGTATTAGTTACCTTCATTGTAGCTATGACGGGATACACAGCAAAACCAGTTTAAAGGAGGAAGGAATTTATTTTAGCCCATGGCACAGTACATCACGGTGAAGAAAGTACAACAGAAGAAGAAGATACAGGCAGGAGCACACTGCCAGGATGCCTTTGTTCTTGGTGAGTCAGAAAGCAGATATAAAACCAGATGTGGATCAAACTTTCAAAGGGCCCCCTAAGTGACCCATTTTTATGTTTCTAGGCACTATTGTTGTGAGATACCCACCAGAGAAGACCACTCAGACACATGTTCAAGCCAATAGAAAGTCTATTAACTAGCTGTGACTACCCTGAGTGTTTGGGACATGAGCACATTTCTGAGCTTATCTCAGGGTGAGCTTTTAAGCACACACACACACACACACACACACACACACACACACACACACACACCCAAAAAAAAACCCACACAGACAAAAAACCAAAACCAAAACAAACCAAAAAACCAAAAAACAAAAACCAAAATAAACAAAAAAACAAAAAAACAACTACATCCTGGGTTAACATACCTCAGTTAGCAAGAACAGTTAGCCAGAAGCAGAACTACAGAAGCCAAAAAAAAAAAAAAGGTTAGTAGTACGTTTGGGGACTTTTCCAGAACCATTTGCTTTGATGGATCAGGTACTTGCTTTCATTTTGGCAGGAGGTGCTGCCTACGTGCTGGATTCTGAGACCTGAAAGGTACTTCCATTGGGCATCAGTTGTGCCAAGTTTTGGGGTCTTGTAACACCATGTCCCAAAGGTTCCATAACATTCTGAAACTGGGTCACCTGATGTGGATCAAGTATTTCAGTACATGACCCTGTAGGGGATATTTCATATTTAGAGTATATGACATCTACTTCAATATGAAAATTGTTGAGGGACACAATCCAGTTAATAACCCACTTTTTATAGGAGTAAAGATGTTCTATTATCATGCACAAATCTCTCTAGATTACCATATATTCTTTTAAAATGCTATCTTCTTTAAGAATCTCTGCCAGAACCGCCCTGCAGGTGTGTTAAGTTCCTTGTTCTTTAAAAAACATTTTATGCATGAATCCAAGGCCCTTTAACTGAATGATGAAAGGATTATTTCTATGGTTAAACTCAATTCCTTGGAGGAAAGATTTGCATCCCACATACACCTGTCTCTCCTCTGGCTATCTCCTTGCATAGGCTAGCATTGCAATCGATGGACATTCAGAGTATCTGATTAACATATAATCTAGCATCCCATCAATATGAAGACTTTCACTGGTAGCTAAGGCAAGTTAGTTACATGCAAAGGAAGATAGCTGTTGTCAAACAATGTGGTTTCCTTGAAAGCATCCTTATCATTCACTGAGATCTTACTTCTACTTTGAATCCTTACCTGTTGATAGAAATATCCCCTCCATATAAGAGGGGTTAATATACTGTTCTTGGTAAGGTCACAATTTAGTTCAAAATGGTGTGCTGAGTTATAATGGTCATTACCTGCAATCATATAGATCAATTTATTTGGAGATTTCTTTCTAAGTTCAAGTTGACCAAGCTGTCTGAATTGTCCACACGTGCTGCACATCTAAAAGCAGGCCTCTAGCTCTACCCTCTGTCTTTCTTGAGACCGGATATGAGGCTGATGGGCTGAGCTGTGGTTTAACAGATGGGAGTTTGTGACACCCATCTCTGAGACGGCTTCCTGTATCTTAGTTTTGTTTTAAATGCAATCATCCTTGGTAGAAAATAATGGAACACCATTGCTGTCAATGCTGTGTGCATGCTCCCTGGCCATCTGGCAGCTCTGTGGGCTGCTTTGTGGGATTAGTTGACATATTTCAAAAGCAGGTCACCAGAGTGGATAATAGCTATGGTCTACAGTCAGTCTGCTGGAGTTGAAGGCTCAGTTTTGCAATTTATCAGATATGTGGTCATGAGCAGGCCTGTCTCACTCTGTAAAATGGGGTTAATGCTAACACCTTCCACACAGCATTGTTGTGAAGGTTTTATGACTATGCAGAAAGGGCTTAAAACACCACCTGGGAAACATCACACATTTTTCCTGTGTTGAGGTATTGGTGTTTTCTGTATCTTTGTGGCGGACCCTCAGTTCATGACTTGGAAAGGACTTTCTTCTGTCAGTTGTTTTTTTTTTGACTCCTACTCAGTCCTGCTAGGTGTTTCCCCATCTTGAACAAGAGTTTTTACAAAAGTGTTTCTGCCTAATGCAGTATACTTTAATTGGAAAAATTACAACTTGTACCAGTCATTTTTTCAGCTCCTAGTGTGAGTCCCTTATTCCAGTATGGACCCCTAACTGACCCAGGGAGAGTCCTTTCTGAATCGCTCCTCTGAACTCAGATCTCTACTCAGTATCAAAGAAAAGCTGTTTAAAGTGCAAATCTAATTGTTACTCCTCTGCTGAAAATATCTACTTTACTCCTACTATACTTGAAAGTCAAAGACCTTTCTGCATGGTTCCTAGATGCTACTTGATCTAGCTTGAGCTCCCCAGTGGCACTCCTTCTGATACCGGACATGCATAACAGGTCTCCAACGCAGGGTTTTACAGGCTCAGTTCCTTGTGTCTGAATACTCTGTGGATCTGTGTGGGTACAGTGCCTGGTCATTCACGCTGCTGCAACTCAAACACAGGCAGAGGAGAGCCATGCCCCTGGCATGAGGAGCCTGACTGCCTGGGGTTTTATCTCAGGCATTAATTAACACTCCTTGGCTGTTTGGCTGTGTGAAAATTAGTTGTTTCTGGATTTCTCACCTGTAATAAAATGACAACAGGGCCTGGGGGTATAGTTCAGAGAATGACTGCTTGACTATCATGTGGTAAAACTGATTCCCTAGCTCTACAACAAAATAAAACAAGACAAAAAACAAAACAACAACAGCAAACCCACCAAAAACCAAAACCCAAACAAACCAAGAAACCAAACTAAAGGAATGGCAATATATAGATCATAGGTGGGTTTTTTTTTTTTTTTTGTACACTTAAAAAAAAAGTGTTCCAAAAAATCATTGCCACTTAGTTTATGTTTTATAAATAATTGTTATTTAAATTACAATTTTTAAAAATCTTATTTTATTATTATTTTTATTTACTTTACTTCCTGCTCCCTGCCCTTCTCCGGGTCATCCCCTCTGAAAATCCTTCTTCCCTTCCCTTCTCCTCTAAGCAGGTGGGGTTCCCCCTGGTTATTCTCCGACCATGGCACATCAAGTGTTTGTGGGGCTAGGTGCCTTCTCTCCCACTGAGGCCAGACAAGGCAGCCCAGCTAGAAGATCATATCCCACGTACAGGCAACAGCTTTTGGGATAGCCTCCACTCCAGTTGTTTGGGACTCACATGAAGACCAAGCTATCCATCTGCTACATATGTGTGGGGAGGCCTAGGTCGAGCCTGTGTATGCTCTGTTGGTGGTGGTTCAGTCTCTGAGAGTCCCAAGGGTCCAGGCTAATTGACTGTCTTGGTCTTTCTGTGGAGTTCCTATCCCCTTGGGGCTACAATCCTTTTCCCCTATACTTCTAAGAATCCCCAAGCTCTACCCACTGTTTCCGCTGTGGGTGTGTGCATCTGTATGAGTCAGCTGCTGGGTGGGGCTTCTGAGAGGACTGTCATGCTAGACTCTTTCTGCAAACATACAGTATCATTAATATTGTCAGGCACTGGAGCTTGCCTGTGGTCTCAAGTTGGTCTCATTACTGGATGGCCATTCCTTCAGTTTCTGTTCCATTTCCTATCCCTGCAGTTTTTGTAGAGAGGATAAATTTTGGGTTGAAAGTTTTGTGGGTGTAACCCCCTAATTTTGGGGGATCCATTCCAAGTTACTACCTTTCCCAGGACTGTCACTTAAAATGAAAGGATGTTATTTTTTTTTTTTTTTCTGGCTTCTGAATTCACTTATTTGTGAGTTGATGGGATCTGCTTCTATACAGAAGGCTCATGGTGAGAAAAATCCTATCTGTCCACTCTTTATGGGACACTCATCCACTCCGATCTCTAAAAACAGTGTTAACATAAATCCTGGGTTAACATTCAGCAAAGGAAAGAACCCAGTTCCAGTCATGACTCTACTGGGCCAACAGCTTTTATCTAGGACATACTCAACCTCTTTAGGCTCAATTACAAAATGCATAATAATGCCTACAGCTTCTCGAATCATTGCATAGCATAAATGCCTGAGTGTTAATGCTGATTATCTTTGGGAGATGGAATTACAAGGTATTTTTTCTATTTTCTTCATTGATATTAATCTTAAAATAATGAGTGTGGTCTTACTTTGTGATTAATGTCTGTGAAGGATTTAGCACAGTGCTTGATTCACTGAAGGTATGTAAATAAACCATGTTAGTACTCCTAAGTTTCTTTTAGAAACCTGAAAAGGCTTCCTTCCTCAAGGAAGAGCACAGTGCTGTTGTCTCATGGCCCTGTCTGGGGTTTGGGGCTCATTTACTCTCACATCTGAGAGGGGAGACCTTGTTCCCTTCTCAGGCTCAGTGCCTGTCAAACAAGGGGCTTTTTCTTTCAGACCAGCACATTCTCAGCCTATAGAGCCTCAGTTTAGCCCTCATTGTAGTAGGAGGAGTTTCTCACAGTGCTCAGTATGCATCCCACTCTCGACAGAATACAGAGAATATTAATATGGCAAATTCTATTGTTTATCCCCCCAATCACTTTCATTGTTGAGGTGAGAGATTATGCCCAGCTGCTGAAATTTAATCAGGAGCAACACTGCATAGCCCTGGGAAATGGAGCTGACTCAAAGCTCTGATTCTTCAGCTAGTGAATTTCCAGTGTAAGGTGGGGGCTTGTTTATCAAGGCCACAGCTTGGTGGATAGACCAAATGCTTATTTGTCATTAGCTAGGAAAGGGGAGTGGGTTATCCCTTCTTCAGGGCCCAAAGCAGCAGCTGATAATGCTGGAGGCCAGGGAATTGGAGTGAGTACTTATTTTTCAATAGGAATCCTATAGCTTTTCCCTTGTCATGATACCTGTCCACAAAGCTGGCTCCAGCCAAGGAATCATGGTCCTAATGGTGCTCTTTTATTTGGCCTCTATGATTCTGTTTTTGAAGACTAGCTTGAATGAATGTGGAAGCCATTGTTTTAGTTCCAAGTAAGCAAAGGAAAACTATCTTCTTAAAGCTTCTGTGAGTTTTGCACAAGTACAGAAGGGGAGAGATCTCAGGAGCTGCTGGATGGGCGTGCAGTTCCAACTTTGTGCTACTGCACTCCAGATGCATGGATGGTGATAGCTGAGATTTTATTGGTGTTTGGGGTGCAGCTACTCTTGTACTGGTGAGTCAAGATGAAGATGCCAGAACAAGTTCAAGGATTCTCTAAGTTGAAGTACTGTTTTGATCATTGAAATGATGTCTGGATTAGGCAGAGCCTTGTCTTATACATGGCTATTCATGGAGTCCAGATTACAGGTAAGAGAGATTTTAGGGATAAATTCTGTATTGCCTCTTATAGTAGCTCCATAAATCCACCCATTCATCTGTTCACCCATCAGATTGTCCATCCACCCAACCAACAAAGCAATTTTACATAGCGACTGCACACATAGTGGAAGCCAGGCAGGTGCAGTGTATATGCACATGAGCCCCAGAATCACAGGCAAGTCATTATGCATCTGTTGGCTTGCCTGTAAAACAGGGTTTACAGTCTGTCTCATGGTTTTCTTGAGAAAAAAATGAAGCAAGTTATGTTCCATGCTTAGGAAGTTTTATGCATCCTGAATACTTCACTAATAGTCAATAGTGTCATTGTTTCAATGCAAGACATAGAGAAATTAAAGTTACAGTCTCCAACCTTGGGAAGAAGGTGAAGTGCACATAGTTGGCATCTTGGAACAGACCAGGATTCAAATTACCTTATCTGTGGCAATCGAAATTTCCTTAGAGGCATGGCTGTGAACTCCCACAATAAGAGACCACTTGTGGTTCTGGCCTGGCTGCAGCGTGGATCTGCCCCTGACCCTCTCATTCCAGTGGTAGTCATTTCTCAGAAGCCGTGAAATGCCTGTGTTTTGCCACTTCCCACTATTTTTCCCCTAAGATTTTCCTTTTCTTTAGCTTGAGACAAAATACAATGAATCTCTTGAAGCTGGGATTGAAAAATAGCATGAGCATCGCTGTTTGAAAGTAAATTCCTTTGTTTAGGCAGCTTCTTGGAGAAGGATTCCCTTTCAGCATGGGGACTTACTAGAGAATTAAATGATGGATGAGCCAACCTCTCTCTCTGTGGTTCATCTTATGTCTGGGCCAAATTATTGTAGGAAATCCTGAATTATAATTTGTGTGATCATTAATTCATCTAATTACAAATTCCTCACAAGCCACGGCACTGAAGAGAAATTACTAACCAGCCCATTATATTTAATGTGCAGCTTTTAAAAAATGATAGCTAATTATTCATCTGAGATACCAATGGAAGTCTTGAATTTTTTTTTATTAAGAACACTTGCTCTGCTGATAACAGTTCTGTATATTTTATAAATACAAGCCCTATGTTCATTTCCATACCACCCTGTGGTGGTTTGAATATGCTTGGCCCAGGGATGGCCACTGTTAGGAGGTGTGACCTTGTTGGAAGAAGTGTCAGGAGAGCTTTAAGACCTTCCTCCTAGCTGCCTGGAAGCCAGTCTTTTCCTATTTGTCTTTGGAACAAGATATAGAACTCTTGGCTTCTTCAGTGCCATGCCTATCTGGAGGCTGCCATGCCTCCTGCCATGATGATAATGGACTGAACCTCTGCACCTGTAAGTTAGCCTCAATTACATATTGTCCTTTATAAGAGTTGCCTTGGTCATTGTGTCTTCACAGCAATGGAAATCCAAACTAAGACAGAAGTTTTAAGGTAGATGTTGTTATAATCAGGAGAAAAAAAATGAGGCAGAAACACAGAAGAGTCTTGTCCAAGGTCACACGGTAAAGGCACGGTAGGAGCAGTATTGTCACATCGATTGGTACTAGCTCTTTGGTTACTACAAGCTCCCTTCTTCAACAGGATCCTTGAGCTGTCTCATTTTCCTTAATACACTAAATTGACACAGTGGTCCATTCAGTGAAAAAAAAAATTAAAAGAACTATCAAATCTTGTTTCTTAAACAGTCCTTTCTGTTACCGGAGGACAGCAGCTTCCTAACTCCCAAGCACTGCTTGACCCCTCACCTGCTGTTTCATCTAGGGGAATTTAGGTTTTTATCTGTTTGGGTTCTTCTTTCTCTATAAGGTTAAAAATCCATCCTTCTAAAGATCTCAGATTATTTAGAAATGTAATCAGATGGAAGGGAGGGGGATGAGCCATTGCTCTGGTGGTTGATAGCAGGTGGATTCCCTTTCATCTTTGCCAGAGTCCATTTTATTCAGAGGCAGCTCAGGAAACTGTTTTCAAGCTTTCTTCAATCTCCTGAACTGGTGGCTATGTTGCTCTAAAAAGAATCCACATTTTAATACTAACAGGAATAAATCCAGCACCGCACCTGGCCAGAACCTCTTCTTGTTAAATAGTGATGTCAGTCCCAGCTGTGGCTCAAAAGTGAAGTGCTTTCAAGGTGAAAGGCAAAAGCAGAGAGTGTGAATACGAAAAGATAATCACTAGAGAGCTTTTGGAATGTCAAATGATCAATATGGAACCCACAGAAGCCCAGTGATACTTTCCAGAGTCCCACAGTGAATGAAATTGTAGAGAATAAGAGACCATGGAATGCTCAGCCCTGAATGAGACATCTATATCACACACCCCTCCACCAGACTCAGAAATCATTGAAGAAGAGGTGGGAAGATGATGGTAGTAGCCAGAGGTCTCAGTGGGAGGGGATGTGCCTAGTCTTGCAGTGACTTGATGTGTCAGGGTGGTTGGTACCCAGGGGATCCCTACCTTCTCGGGGGGGGGGGGGAAGGGGAGAGAAATGAGGTGATGGGAGGACTGGGAGGAGAGGGGGCTGTGGTTGGGATATTAAAGTGAATAAATAAATAAATAAGTGGGAAAAGAGCCAGAGGTCTCAGAGGACTGCTGTGAAACAGTCATTTCTGGACACTACAGGGTTTTTTGCACAGATGAATTCACAGCCACTGTGGCTGCATACAGAAGACCCGCATAAGACCAAACCAGTCAAAATTGCCACATGAAATGGCTCATGATACTCCACCCCTGGCTGAATAGCTATCTACAGTTGACGATTGCTGGAGAAGCAAATATCAGATTTCTTTAGGGATACAGCCCTGGATATGTTGTTTATGCTCCACTAGATGACATTGTGCCCATACACATACTAACAGCACCAGTTGGTTGCAGTGGTTTTAATAAAAGTACATGAAGCTGGGAGAGAAAGAGATATAGTGGCAGGGATCAGGAAGAGTGGTGGGGATATAGAGGGTGGGTTAGGGGTGGAATTTACTTGTATGAAATCTCAAAGAATAAGTAAAAATGCATTTAAAATAATTTGGAGATTAATTGAAAAAGACATCCTTTGTTGATCTCTCTGGCCTCCACATGCACACATGTACACATATGCCAAGGTCTCAGAAACACACCTCGATTTCTTTGCTGTCTTCCAATGCCTCCACAATCTATTCCCTGCTGAATCACCTCCTGGATGCTAAATTAATCTGTCTTCTACGTATTGTTTGTCCCTGACGGGGTCTCTTCTTGCCTAGGTGAACATCATTGATTATTTTACAGAGAGGGAAATCTCAGGGGAGCTAGCAGGAAGGACACAAAGGTGTCTGCTTCCTTCAGAGCTGCTCACTCACTTTGCCTGTTAGGTCATTCCCAGCCCTGCCCTGTGTTTCAGATGGAAATGAAACTCTTCTTATTCTTTCTATTCTGGTTCATAGCAGCAAAGTGTTTGGTGAGCTCTTTATCAAGGACTGACAGGTTGGTACCAACCAAAGGAGGCCAAGCTCATTAATCACTACAGCTAGGATGTGCTCTACCCTGGAGACTGTGCCTATCACTTGTCATTTCCTGGCAGCTCCCCCATCTTGGTTCCCAAATGGTTTGTAATTGAAAAATCTCCAAATTTTGTGACCTTCAAGGGTGGCATAAGAAATGACCAATTGGCCACATGGCAGCTCTGTGCGGTGATTGAATTTTCAGGCCTTGTCTGGGCTAAGGTGTGGTAGCTTAGCCAGAAAAGGTTTGTAGAGAAGGTCAAATTAGAGAATCCAGAGGTATTGCCATCCTCTTTACCTCATAGGCCAGTCATGGAGGGCTGGAAATGACAGGGATGGCTCCAGTTCTAGAGGGAAGGGGAGCTAAAACATTTGTTTTAATGATGGATTTGAGCAGAAAGCACTTTTCAAAGTTAGATTGCTTAATGGAGTAGGCTTTGGGGTCTCTCAGGGGTGAAGACAATGACTCTCTGGAGGGCACTGTTGCTCATTGTTCAGCATTCTTCTCCCATGTTGAGATTTTCAGGGCTTCCTTACTCTCAGACAAACTGTCAGGGAATTAGAGACAAAAAGAACAGGGGCAAGACAGGAGCATGTTTTAGTCACTTTTGTTAGCAGCATCTTCAGGAGATTCCGCATGTCTTCTTTGACCCTTACCAATGGATTACCTCTGGCTGCCTTGCTGGGGTTAAGGCAACATCTTTCTCTTTCTTTTCAGTTCTGGGACTGAGAAGAACATCCTGCAGTGGTTTATCTCAGTACTTCTCCCTTTCATTCTTTTACTTCTGTAACACCAACTCCTGTCAATCTTTTTTAACTTGGTGGGATGGATGAAAATTTCCTGATTGGACCTTCCTTCTCAAACAGTGCACTGGCACAGTAAGTAGGAGCCAACTTGAAGACACACATTTAGTGGAAGCAATTGTAACCTTTGGTCTTTGCTAAGGAGATCAAGCATCTACTCACTTTAGACTGGGTATAGAAGACAGACCAAAGTAACAACTCCACCAAAGTCTAACTTGATGCACCAGTATCTTTATTAAGATTGCTTATTAAAGTATGGGTGAAGAGTTACTTCTAGGATCATGGGACTCCGAGGCAGCTGCATCATTGAAAAGTCCACCCTAACCTGGGTACCAACTCCTGAAAGCTGTATCACTAGAGTGTTCCACATAAACTGCAGGCAGTACATCTGATCAGGCTGTCTTTTTTTTCCCCAGCGGGCCTTTCTGCTTATTTAACTTGGGAAGGGGCTGTGTATGTTTCAGAAACTTCCTGAAACTTGTGCTGTTTACATGCTGATCCTTGGATGTTTTATTTACTTCCTGAGTCTTAACAAGACTTCCCTTAGGATGGAATGTTGCCAGACATGTGGGGCATGAAGAGAAGGGGTTGTTGTCATTCCACATACCCTGCATGGAATAGAATTTTCTTCCCAAACAATGCATGGTGTTTTCTGAATGTTGTCAGAAAGGTGAACAAGGTGGTGCTCATTTGGGAGGCTTACCAATTAGAGGAAGGACCAGAAATGAGGCAAGAGACAGAAGAGTATGTAGAAATCAGTCACTTATCCCAGGCAAAAACTCTCATTTTCAGTCTAATTCACATTCGTGTTTCCTAAGGCTAACTAGTCCAGAAGTACCCACAAGGCAGAAGTATCCTAACATCAATCTTAGAAAGACAGTTCTCAAAGCATGATGTTCCAAACATATTTCATATGCTGTCACATAGTGATACCATAGAAGCAACTGTTATTTCGTTTATGTAGTTTTTGAATACCCAGCTTGTGATTTAATACATTTATCAAAGAAGTCTGAAGGCTCAGTCTTCCAAAAGGCCTCTGTTCTGGTAACAGAGATCAGGTGGTCTACCCTACATCTTTTCATAGGTAGCATGCTGCCATGTAGGGTCAGGCAAGAGGGAGAGGAGGACAGCTGACAGGGAGAGCTCACACTGGTTTAACTCTAGAAAGCTGTATTAGAATCACAGTACACTAAAGTCTGCACACTTTAAATGTATTATTCTACTTCATCATCTCTCCAGTCCTGGGGCTCTGTGTCGTTTTTTTCCCATTCCACAGAAAGCTGGGAATTTAAGAAGTGATACATTCTGGATTTACATACTTAGCAAGTGATGGACTTGGTGCCAGCTCTGTTTAATTTTGACCTCGTTACATTGCTACCACTTTCTTCTCTCCCTATTAACTCTACTGAGTCCTGGATACTTTGTATTTAACCACTAAAGATAGAATATAGCCAGACATCCAGGAGAAAACCCATGGGATACTTTGTTACAGAGATTTGCAGAGTGGTCCTGTAAAAGACTAGAGGCAAAGAGATGGAACAAAGATGAGTTAGGGGACCATGATGACAGTTCAGATAGGATTACTTGAGAATAGAAAAAAAAGACAGTTAAGAAGAAGGTCACCCTCCAGGCCTACTTGACTGAATGAACAGAGGATGGAGGGAAAGGACAGGAAGAAGGAGCTTGCGTGACTCATAATTGAAATGTATCTGACTGATTTTGAAAACAAATACCCTCCCCACTTTAAAATTGAACACAAAGTGCTGTCTTTTATTCCCCTCTAGGTAGAAAATGTATTGTGATTACTAAATTAAAAAGCTGAGCTGTCTCTGTGATTTATGATCAGAAAGGTTTGCCAGTCTCTTGACTCCATAGGCCAGGAGAGCTGTACTCTGGCTGTTGCTTGGTTTCTGGTAAGCAAAAGGCTTAGGAAAATGTAATCTCCCACAAAGAAGCTTGAGAATCGGACTGCAAAGAGTGGTGGTGGTGGGAATTAAGAGTATTTCTGTGGATATCATGAAATCATTGTTTTTAGTAGCTACGTAGTACTCCATTGTGTAAATGTACCACATTTTCTGTATCCATTCCTCTGCAGGAAAATGGATAGAACTTGAAAAATATCATCCTGAATGAGGTAATCCAGGGTAATCCAGTCACAAAAGAACACACATGGTATGTACTAACTGATAAGTGGATATTAGCCAAAAGGAAGCTTGGAATACCCATGATACAACTCATGGACCATATGAAACCCAAGAAGAAAGAAGATCACACCAAAGTGTGGATGCTACAGTACTACTCAGTAGGGGGAAGAGAATAATCTCTGGGAAGTAGAGGGAGAGAGGAATCTTGGAGGGAGAGAGGAGAGGGAGGGAAAAAGGGGAAGCCAGTTCAGATATGGGAGGAGATGGGGGAGAAGTACAGAGGGTCAGGAATTTGAAAGTAGGTGTGTAGCAGTGGGAGTGGTAGAACTGGGGGTAGCCACTAGAAAGTCCCAGATGCCAGGGACCCAAGAGGTTCCCAGGACCCAACAGGGAGGACTTTAGCCAAAATACCTAACAAAGGGAAGATAGAATTTGTAGAGACCATATCTAGTGGATAGGCATGGCCTCCAGTTGAGGGATGGGGCCACCCACTCACCTCAAAAATATTAATCTGGAATTCCTCCTGTCAAAAGGAAATGCAGGGACAAAGAGTGGAGCAGAGACTGAAGGAAAGGCCATCCAGAGATTGCCCCACCTAGGGATCCATCCCATCTGCTGACACTGAACTCAGACACTACTGTTGATGCCAAGAAGTGCTTCCTGACAGGAGCCCGGTATAGCTGTGCCCTGAGAGGCTCTGCCAGAGCTGGACCAATATAGATGCGGATGCACACAGCCAAACATTGGACTGAGTGCGGGGACCACAATGAGGAAGTTAGGGCAAGGACTGTAGGAGCTGAAGGGGTTTGCAACCCCATAGGAAGAACAACAATATCAACCAACCAGACCCCACAGAGCTCCCAGGGACTAAACCACCAACCAGAGTACATAGGGGGTACCCACGGCTCCAGCTGGATATGTAGCAGAGGATGGTCTTATCTGGCATCACTGGGAGGGGAGCCCCTTGGTCCTGTGGAGGCTTGATAACCCAGGATAGGAGAACGCTAGGCCACTGAGGCAGGAGTGGGTGGGTGGATGGAGGAGCACCCTCATAGAGGCAGGGGGAGGAAGGAGGGGATAGGGGGCTTGTGGAGGGGAAACTGAGAAGGGGGATAACATTTAAAATGTAAATAAATAAAATAACCAATAAAAAAAGAAAATTAAAAAAAAAAAAGGACTATTTCTGGCCAGGTGTGGTGGCACACACTTGTATTCCAGTACTTAGGAGGCTGATGCAAGAGAATCCAGGGTTCCAAGCCAACTTGGGCTATTTAGTGAGACTTTGTTTCAAAACCAAAATAATAAAACAAACAAGCAAGCAATGGAAGCGTGTTTTTCTAGGATTAAGGAGAAGTAGCTACCTAAAGGACCTAGTAGACTGAAGTTTGGCACTCACCAAGAAAGAATTAAATTTTCTGATTACTAGGACTGAATAAATCAGATAATTCTTATGGAGCCAAAACACAATGATGGTAACAAGCAAATGTATTAACATAGACTTATTGCTTAAGCTGTAGTAAACAGGAATTGATTAAGTGATAGCCCTGTGATTTGCCTGTCAGGATGCTCAGTGTGTACCAGGACCTGAGATGTTCTGCCGTTGTTAGATGTTCATTGTTTTGAAGAGTAAGTGAGTAAAAATGTCTGTCAAGGATCCTAGATGAGAGGCTGTAGGTCATAGCACAAAACAAATTATATCCCTCTTAATAATCCTGTGAGAGGAGCCACAAAAGTGGGCTGATGTGCATACTGCTATTTTTACTTTGAGGCTTCAGTGGGATTAGGTCAACAAGAAAAAGAAGAATCAGTTTGTGAGAAGACACGTTATTAAAGTTGTAACATAAACTGAGATCAGTTCAGACTTCTCATGTCAGAGGTCAGGAAACAGGTGGAAAGGAAAAGTGCTCACCAATGGTGTTAACAGACTCTTTGGGAAGGTGTCAGATGGGAGATGCCGACTTTGGGCTGTCAGTCAAGGGCTGAGAAGGATGTGAATTAAGGAGAATACTGATGTTGAAGGTTTCAGTGTTGCGGGTCCTCAGGCACATGCAGAGAAGATACACTGAATTGTGTGTTTACAGAAAGGTAACAAGGATAGTTCAGCATAAAGGAAGCCCAAAGAAAAAATTCTGAGAAGCAAAAAAACTATCCAGTATCAAGAAATGTGTTCAGCTGAAGGAAAGAAGATGTAAACAGCTTCTGGTTTTGCAGAGTCTTTAAAGGCACAGTTTCAATGAAGTGCTGAGAGTGGGAGGTCAATTTAAAGGTGGCATGTGTGTGTATGGTTGTGTAGATTTGCTGTGTGTGGTACACAGAGTGTTTATGTGGTGGCTCTGTATGGTGTGTATGTGAACTGAATGGAGAATGCATATATAGTATGTATATATTTGTATGTGTAGTGTGTGTGTGTGTTATTTTCTGATGAGCACAGACCCTTATTTCTGAGTCTTTCAGCCCTGATGTGTGTGTGTATGTTTGTGTGTGTGATTTTCTGATAAACACAGATCCTTATTTCTGAGTCTTCCAGCCCCGATGTATGTGTCTGTGTGTTGTGTGTTGTATGTGTGTGTTGTTTGCTGATAAACACAGATCATTATGTCTGAGTCTTCTAACCTTGACTAGGAGGTATCTTGTGGTATCTGAAAGAGAAGACTTCTCCAGATGATGGATTCTGTGACAGCAGAAGTTGGGGGTGCCTTTCCTTTACACCAAGGAAAATCCCAAATCAGGAACTTAGACCAAATGGGAACCTGGCTTCTGAGATGTTAGAAGGAGCCCCAGGCTTACATGGAGAAGCTCACATTGCAAGTTGAGGATAAAGAGGCAGAGAATGAGAGCCCGTAATAAAGCCCAAGAATAGGGAAGGGCAAGCCATTCTTAGGAGCTGATCCTGAATGTCCTGATTGCAGACAGGATCTGCAACATCTGCAAACACAGAATTCTGGTGGGATTACCATGTGTGGAAATTGATGACACAACACACACAAGAATCAGCATGTTGCATGTATACCCGAGTAATCAAGGATGCTAATTACAGTCCTAGAGGCCATCATTTCCCTTCAAGCCACCACTAGGTTCATGTATAAAGAGGGTAGAAAGGTTGCACACACACACACACACACACACACACACACACACACACACACACATAAGCAAGAAGTGCTTTCTTATACATTATTTCTGTATATTTGCTAATCACTTACACTGAAAATCACAATGAAGAAAGAAGGAGAAAGACAGGACACATCATACCTCATCTTTCACCTCTCCCCTGCTCATTTGTACAATACTGGTAGATGTACACATTAGCAAGAATAGAAAGAAAACAGTGCTATCACATTTGTGCTCTGTCCCACCATCCCTTTATTCTGGCAAGAATATTTAGATGTATATAAGAGCTAGGAAATACAAACCAAAATGTCAATGAATCCATATATGAATTCAATACTCATATTTTCATTTAATGCTGACATCATACAATATAAAGATAAATGAAACCTCACAGTAATTCCTTTTTCTTAGAATGACATTAAATGTCATGTAAAAGCCACCATGTTTAGTCAAAAGAGAGATTTGGGAAAAAAGTTTTATATTTTAGTAACCTTCAAAAGCAGGCTTTTTTTGTGGACATTGAACATAGAGCTATCCATTTTCATTTTACTGGGTGGAATGTTTGGCTATGTATGTGTGAGCAGGGTGAAAAGACGGTCCCAAGATCCTAAGGAGAAGGGAGAAGGGAGAAGGGAGAAGGGAGAAGGGAGAAGGGAGAAGGGAGAAGGGAGAAGGGAGAAGGGAGTCAATCACAAATAAATTGATGAAGGTGAGTCTTGGAAGGATACTCGTGGACTCATCAGACCCCAGTGTTGGCAGTAATAGCTACTAGTGGGGAGCTGAGGGAATGAGAACCCCAGAGCACTGTGGTCTTCCCTCTGGCAGTTCTCACATGCTTCACCATACCAACATTTCTGCTTCTGTTATCCAGGAACCATTCCATGTCCCACAACTGAGGGTTTTTCATGCTCCTCTCTCTGCACCAAATGTCCATACTGTCATATCTCAGGTTCCAAATAATGGCACTTAAAAGCAGAGAACACAGACTAGTGAAGGGAACTAGCCTGTGTCGTGATGCCTCTGTAATTCTGCTCTACTCTCCATCAGTGACTGAGACCTCAGAGGCCCTGACTGTAGTGCCTGCTTCCAGATGCTTGTCCAGACTTGCTTATAGTTTTGGTGTGTTTCCCATGATGCTCTCACCTATCTAAAAGGTGCTTAGGAGAGTGACTCACCATCTACTGGTAACATTCAGGTAAAACAGTAGGGATGGTGTCCCACAGGAGGATGTTACTATAAGGTCCTCAAAAGCTGAGCAGATGAGTCAGATTCTGCTACTAAATTTGAGTGGAGTTGTAAATGGCAGCTACTCAGCTGCAGAATGAAGACAAAGTTTGGGGTACAAATAGGACCCATAGATTCTAGACAAACCAATGATGATAGGGCATAGGAAACTGAAATTAATGGTAAATGGAGGCATTGTCTAAGAAGGATTAACCAAATGTAAGAGAAAGAACTGGAGGTCATGACATTTAGATGTCAAGGCCAGCTAATTGATCGTGGAAGTGAAGAATGACCAGGGTGTTTCCTAAGTCTTCTTCAGGTCATGTAAACAAAGTCTACTTCCTCCAGACAGAACACTGGTAACAGACCAAAATAATGATTGGTCACCAATGTGGTGAACTGATCAGTTTACTGGGATTACTTATAGAGCACATATAAAGTGCTATTTAGAGCAGCATGGGTGGCTCCAAAGCAGCTGCAACATCAGAAAGTCTCACCTCAAGCATGTGACATCTTCTAGTAGTTGTATAGATAGAACTCTTTTATAGTTAACCTCTCATGTATTCTATTACACCTTTACATACCAGTTGCAGGAGGGGTTCAGGGGAGTGGCTGAGATGTCAGGTGAAGGTCTGATGTCTCTCCCCATCCCTTCCCTCTGTGAGGGAATGTCAATGTCAAAACAGCCCTTTCTTGTATGTATCTCCTGAGTAATCACCCATACTTCTGGCGAAGATGATAATGAAAATTATTATGCTCAAAGGACAGCGTTCTGTCTCTAGCAAACACAGCTAGAGAAAGAAAACGGTCAGATTAGATGACAGCTAAATTGTATTAGTTAGAATTTGCAACAGTGTTATTGGTCACTGGTGAGAAGTGTTACAGGGGAGTGATGTGCTAGAAACTGAGCGCTAAGTGGGAGTGGGAGGTGAAGAAATGCCTGTAACTAATATAGACTTTTCACAAGGTTTGACTTAAAGGGGAGAAAAGAAACAGGGCAGTAGCTGAAGCAGGACCTGTGATTCAAGGAGAGTGTTGGCTTTAAGGCTGAAAAATGTTGGTTAGCTGATTTAAATTCTCTCTCTGTCTCTCTCTTTCTCTCTCTCTGTCTAGTGTGTGTGTGTGTGTGTGTGTGTGTGTGTGTGTGTGTGAGACAGAGAGAGAGAGAGAGAGAGAGAGAGAGAGAGAGAGAGAGAGACAGAGAATGAATTCTTCCAACATGCTTTCACATTTACTTGCTTATTTAGCCTTACAGTTAATTTAGAAAGCGATTACCACCCCCTCCCATTTTCAGGTAGGGAAACCAAATGAACCCCAGAATTTGAATTGAATTCGTTAAGATTACATGCCAGGAAATGAGAGAGATAAGCCTAGGCTCAGGTTGCAGCAGATAGTAAAGCTTCAGGAAGAAAAAGGGATCTCCATCTGTAAAATCCCTGGGCTCACAGCACATTCAAGGTACTGTAATTAAGGTGGCCCCAGTTCCCCCCACTGAACAGGGAGGGGACCAATCTCTAGCTCTTATCAAACTCTATTGAGCTGAAGCTTTAATGAGTAGCAGCAATCTGTTATTTTCCTCTTGTTTGCCTTGCAAGTTTCTCTTTTAATTCACATGGAAAGAAGGAGAAGGAGATGAATATTAAAAGCTCACATCAAGGGACCTGGGGAGGCAGAGAGACAGGGACCTTCTCAGTATGCAGAGAAAGAAGCAGGGCTTTGACATGAGGCAAGATCTGGAGACCCAGAGACTGCGGATCTCTGACAAGCCTGACCTTGGGGAATGTTGCTCACCAGACAGCTTGGCTACTGGGAAGGGCCTGTTTTGGAATTGTCTGCTTTGTGTCAGCTCACCCAAAAATGACAACAGAAAGAAAGAAAGCATATTTGAGACCTTAAGGAAGCTGTTCTGAAGCTGGAAGCAAGGTGAGCACGAGTGCTTCTGGTACAGGACGTGTACTGGGAAGAGCAGTCCGGCTGGCCTGAATGGTAATGGAGTAAGGAAGATGGATGGAAATGGTCTCAGTGTCCGTAGCATCATTATCTTCATTGGTTCTTACTCAATTCTGGAGTGTGGGGGTGAGGGTCAGGTTCTCCATGTTAACTTCCTAATTGGTGAAAATCCAATTAGAATTTTCAGAGATCACAGAGACCAGTAAGTGATTGGAATGTTTTTGGTTGAAGGAGTCAGGGTTTTGGGGTGATGGTAATGGGTAAAGATCAGGTTTTGTGGCTGGAATAGCTTGCTTTACTATTGCTGTGATAAAACACTGACAAAAATCAACTTGGGGAGGAAGGGGTTTACACGTTCAGATGATAGTTCATCATTGAGTGAGGCCAAGAAAGGAACTCAAGCAAGGTAGGAACCTGGAGGCACAAACTGAGGTGGAAACCACAGAGGGACACTGCTTTCTGGCTTGCTTCCACAGCAAGTTTGCTTTATAATGTGATACAAGACCACCTGACCAGAAGTAGAACCACCCACAGTGGATCAGCCCTCCCATATCAATCATTAATCAAGAAAATGCCACACAGAACTGCTTGTAGCCAGTCTGATAGAGGTATTTTCTCAATTCCCTCTTCCCAGACAACTTCAACTTGTGTCAAATTAAGGAAGAAATTAACCAGTACAGTGGCTGTTTGTTAAGGCAACGAATGACTTTATACCAAGCTCAAAATTACATATGGCTGGCCTCTTTAAGTTCTGTCACATTGTATGGAGCATGGTGGTGCATGAATAATCTTTTGTCTTTATTCAAATGACCACAACAATGCAATTCAACACTTATTTACTAAGTACTTACTAAGAGAAACCTGGGAAGCTCTGTAAGGAGTTTGTCATGCTGATCACAGCAATGCCATCAGAGTTTATACACCTATTCCTTTGACCCTTGTTTCCTGAGCAGGTCTTCAGTTACTTGCTGGCATCACTGGTGATTCCCTTGGCCTTATGCGTTTCCATGATTGCAGGGCAGTGCTCAGCCTGTCCAAAGCACAAGTTTGAGGTGAGTGGAGTTGATGCTCCTGAGGAGAAGTCCAGTCAGCTAATGACAGATGGGAGTTGGGAGATAAATACCTTAACTTCCTGACCTCTTATACAGAACATCTCTGAATGTGTTCTACATAGTCTTCTAGACATTCCCAGTGAATCTGAACCTATTCCCACAGTATAGCAATGTCGACTTCCTGACTTTCCTCATTCCCCACTCCCAGTGCTTTTAGGGAATGTCTTCCAAATAAGGACTTGTAGTCAAATATTTGTGTTAAGGTCCAATTTTGGGAGAACATAACTTACAAGGAACAACGATAAATACAAAATAAACTGCTTATAGATACAAAAGATACAGTGTAAGAGCATTTGGGAAAGATGAGATGTGGCAGGAAAAGTGAGGGGTACACAGCTCAATATTTGCTTAAAAGAGCCTGCTTAGGAGACTAGCCTACTCAAAATGGTACTGTGCTGAGCTGAAGGATGTTCCCATAGATATATGTCCACCACAGTGTCAGAATATAACCTCAGCTGGTAATGGAGTATGTAAAGTTGGAGATTAGTTAAGATAAATATATTGAGCCAGTGAGCTCCAAACCCAAGGACTGATGACTAGAAGAGGAAATGATACAAAAAGACCATGCAATACCAGAGGAGAATGTTGTAGACTTATAACAAGGAATTCTTTTGGCTCCTAGAAGCCTCTAGAAATAAGAAAGAAGTACAAAGTTTTTCCTGGAGACTTCAGGGAAAGCATGGCTCAGGTGGCAGCTTGATTTTAAGCTCCCAGCTTCTGAAACCATGAGAGCAATAAATGTCTGTTGCTTCAAGCCACTGTGTTTGTAGTACTTTGTTATGGCAGCTGTAGGGAACTAGTACAGAGATGAAAACACAATAGACAAGAAACGTGAGAACATGGGGGACTATATATAAACGGTGATGTAAAAGCAAGGTGAATTCTTTTTTTGCTATTATGATTTCTTTTTAGTTCCCATTTTTCTTGCCTGCCCACAGTGTTCATTAACGAACGAGGTAGCAACCCTAAAGGGAATCTAGCAGGCAGTTTCTCCTTTCTTCTGCCTCACAGGCAGCCCTGGGGGCTGAGGCTGCAGAGCCAAGTCTGTGTTTGCTGTAGGCAGATGCCTGTTGTCTGGGCTCCAGCGTGAGGAGGATGGAGGACTTCAGAGAGTACTGAAGGCACTGAGAAATGTCAGCTGAATGCTCACTCAGTGTGTAGGGAGATGCTCTGCTGCCTAATGAGCTTTGAAACATATTTAGAAGGGAACATCAAAGCAACTGGTTAGGAACTTGGATAAGAAGCATAAGGAAAAGGAGAATACATTAGGTTAGGAGAGGAAAAAGAATGAGCAGGGTGGAGAGGGAGACAGCTGAGCCCCCATTTTCCTCCAGGGCCACCTTGCTGTTTCTCCTCTGCTGAGCAGTGTCCCTGATGAGGGCCTCTTGATCTACTTTCCTTTGGACTTGGGTTGTGCACACACTAAAGTTTGTAGGACATGCTTCAGTGATCAATGCATTGTGCATCCAAAGACATTCTCAATTTGCTACCTTCGTCTGTCTTCATTTAGAAGAAAATTTCACAAAGCAAACAAAAAACGAGGAGTGTGCCTGCCAGTGGCCTAGGGTGGTAAAATACGATCTTGAATTTCAACTCAGACCAAGTTTTGAAGAAGAAAAGGAAGGAGGAGGAAAAGGAGGAAGAAAAGGAGGGGAGAAGGCAGACTCAGTGCTGTCTCTTTTCAGAAACTGACCTCAGCACTCCTCTCACAGAGGCTGAGAACCTAGGACCCACCTCTTCATGTCTTCCAGCCACCAAATGCTTCCACCCCAGAAACTCTTTACTCACACAATGGTCTTATCTACAGTATCCTAGATATTGTGTTTGATGTGCTTTCCCATTTAATATCTCACCCAGTGCATGGGCAGTGCGTTCTACATTTAGTCAGAGACAGAAGTCATCTTTGGAAGACACATTTTACTAAAAGATGTTTAAAGGTTAACTTGAGATTTGAGGTTAGAGGTTTGACTACTCCAAGTCAGATACCAAAGGAGAGAAAGCCTGTTCTTTGCTTTCTTAGGGCACCAGTGGTGACTGCAGAATTGGAACCTGATAAAACAGGGAATTCTGAAATATTGGTTCACGAGGTTATCATACCTGGTCTAGCTCCTCTGCAATTTACCAAGGTTCTTTCAAAACCTTCTTTTAAAAAAATATAGTATTTTTGTTTATTTTTTGAGAATTCTATGTAACATGTAAACAATATATTTTATTATATATACCCCTACTTTCCCTATCTAGTTTCCCTGCCCCCAACACATCCCTCTCTAAACTTCATATCTTCTTTTTTAAAAATGAAATAAACACAATGAATAGAATTAGTCTGTATGTGCATGAGTATGGGACCATCTGCTGGAACATGAGCAACTTATCAATGGTCACACCCAAAGAAAGATGACTTTATCTTCCCCAGGAGTCATCAAACTACCAACAGCCTCTCAGATAGGGTTGGAACCTTGTGAACCCCTACGAAATCCATGCCAGGCTTTTGGCTGCTTGATCTTATGGAGGTCTTCTACAGATAACCACAGTTACTAAGTTCATAAGTTCAGTGGCCGTGTCAAGCCCTGAAGACCTTTCACGTTATTCCTCCACATCCCCCTCATCTTATATTCTTCCTGTTCCTTCTTCTGTGTTATTCCTTAAACTGGGGCATGTATATGCATGCGTGTGCATGCATGTGCCTGTGTGACATGTGTGTATGTGTGTGCGTGTGCATGTGTATTGATATAGACGTCTCACTTAGGGCTAAATATTCATTTTTTCTAAGCACTTTGACTCATCGCTTTTGCAAGTTTCTACATTAACCAGTTTCCACTGCAAAAAGAAGCTTCTCTGACCAAGGTCAAGAGCAGCCCAAATCTGTGTATAAAAATATGAATATTTAAAAAGCTGTTTGACAGCATGACCATTTAGTAAAACAATAGTAGCTCCTCCCCTGGGGACTATGACCTCCTCAGCCATGGGATTTTGACCAGGTTTATAGTACTAAGCACCTCCCTTCTGTGGAGCAGGCTCAAGTCCAAGCAGAAAGCAATTGGTTTCCCCCATAGTGATCATGTCACTTTTTTTTGAAGCAATAAGCCCATCTGACTTGGCAGATCCATAATATAGCTTGCAGGATCTGTGCTGGATCATTGACATCTTTCTCCTCCTATAGCGTTCATAGAGTCTTCTGGCAGTACCAAAACTAGCAAGCATGGAAGATACATCCCAGTCAGCCCAGGACATTCTTAAATGCTCTATGATTGCATGATATATTTAGAATATGGAATTCAGAGCAAGTTTAGCATTTCAGATAATAACACTACATACTCACTGCTGGCATAGTGCCAGCCAACTTTATAAAGTGGCTAATCACTTTGCCAGTGAGGAAATGAAAGCTTGCAAGGGTAAGATAAAGTCCCCAACATTACATAATTCAAAAGTGTCATAACCAGGATTTATTTGAACCTACACCTCTTTATTTCAAAGTCCAAATCCTTAACAAGGTTGAACTTCATACACTTCTCCCAATCCTTCTCATGGTTATTCTCTAGATAACTCCTCCCTCTCTTTCATTCTGACTTTTCAGTACTCAGCCATGGTCATGGGAAGCTTGCATAGGGTGGAGAAATGGGTAGAGTAAAGAGAAATGGCTGCTTTCATTTGTTTTCTTTCTATCTCCAAATAATACTTCATAAGTACTTTATTCAGCTGCTGGGTTACCTCTGGAGTGAGACCACTTGTGGTATTTCCTGGGCATCTCTGACAGCATCTGTTTTCATCTCAGAAAGTCTTTCTTTGAAATGTATGAAGATAAAGCCTCAAAATAGTAGATCTCTATATAAATATGTTTGAGAGCATCTGAGAGGAGTTATATCTCTCAGCCAGAATTTGCCCCCCTTTTTCCTTTTACTCTTAAGGCAGATACATCCCGGACACTAAACAGTTAGTTCAGTGTTGGCTCATGAGTTCTATTGGTACCACAAAAGGAGCTCACAAACATAATCTCTATCCTCTAAGATTCATCCATCTTTTGTCTGTTCCCTTGTGGAAATATGACTGCAGGAAATGGATGGAGCGATAAGAAGGTGGAGGACTGGGTTATTAGCCTCTGATTTTCCAGGGTCAAAACTAGATTGACCAAGAGAACAAGATGCATTGAGAGATACCTGGGCTCCAGGTAAATATGTGGCAGGTTAGATGTGCGACTAGGATAGCAGTGCCCCTGAAGGATGTTTGAATGGATAGCTACCATATAGTATTGAGTCAGTTAGTTCTGAAACCAGGGATGGAGTCATAAGCTGAGACCCTGAGAACCAAGCCCTCACTTCCTACAAGGCTATCTGGAACTCCATGATGTAAGTCACATGTCTATGCTCTAAGATGATCTTGGCAGAATACCGCTCCCCCTCCCTTCTCCTCTTCCCCCATCTCTCTCTACCACGTTTCAGCTCTTTCTCATCTTTTTTCTTTTGATTTTTTTTCCTGGCAGTCCCTGGAATTGAACCTATGTTGCCATGCATGCTATGCAAACACTCAACTGCTGAACTGCAGCCCAGTTTCCCTCATTTCCATTTATTGCTTCAAAGCACAGAAATATCTACTTGATCACCCTCCATTTTTCCATGACAGATCATATCCAAAACAAACGAATAGATAGGAAGTGGTCATGAGGCTGCCTCTAGGAGAAGGCTCTGGAGTCCTAAGTATCTTAGAGGAACTCTAGTGGGTGAGACTGCGACTGGATTTGACATCAGTGATGGTAACAATCCTTTCTGCTGGGGCCTATTGCGTATGTGTCTATTATGTATTTTAAAAGTCCCTCCCATTGACCCATTAGCCATCAGGGCGTGGTCTCCATGAACTCCTTGGTCTAGGGCAGTGGTTCTCAACTTCTCACCCTTTGGGAGTCTAACAACCTTTCACAAGGGTCACATATCAGATATTCTGCATATCAGATATTTACATTACAATTTATAACAGTAGCAAAATTATAGTTATGAAGTAGCATTGAGATAATATTATAGTTGGGGGTCAGCACTACATGAGACACTGTATGAAAGGCTCAAAGCATTAGGAAGGTTGAGAACCACTGGTCTAGACTGAGTGTAGACAGCTGATTACATGGCTATCTATTTTCTTCCTCTCTTGGTCTCCGCCTGGCAGATTTCTGGGCTGTCAGAAGTGTTTCTAAGCAGAAAGTGAGAGGGACAGCCTCCAGTACAGAACCGTCTAGGACATCTCTTAAGAGACATGTCAAGGTGGAAATACGGGAGTGGGCGGGTGGGTAGGTGGGAGGTGGAATTCCCTCATAGAGGTGGGGGAGGGGGAGGGGATAGGTGGTTTCCAAAGAGGAGACCCAGAAAGGAGGAAACATTGGAAATGTAAATAAAGTATCAAAAATAAAAAATAAAAAAAAGAGACATGCAGATGTAAGTGGGAAGTCTTCACATCTGACCCTTTCATCTCACTGATTAATGTTTCTGATTGAGTTTGCTCTCTGTGTATTCCTCATCCAGTCAAGAATGGTTTGCTTCTGTTTCTTCTACCTGCTTATAAGAGAGCACAAAGCGACTCACCCATCTTTTTTATGTCAGCACATTTAGTTTCCCAGTATTGTCAGAGCACCAGGGTCCCTAGACTACCATATTTTAGCAGCTAAGGGCAAGTACCTGTGTAACCCCTTCCTGCCTCTCTGTAGCTCTGAAGTTCTCACTTCCTTGTTCTCTTTCTCCTTCCAGAGTCTCCTGTACTTTCTCATCTTATATTTTATCTCCCATGCTCACCTGTCCCCTTACAAGCTTCACTGTAATGAACTAATCTCATATTCTTAATCTGAATTAGGATATAATAATAATAATAATAATAATAATAATAATAATAATAATAATAATAAAAGATGTAGACTTTAGAGACAGACTGTGTTCAAAGCTGTGTTCAAATCAAAGCTCTGCCGTGTAATTTGGAGCATCTTGCTCAGATGGCAGAACCTCACCATCAGCAACATTCTAGCTGATGGAGCTGCTGTGAAGATGAATTACAGCCTTCAATGAGTGATTGCTCTTAGCATTATTGCTTGCTCATTACTTGCTACTCCTCAAACTTTCTTTGATCTCTACTTTCTAACCTGACATGGGAGTCAAGCTGAAAATGGAAGTTGAGTATCTTAGAGTAAATAGATCCAAGGGTCCTAGTCTTTAGTGGAGACTAAATTCAGAAGAAGGAATCTCCAAAGAAGACCCCTTTCCTTAAAGATTCACTATAAACCAGATTCTGTAGCATGTTTTAATGCATATCCTTGTTCACCTCATAATAACCCTACAAGAGATACTATTCTTCCACCCCATCATTCATGGAAAATATTTGAAGAAGACAATTTAATATTCCTGGAACTAAACAAAGAGTAGCTACAAATCCAGCTTGTTAACTCAGGTTTCTTTGTTGTTTATAAATTAAATTTAAGAGATACTTGGAACTAGGAGAAAGAGATCTAGACTATTCTCCCCTGGTTCTGCTCCCTAGTAGCTTCCCACTGGGATAGGAGTATCTGCCAGGCTATGCTAGTATTTGGGCATGTCCACAGCTAGTCCTCTAGGTCCTATCCCAGTGATTAGAGGAGAACACACAGGGTGTTTAGGGGCAAGGAGAATACAATGGGAGAAGAGTTAGCTCAAGAACATGGCACTCAAGAATTACTCAGAAAGAGACAGAAGGCTGCAGAATGGTGGAATGAAAGCAAAATGCTTGCACAGGAACATTTACTGCGAATAATTTGCAAAGGCCTCATAGCTGAGCCTACATAAAAGCTGACCAAAAGTGCAATTTTCTAGACTTAAGAAATTAGTCAGAGGACACAGAAGAGTAGGGACAAATTAAGTACCCTGCTCCAAACTCACAAAATGAACACCAGGTGCCAGAGACCTTGGCCATGAGGGGACTATGGATATCTATGTCTGAAGAAAAAAAGGGAATAGCCATTTCTGTAGTGAACTCTTCTTGGATCTGTATGCCTCTCCACATTATTAAAGGACATCTATCCAGGGCCTTGGGAAAAGAATCTTGCTATCTCTTACACGGTCTTGGATTGGGCCAGCACCAGAAAATGTCACAGGAGGAGATAGATATACAGAGCAAGGTGAATTTCAAAGACCGGATTTGGAAATAGAAATGAAAGTAGAGGTACCATTTTATTGAAGACCCCAAATTAGCTTTTATGCAGGCCCCTCTGTTCTTTTGAGAGTGGAATCTGGTCTTCACTGGAAGGGCCTCTAAGGCCTGATGAGCCAGTAGAAGACTGACTGTAGGTCGAGCTGGAGGCCGGGAGGAAATGCTACAAGGAAAAGTGACACATGGAGACTGCAGGAGTGAGATTGTGGTGGGAGTTAGAACTCATCCTGTCTTGGAGGCAGGAGTCAGGGCAAAAGAAAAAGTAGAGGGACTCCCCTCTCTTAAATGACCACATACCTCCTGGGTTTCCAAACTTGCTTTGATTGTTTCTGAGAAAAAAACCTGCCTTAGTTAAAGGTTCTGTTTTTTTTTTTTTTTTACTTTATTTATTTAAAATTTTTTATTGGATATGTTCTTTATTTACATTTCAAATGTCATCCCCTTTCCCGGTTTCCTCCTCACCCAGAAATCCCCTGTCCCATTCCCCCCTCCCCCTGCTTCTATGAGGGTGTGCCCCCACCCACCCACTCCTGCCTCCCTGCCCTCGAATTCCCCTACTCTCAAGCATTGAGCCTTCACAGGACCAAGGGCTTCTCCTCCCATTGATGCCTGACAAGGCCATCCTCTGCTACATATGTGGGTGAGCCATGGGTCCCTCCATGTGTACTCCTTAGTTGGTAGTTTAGTCCCTGGGAGCTCTGGAGGGGAGGTCTGGTTGGTTGATATTGTTCTTCCTATGGGGTTGCAAACCCCTTCAGCTCCTTCATAAAGGTTCCATTTTACTTTTCAGGACAAAGAATGCCCAACCTTGAGTGGGCACTGTCATCTTGGCTGCTAAGGTAGGAGCCATTTAAGAAAGCCAAGTCATGTGAGCCCTGGACACTTGAGCCTCTTTCATGTGAGATTTGGCTATGTCAACCCTGAAGAGTCAGTGCTAGCATGCAAGCAGTGCTAGCGAAGGCAGAAGTATGCTTCTTGTGTGGGCCCAGTTCTAACTCTCTCTCCCATGTCCTGCAAAGTTGAAACTTGTTTGTAACCTTCACCTTGGACACTCCTTGACCCACCTCAAGAGCATCTATCAGCCTCTGAAAGGTGACTTGTGATCTCACCTTCTTTAAAAAGAACAGCCATGATGCTAAGGAAAACCATGAACTGTGGGCTCAGTGACCCTGGAGGTTCTTCATTTCCTACATCTTTTGGGGGGTTGGACGATCTGAAGAATTCTTAAAAGCTAGGTCACCCTTGAAGTTCTGGGAGACTTTGATTAGCTCCTCTCTCCAGGTATTTACTGACCAATGCATTTCCCTCCTTTTTGGCTCTAGGGTACCACGAGGGTCCTATTGTCTTAGGACATCCTTTTAAGGCTCAGTGCCCCCTAAGGGTGTGTGGAGGCAGAAAACGCCTAGGGACCTCCAGAACTTTTCAAATATCACTGCTTTTCAAATATCAAGCTGTTTGCAAGTTCCCCAGGGATGGGAGAAGAACCTCAGTTCTACATTTCTAGGGAGCTCTTAAGCCAGGAGTTCATATGCACATGTGTGTGAGCACACATGTACATGGAGACATGTATGTGAGCACGCATGTACACACATACACACACACACACACACACACACACACACACACACACACACACACACACATCTTTAAAGAGCCAAATAACAAATATTTTCAGTATTTTAGTTCATAATGAGGCAGAATAGGCAAGGCTGGGTTTTCCAATCACATTTTCTGTCTTTAGTGAAGAGCTGGGTTTAGCAGGATGAATACCGTAAACTAGCATGCTTATGCCACCTGACCCCTCCCAAGTTCGGAAAAAATTTCTTTCCAATTTTAGGGACACAGAATGTCCAGCTCTGGTTGTCATTTGGCCTTCCAAGGTGGTGACCAACTCTACCATCTTATGTGACCTGGTTTCAAGGGTATCCAGCTCGTATGAGCAAAGCACCAGGCTGTTAACTAACTGCCCTGGTGCCAGAGCTGAAGCTCAGAGAGCACACACAAAAGTCTTGAACCAGGCACCACAGCTGACAGGCATCCTAAACAAGCCTCCTATGCAAAATTCAGCCCTTACTTTCTTGAGGAGCCACTCTGAGACCTGCCCTGTTGGCTACCTACCTTTTGTTAGAGCCAATATAGCCTCATTCATTTGGCATTATTTTTGGCTTGTACATGTGCACAGGTGGGTGCATGCATGTGTAATTTCTGTCCTGAAATTGAGAAAAGATTCCTAGGATGGCTTGTAACAACATGGCTACTGTTGCAGTTGCTCAGAGTTGCTGTCGTAGTTGCTAATGAGAGTAGATGGAGACTATTGCAGGCCAGACTTGGCTCTGAATTCTCTCCTACACAACGTAAAGAGAATGATAAGCTTCAGCCAACTTGAGGACTTTCAGAGTTCCTCCGTGAGGATTATGGGAGAGCTGTTCTCCTGGGTAGACCGCTGATGCATCTGCATATGCAGAGTGCAGGCCCCTTCTCATAGGCGGGACTAGATAACACTTATTTTTACCCACAGAGGGCCTGGGGGAGATACAATGCAGATGGAAACTTGACCTATGAATTTTTCAGTGGCATTTATACGTTTTGTTTTTAGTCCAGGAGGAAATCCTCTTCCTTGAGGCTGAATTGTTATGTTAAATGACCCAAAAGAACATGACCTGTTTTCACTAATTTTCTTTCCCCTGAAACTCTCTCCCTGTATTTGGAAGGGAATGAAGATTAAGAGGAGTCTAGAGTCCTGGTTATGACCATCCTTTGAACCCAGACATTGCCCCCTTCTGAATAAGCACGCCACCTTCTGCCTGGGCCTGCTTGTCCTAGATCAGTCATCATGCAAAGTCATTAATTTATGACTTCTTCTGTGGGGAAGGAAGAGACTGAAATCAGAAAATTAAAGACAGCTAAGGCTGTGATTTAATGACATGTACCAACTCAGTATTTGATTAAGAATTCTGGTTTTACAAGGAATATGCACAGGCTGGACCTGGTCCTCCCAGCTCCTATGCAGCAGATGTGCAGCTTGACCTTCATGTGGGTCCTGAACAACTGAAACGGGGGCTATCGCAAAAGCCATTTCCTCTATGTGGGACACGTTCTTCTAGCTGGGCTGCCTTGTTTGGCCTCAGTGGGAAAGGAAGTACCTAGCCTCACAGAGACTTGAAGTGCCAGTAGGGGTAAGGTACACAGGGTGCCCCCACTCGTTCAGAGGAGAAGAGGAGGGGAATGGGGGAAAGGAATGTGGGAGGGGGTGACTGGGAGGAGCAGAGAGCATCTGAGCTGTCTGAAGGAGGCATGGAATGGACACTCTGCAGTTTCTTGAGCCATCTGAGGGCTGTGCAGTCTGCTCTAGGTTTTCAGCTTTCATGTGTTATCACCTAAGCTAGGGTGGCCTTTTGGTGAAGCAACTGTCATTGAGTTATTTCTGCTCCTATATGTAACTCCTCACACATATTCTTGGAAATATCCTGATAATACTTAATGGTTTATGTATCCTCACTTTGGGGTATCATTGGTCCCCTACCTAGGGTGAGTAGACATTTGTCTATGCATCCACGGAAATAGTTTCAAACAACACTCCAAGGGTCGTGCACTGTCAAGTGTTCTTTCGTTATTATCCAATCTGCTCTTCTACCATTACAAGAACTTGTGCATCTTTCTTTTAGTACATAAATATATCTATTTCTTTTAAAACTAGTAAATGTTATTCTGATATACTATAATCTAATAAATTGCCATTTGTTTGACTCTCCAGTTGTTGGAACACATCCATGAATGAAGCTGAGTGAGAAGATTTCTGAGACTTTGTGAAAAACTCCAAGTAAACAAGATAAGAGTGTTTGATCTCTCTTCTTCTATAACATGGGCAGCTTTTGGAATGTGTGTAGTAGATAAGAGTGAGCACACTTAAGATTATTTATTACAGCTGGTTATTGTTATTAATTTATATGCCTCATTGGAAAAACATGTTTTTGTCACATGAAGCAAAGTTGTGGTTGTACAACTAAGTTGACTCTTATTAACTTTCAGAGTATAAGTTTTTTGATACTTTGAATAAAGGTGACTATTGCATGAGACTTTAATCTGTTCCATTTTTAGGCCCTGCTCTCCAAGGTTCATGCCACCAACTAGAGTGGCAACATTAAATTCTCAATTTTCTCATTATTTCAATAAGGATAATAATGGTACCTGTTTCACAGGGGTGTTGTAAAGGTTGAATTAATTTCTATTTGGAAAGGATTTAATATAGTATTCACTGTGTTTTTAAAAACCAAATGATTATAATTATATATAATTCATATCTCCTACCTACACTTGAAGAAATTACAGGTTTACATGATGCCAACTCATAGAGTTAAGAATGAAAACAGAATGCATGACTAGCAGTAGACAGACCAGAAATACTTGTATCATTGCAAAGTGGCCGTACTATACTTACTCCCAAATGTTAAGAGTCATCAAGTTAGACAATGTACCAGATTTATCTAAAAGATAAATTTTCATTTGGACCAGAATGAGCTTTTTTTTTTTTTTTTTAGTGGATCATGGACATAGCAAAGGTGTGACAGAGTTGGATATGTAGTTTGTGCAATGGTAAACTAATCATCTGAATGAAGGTTATAAGTCATGATTTTGATAAACTATCACAAACATAGTAGAAAGTACAGTTGGCATAAAATTCTAAAACATGGACTTAGCTTGGGCTCTTCTACTAACAGACTTATGACTAAGTCCATGTTTTAGAATTCTATTTTTCTTACCTGTAAGAGAATTTTCAAGACTTTTTAATGAGTTTTAAATAAGATACCAGAATCACCTAAGAATTCTTTACTGAGATCTAGGTGCTGAGTACATGAGATGATCACGATACATACTTGTTAATATACTTAATTAAGCAGGAAGGGAGCATAACTGTTCAGGTTCCAGTCATATAAATTCAAAGATAGGATGTGGCTCTCCTGCTGGGTTCTGTACAGGCTCTCCCTTGTGTCCTTTGTGCTGATCTAAGCGCTGGATGTGGTATAAAGAACACAGAAGTTACATGGCTGCCTTTACGTCTTTGTAATATCTGAAGGGCCTCTGTATGACCCAAGACAAATTCTTCCTGACTTTTTAGATGATAAATTGGGAAATTTGTCTTCAATACACAAAACTTTTGCCTACAAAGGTGAGCAGAGAGAGGATATTCCCAATAAATTCTCTGGCCTGGGGTACATGTAAGGGTGGTGATGGTGAACCACATTGGGTGCCCACAGGTTTCACATCTTAGGAGAGTAAGTGGTTGAGACAACTTACCTGAATCTTTTACTGGGTCATAGAAGGAAAGAACTTTGGGTCATTATTCAGTTCACTAATTAAGATACTTTAATCATTTTTTTTCCTGAATTTTTATTGGATATTTTATTTGTTTACATTTCAAATGTTATCCCCTTTCCCAGTTTTCCCTCCAGAACCCTCCTATCCCATCCTACCCCATTCTGCTTTTATGAGGGTGCTCCCCTACCCACCCATCCACTCCCACCTCCCTGCCCTGGCATTCCCCTACATTGCGGCATCGAGCCTTCACAGGACCAAGGGTCTCTCCTCCCATTAATGTCCCACAGACCACCTTCTGCTACATATGCAGTTGGAGCCATGGGTACCTCCACATACACTTATTGGTTGGTGGTTTAGTCCCTGGGAGCTCTGGGGGTCTGGTTGGTTGATATTGTTGTTCTTCCTATGGGGTTACAAACTCCTTGAGCTCCTTTAGTCCTTTCTGTAACTGCTCCATTGGGGACCCATGCTCAGTCCAATGGTTGGCTATGGGCATCAACCTCTATATTTGTCAGGCTCTGGCAAAGCCTCTCAGGAGACAACTATATTAGGTTCCTGTTAGTAAGCACTTCTTGGCATTTGCAATAGTGTCTGGATTTAGTGTCTGTATGTGGGATGGATACAAAGGTGGGGCAGTATCTGGATGGCCTTTCCTTCAGTCTCTGCTCCACACTTTGTCTCTAATTTTTCTCCTGTGAGTATTTTTGTTCACACTTCTAAGAAACACTGAAGCATCCACATTTTTGTCTTCCTTCTTAGGCTTCATATGGTCTGTGAATTGAATCTTGGGTATTCGAAACTTTTGGACTAATATCCACTTATCAGTGAGTACATGCCGTGTTTGTTCTTTTGTGACTGAGTTACCTCGCTCAGGATGATATTTACAAGTTCCATCCATTTGCCTGCAAATTTCATGAAGTCATTGTTTTTAATAGCTGAGTAGTATTTCATTGTGTAAATGTACCACATTTTCTGTATCCATTCCTCTGCTGAGGGACATCTGGGTTGTTTACATCTTCTGGCTATTATAAATATGGCTGCTATGAACATAGTGGAGCATGTGCCTTTATTACATGTTGGAGCATCTTCTAGGTATATGTCCAGGAGTGGTATAGCTGAGTCCTCAGATAGTACTATGTCCAGTTTTCTGCGGATCCACACAAAATGATTTCCAGAGTGGTTGTACCAGCTTGTAATCCCACCAGCAATGGAGAAGTGTTCCTCTTTCTCTACATCCTCATGAGCATCTGCTGTCACCTGAGTTTTTGCTCTCAGCCATTCTGATTGGTGTAAGGTACAATCTCAGGGTTGTTTTGATTTGCGTTTCCCTGATGATTAAAGATGTTGAACATTTCTTTAGGTGCTTCTGAGCAATTTGAGTTTCCTCAGTTGAGAATTCTCTGTTTAGCTCTGTTCCCTATTTTTTAATAGGGTTATTTGGTTCTCTGGAGTCTAACTTCTTGAGTTCTTTGTATATATATTGGATATTAGCCCTCTATCAGATGTAGGATTGGTAAAGATCTTTTCCCAATCTGTTGGTTGCCGTTTTGTCCTATTGACAGTGTCCTTTGCCTTACAGAAGTTTTGCAATTTTATGAGGTCCTGTTTGTCAATTCTTGATCTTAGAGCATAAGCCATTGGTGTTCTGTTTCAGGAACTTTCCCCCTGTGCTCATGTGTTCGAGACTTTTTCCCCCTTTCTCTTCTATTAGATTCAGTGCATCTGGTTTTATGTGGGGGTCCTTGATCCATTTGGACTTGAGCTTTGTACAGGGAGATAGGAAAGGATCAATTTGCATTCTTCTGCATGTTGACTGCCAGTTGATCCAGCATCATGTGTTGAAAATGCTGTCTTTTCATCCACTGGATCATTTTAGCTCCTTTGTTGAATGTCAAGTGACCATAGATGTGTGGACCCATTTTTCAGTTCTATTCCAGTGATCTACCTGCCTGTTGCTGTACCAATACCATGCAGTTTTTATCACTATTGCTCTGTAATATAGCTTGAGGGTCAGGGATGCTGATTCCCCCAGAAGTTCTTTTATTGTTGAGAATAGTTTTTGCTATCCTGGGTTTTTTGTTATTCCAAATGAATTTGAGAATTGCTCTTTCTAAGTCTATGTAGAATTGAGTTGGAATTTTGATGGGGATTGCATTGAATCTGTAGATTGCTTTCAGCAAGATGGCCATTTTTACTATGTTAAACCTGCCAATTCATGAGAATGGGAGATAGTTCCACCTTCTGAGGTCTTTGATTTCTTTCTTCAGAGACTTGAAGTTCTTGTCATACAGCTCTTTCACTTGTTTGGTTAGAGTCACACCAAGATACTTTATATTGTTTATGACTATTGTGAAGGGTGTCATTTCCCTAATTTCTTTCTCAGCCTGTTTATCCTTCAAGTATAGGAAGGCTACTGATTTGTTTGAGTTAATTTTATATCCGGCCACTTTGCTGAAGTTGTTTATCAGCTACAGCAGTTCTCTGGTGGAGTTTTTCGGGTCACTTAAGTATACGATCATATCATCTGCAAAGAGTGATATTTTGATTTCTTCCTTTCCAATCTGTATCCCTTTGACCTCCTTTTGTTGTCTAATTGCTCTAGCTAGAACTTCAGGTACTATATTGAATAGATAGGGAGAGAGTGGGCAGCCTTGTCTGGTCCCTGAATTTAGTGGGAATGTTTCAAGTTTCTGTCCATTTAGTTTGATGTTGGCTACTGGTTTGCTGTATATTGCTTTTACTATTTATGTATAGTCCTTGAATTCCTGATCTTTCCAAGACTTTTATCATGAAGGGATGTTGAATTTTGTCAAATGTTTTTCAGCATCAAATGAAATGACCATGTGGTTTTTTTTCTTTGAGTTTGTTTATGTAGTGGAATACATTGATGGATTTCCAGGTATTGAACCATCCCTGCATCCCTGGGATGAAGCCTACTTGATTGTGGTGAATGATCGTTTTGATGTGTTCTTGGATTCGGTTTGTGAGAATTTTATCGAGTACTTTTGCATTGATATTCATAAGGGAAATTGGTCTGAAGTTTTCTTTCTTTGTTGGGTCTTTGTGAGGTTTTGGTGTCAGTGTAAGTGTGGTTTCATAGAACAAATTGGTAGTGTTCCTTCTGTTTCTATTTTGTGGAATAGTTTGGAGAGTATTAGTATTAGGTATTTTTTGAAAGTCTGATAGAATTCTGCACTAAACCCATCTGATCCTGGGCTTTTCTTGTTTGGGAGATTTTAATGACTGCTCCTATTTCTTTAGGGATTATGGGAGTGTTTAGATGGTTTATCTGATCCTGACTTAACTTTGGTATTTGGTATCTGTCTAGAAAATTGTCCATTTCATCCAGATTTTCCAATTTTGTTGAGTATAGGCTTTTGTAGTAGGATCTGATGATTTTTTGAATTTCCTCAGATTCTGTTGTTACATCTCCCTTTTCATTTCTGATTTTGTTAATTTGGATACTGTATCTGTGCCCTCTGGTTAGTCTATCTTGTTGATTTCCTCAAAGCACCAGCTCCTGGTTTAGTTGATTCTTTGTATAGTTCTTTTTGTTTCTACTTGGTTGATTTCAGCCCTGAGTTTGATTATTTCTTGCCTTCTACTCCTCTTGAGTGTATTAGCTTCTTTTTGTTCTAGAGCTTTCAGGTGTGCTGTTAAGCTGCTAGTGTATGCTCTCTCCAGTTTCCGTTTGGAGGCACTCAGAGCTATGTGTTTTTCTCTTAGCACTGCTTTCATTGTGTCCCATGAGTTTGGGTATGTTATGCCTTCATTTTCATTAAATTCTAGAAAGTCTTTAATTTCTTTCTTTATTTTTTCCTTGACCAAGTTATCATTGAGTTGAGCATTGTTCAGCTTCCATGTGTATGTGGGCTTTCTGTTGTTTTTGTTGCTATTGAAGACCAGCCTTAATCCATAGTGATCTGATAGGAGGTATGGGATTATTTCAATCTTCTTATATCTGTTGAGATTTGTTTTGTGATTGATTATATGGTCAATTCTGGAGAAAGTACCATGAAGTGCTGAGAAGAAGGTATATTCTTTTGATTTAGGATGAAATGTTCTGTAGATATCTGTTAAATCTCTTTGGTCCATAACTTCTGTTAGTTTTACTGTGTCTCCATTTAGTTTGTGTTTCCATTGTCTGTCTATTGATGAGAGTGGGGTATTTAAGTCTCACATTATTATTATATGAGCTGCAATGCGTGCTTTGAGTTTTAGTAAAGTTTCTTTTATGAATGTGGGTGCTCTTGCATTTGAGGTATAGATGTTCAGAATTGAGAGTTCTTCTTTGTAGATTTTTCCTTTGATGAGTATGAAGTGTGCTTCTCTATATTTTTTAATGACTTTTGGTTGAAAGTCGGTTTTATCCAATATCAGAATGGCTACTCCAGCTTGTTTCTTGGAACCATTTGCTTGGAGAATTGTTTTTCAGCCCTTTACTCTGAGGTAGTGTTTGTCTTTGACACTCAGGTGCGTTTCCTGTATACAGCAAAATGCTGGGTCCTGTTTATGTATCTAGTCTTTTAGTCTATGTCTTTTTATTGGGGAATTGAGTCCATTGATGTTAAGAGATATAAAGAATAGTGATTGTTGCTTCCTGTTATTTTCAATGTTATTTTTATGTTTGTGTGGCTATCTTCTTTTGGGTTTGTTTATAGAAGATTACTTTCTTGCTTTGTCTAGGGTGTAGTTTCTCTCCTTGTGTTGGCGTTTTCCATCTATTATCCTTTGTAGAGCTGGGTTTGCAGAAAGATATTGTGTAAATTTTGTTTTGTCATGGAATATCTTTGTTACCATCTATGGTAATTGAGAGTTTTGCTGGGTATAGCAGTCTGGACTGGCATTTGTGGTCTCTTAGGTTCTGTATGAGATCTGACCAGGATCTTCTCACTTTAATAGTCTCTGGTGAGAAGTCTGGTGTAATTCTGATAGGTCTGCCTTCATGTGTTACTTGACCTTTTCCCTTACTGCTTTTAATATTCTTTCTTTGTTTTGTGTATTTGGTGTTTTGACTATTATGTGATGGGAGGAATTTCTTTTGTGGTCCAATCTATTTGGAGTTCTTTAGGTTTCTTGAATGTTTATGTTCATCTCTTTCTTTAGGTTAGGGAAGTTTTCTTCTATAAATTTGTTGAAGATATTTACTGGCCCCTTAAGTTGGGAATCTTCACTCTCTTCTATACCTATTATCCTTAGGTTTGGTCTTCTCATTGTCTTTTGGATTTCCTGGATGTTTTGGGTTAGGAGCTTTTTGAATTTTGAATTTTCTTTGACTGTTGTATCAATGTTTTCTATGGTATCTTCTGTACCTGGATTCTCTCTTCTATCTCTTGTATTCTGTTGGTGATGCTTACATCTATGACTCCTGATCTCTTTTCTAGGTTTTCTATCTCCAGGGTTGTTTCCCTTTGTGATTTCTTTATTGTTTCTATTTCCATTTTTAGATCCTGGATGGTTTTGTTCATTTCTGTTTGATTGTATTTTCCTGTAATTATTTAAGGGATTTTTGTATTTCCTCTTTAAGGGCTTCTAGCTGTTTACCTGTGTTCTCTTGTATTTCTTTAAGGGAGTTATTTATGTCCTTCTTAAATCTTCTATCATCATCATATTATGTGATTTTAAATCTGAGTTTTGCTTTTGTGATGTGTTGGGGTATCCAGGGCTCACTGTGTTGGGAGAACTGGTTTCTCATGATGCCAAGTAGCCTTGGTTTCTTTTGCTTACCTTCTTGTCCTTGCCTTTCATCATCTGGTTATCTCTGGTGTTAGCTGGTATTGCTCACTCTGACTGTGACTTTTCTCTCCTGCAAGCTTCTGTGTCAGTACTCCTGGGAGACCAGCTCTCTCTGAGAGAAATTTGTGTTAGGAGAGAAGTGGTACAGGGTCAGCTCTGGGGTACAGAGAGAAACCAGAAGTGTCCTGTGTCTAGCTGTTCCTTTGTTCCTGTGTCCTGATGGCTCTGAGAGGGTCGCTCTTGGGCCATGAATTTGAACAGAAGTGGTGGTCTTGCCTGTGCTGGAAGATGTGTTGGCACTCCTGGGAGACCAGCTCTCTCCTGGCACTATTTGGTATGGAGCCCTGTGGCATAGGCTCAGGACCCTGGCCTCAGATGGAGATCAGAAGGCTCCTGTCCCAGGGTGCTCTTTGGTCCCTTTGTCCTGAGGGTTCAGAGAGGGTCCATCTAAGCAGAAGTGCTGGTCTTACATCTACTCACAGGCTTGTCCACACTCCTAGGAGGCTAGTTCTCTCCAGGTGCTATTTGCATAAGGAGCCCTGTGATACAGGATCAGGTCCCTAGCTGCAGACTCACTTTAATCATTTTTATACCACTACAAAAGAAATGATGAAGTGTCTGTATTTTTTATGGATTATATTATTCCAGTATCTGTGATCAGATGTGAAATTATGATCTTTACAGATTACAGCGGTAATCACATCAAACTGAGGTCATCAGGGTAAGTACTAGTACAGTATGACTGCTGTTCTCATAATAATGGGTATGAACACAGAAAGGGACACACATAGGAAAAAGATGGTGTGAAGACTCAGAGAGAATGCTCATGTGCAGCATCAAAGTGACAGAACTAAGGGATGCTTGAGGCTCCCAGAAACCAGGAGGCCTCAGAGTGATTCCTCCCTAGCACCTTCAATGCCAGCATGGCTCTGTCAGTGCTGTGGTTCGTACTCCCAGCCTTCAGAACCATGAGGTAGTAGATTTTCATTATTCCAAAGTATCTAGTTTTAATGCTTTGTTATGGAAACTCAAGGAAACTAGTAGACACACAGTCTTGTAGCAAATGTTGTGGTAAAGATGCATACACGTAGAAAAAATAGTAGCCCCTGCCATTCTGGAGTTGATAAAAATTCTAAGGATGATAAGACAATTTGAAATAAAGTTTAAAATTTGACCAGCATAAATAATATGACAAAATAGGTGGAAAAAGAAAGTTTATGCATGATTGGAAAATAAAACAACAAAAGAAAAAATATACTAAACCATTTCATTTGCTAAAGATGTTTGAGGCTTCTTTCGTCTTAAATTGACTTATTGCTACGATTTTGCATTACTGTTCAGAAGGTAGATCTAGCTATCAGATAATAAAAAGAAATCTTAGCTGTTGATGCCCAAACTCACTGAAAAGTTATGTAATTGGTGGGAGATGGGGTTCTGTGTCTTCTCATCTAGGCTTCAGGTCAGAGGCAGGATGTGGGTTGGGTTTCCACTGCACCTACTTTGTTCTCAGGTTCACATGCCCTTTGGGCACCAGAATAACTCTGCTGAGGTCTAGTCTTCTTTCACATTTCCCATACCTCACAGACAGGGAAGGTGCTCAAGCACTGGGGTATGTGTGTCTGTATGTGTGTGCATGTGTGTGTATGTGTGTGTGCGTGTGTGTGTGTATATGTGTGTTTGTGTGTGTGTGTGTGTGTGTGTATGTATGTGTGTGTATGCTTGGGTGTGTACATGTATACACACACAAAACACTAAGAATCTAGAACAAAGGTGAAGAATTTTATATTTTTATAAATGAAAGAAAGAACTGTCCCCTCCTATTGTCAAACTTGGAGCTGTTCTTTTCATATGCAATCCAAATTCTTGGAGTATAGAGTTGAAAGATGCCTGGGAAATGTAGATCATTTTGCAAAACAAAGAATTTGTTTTTTTGCAAAAATAAAAACAAGAAAACCCAACCAACCCAAACAACCAAACCAAAAATAACAAAACTATTTGGGACTTCCCTTCAAGGCCTATTAGAAAACAATGTTGTATTTTTATGAACTTATATTTACCCATGTGCAGGAAGGAGATGCAAGCAAAAGGGGAAAGTTGTGGGTGGGGTTATGGCAATATACTTTAAAGCTAAAGTGACGTTGTCCAGTGAAGACATGCTCTACTCTGTATCAGGCACTCATCATATCGCATTAGCTTTCTGTCCTTTTGGAAATAAGCAAGGAATATGCATACATGAGCAGAAAGACAGGCATAAAAGCCCCCAAATCTCATATTTTCCATGAGAATGAAAAGAAAGAAACACATAGTTTGTGTCTGTTTCTATGATTAGTTTTAGCCAATGAACAGTGCCTAAATGTGTTTTCTTCTAGTGGTAATCAATTCAATCTAGTAAAATTTATTCTAACAATTGCTCATTATGGACCAATTCTGGGTTAGTCACTGAATCATAATATTATGGACACTCTCTGCTTTCAAGGAATTTATGAATTGATGTCAAACACTATGGGAGAAATGAAGCTATAGGAATATGGACAGCAAGGGTCAGAGAAATGGTTTAGCAGACAAAAGTGCTTGCCACCAATCCTGATGATCTGAGTTCTTATTCCTGGGATCAACATAGGAGAAGTAAACCAACTTCTTAATTCTTACAACTTGTCATATGACCTCTACATGACTCCATACAATTGATATAAAAAAAAAAAAGAGAGAGAAAGAAGGGCAGCTAAAGTCCTTAGTCATGGCTTCACATGAGAGATATTGGGAAACTTCAATAACAGACTGAACACCATCAAAAGTGCATATGTAATTGTTTTAGGTTGTGTCCAGGTGCTGATGTTTCTATAATCTCCTCACATAGTTTTAATGTACTGTGATGGTTTGAAAACCACTGTCCTGAGGGAGTAGAGAGAAGCAGGATGTTGAGAGCCATGTAAGGGAGAGCCAGGGAACATCAAGGTTTTATTCAGCAGGCTTTGATGCATTTCCACATGTGAAGTTTTGGAAATTAGAGGAGTCTTCTATAGGTAGAAGGAAAAATGGGGGTGGGATATAGAGGTTACATGTCATGAGACATGAACAGAAAATGGCTGATGTTGTTTAGGTAGTTCCCAGAACCCCTAGGAAATGATGGAAGACAAACAGACAGGATAAGTACAGTGGTGTTTGCCTTGTCAAGGGAGCAACAAGCATTGGCAGAGCCAGAAGCAGAAGCAAATCTCTTGGTTCCTTGACACTAGAAAGCAGATTCAAGGATCATTTTTGAGGCAAGATGAGGTAACTGAGCCCAGTGCTCTTCTACAGCTGGTAAAATTCAAGTTCACTCTGGGCAGGAATAGATTGACAGCCAGAGAAAACTTACTGGTTTTATTGGTCTGGAGGGCAGGAAGTTAATGAGCTCTTTTTGTAATATAGCGAATAGGGAATGATTTGTTTTCTGTAATCCACCATTTAAAAAATGTTAGAGACTAGAGAACAATTATCTTTTACCAGGTCACAAGGATAGGGATTTACCATAACCCACATGGCTTGGGTACTCAAACCCTGACTAGGGCTGACAAGAGAATGAAAAAAGGGCAGCTACATAAACACACATAAAGAAAAGATGGAGTCAGGTGGGGTGGGTTACCCCTGCAACTCAGATCCTCAGTGTGTTTATTATGTATAGCTCTGTGGGAGAGGTAGCTTGTCTCATTAGGATGTCTCTGCTCCTATGTTGATCCCAGGAAGAAGAACTCAGATCATCAGGATTGGTGGCAAGCACTTTTATCTGCTAAACCACTTCTCTGACTCTTGCTGTCCATATTCCTATAGCTTCATTTCTCCCATAGTGTTTGACATCAATTCATAAATTCCTGGAAAGCAGAGAGTGTTCATAATATTATGATTCAGTGACTAACTCAGAATTGGTCCTTAATAAACAATTGTTAGAATACATTTTACTAGATTGAATTGATTACCACTAGAAGAAAAAAAACATGTTTAGGCATCGTTCATTGGCTAAAACTAATCATAGTGGCAGTTTTGGGCTGTAAACATCAAAGGAAGGAGGAGGAAGCTGCAGTTGCTAGCTTTAGTATACACTGATCTTTGACTTGCACTCAGACCCCCAGGAAAAGTTTTGCCATTCCTCTGGAGACTAGTCCATATGGGTGAAATAGCCTCATAATTTCCCATGGGTCCGAGGCCTTGAGTCTGGCATTGCAGTGCGCACTTCATTAACATATTTTCATTCAGTACTTCACTCACTCAGAGCTTCCTCTATTCCCTATAGGAATTTGCTTGATTTCAGTTTGTGGTTTTCCCATATTTCTGAATCCTCACTTGCCTTATGCCCTCATTCTGGGTATGTATTTCTGTACACCTCCAAACTGAATTGCTCTGCTTCATAACCATTTGCTTTTGTACTTGGAGATTCATGACTCTGTTTTACCTATTAAATCATAAGTTAATTTCAAATAAAATACAATTCCATAGATCTTAGAGATAGATACAATGGCTATTGATTTATTTAACGGACAATTTAAGCATGATTACTAAGTAACAAATACTTTAAATAGAATAGTAAACAGACTGAATCCCATCCCAGTCTTCACATAGCTCAAAACCTACCATAAACTTCCTCATGGGAGAGTGCTTACTGAGCCCGGATCCTTCCTTATCTTGTTCTGTTGACCTGATTATCCCTAGTCAGTTCTGTTCAAGCTATAATCCAGGTATGTAATCTCTTTCTTGACCTCCAGGATGAATTGAATTCTACAGTGTTGATAGCATCACGTGAATTAGCCCTTGGCAATGTGAGTTGTAAATAGAATAGAAAATAATAAACCACATCTTGGAATGCAATTTTTGATGCAGACAGATGGGTTTGAAACAGTATGTATAGGGTCAGGCAGATGGGCAGTGGTGGACCGAGAATGCCAGTGCTAACATTGCCATGCACCCTAAACACACAGTTTCTGCATCTCAGGGTTCAGGTCAGTAGGGCCACATAACAGCAAAGTGAGATCTAAGATTTCATGGATGACTTCCAGTAAGCAGCAGAAGACAGCACCAGGTATAGCCTTGGATTCAGTTCTCAAACCAATTAAGTGTTTGGCTACCTCTGTCCTTGGTGCTGAAACAAAGACTGTTTTCCCCTGAAATGTGTCTATTGTCCCTGCCACATGGCAGTACCTAGGGATAGTGATGGGACACAATGGGTTCACTCTACTTTCACAGGGAATGGGGTGAAGAATGCCAAAATGCTCAACATGTGTACTTGTTGGTACAGATGTCCAAGAGTGCTTGGGAAGTCAGTCTCTGGAACTTTATGCCCTTTTGTGTCCTGACAAATCAATACACATTTCAAGAATATATCTTATCACCTAAGTATTGAAAGTACAAATATCAACCCTGTGGTGTTGCTATATAAAATCTGTGCTGTTCTCTTCCTTATACTTATGGCTGCCATGGAATTTTAGTTGTGATTTATGTTTAAAGACATTAGGTTGTCATGTTTATGGATTATTCTTACTAAATAACTGAGTCCTAACAGAGCTTTTTTCATTTATACTAATATTTAATAAAATACTAGCAGATAATGGATGTTTAATGGGTTCTTTGTAAATAAGAATAAATAATTAGCTCTTGATTATATGTTTAAAGAATCTAGAGCAAATTTATAAGTATTGTATTCTAGTAAAACTCATTTCATATGGTTTATTTTTACTTCTTCAATATGTTAACAGATTAAATAAATCTTCAATTTATTCCTCCAGGGACTTGAAGTTCTTGTCATATGGATCTTCCATTGCTTGGTTAGAATTACACCAAGATATTTCATAGCATTTGTGGCTATTGTAAAAGTGTTGTTTCCCTAATTTCTTTCTCGGCTAGTTGATCATTCGTATAAAGGAGGGCTACTGATTTCTTTGAGTCACTTTGCTGAAGCTATTTATGAGGTGTAGTGGCATCTAAAGTAGGTTCTAGACAGTACAACCTTACCAGAATAGCAAATAAAATACTTGTTTTTATTTTTCAAAAAAGAAGAATCCATAGTCAAGACTAATAGTAAATAAAATACTTGTTTTTATTTTTCAAAAAAGAAGAATCTATAGTCAAGACTACTAACTCAGAAGGATTTACTGTTTCTCTATAATGTCTCTTCTTCATAAGAAACCACATGGATTTGTGATGCGCATAGCATCAAACTCCATCAAATGCTCAATTCATCCCTGTCCTATCTCCAGGGTGAGAGTGGCACGTGGGATGAGAAGCCACATGCCACGAAAGTTACCTCATGGGTCTGAGATAACAATATTAAAATCTCGTATTCCTGATTTTCTTCCAGTTCTTCAGAAGTGTTCTCCTTTCTTAGTGCTTTGATCACTGCCACATGGATATCAGCAGTTGCACCAAGCAGGGTAGTATTTATAAACATGCAATAAAAGTGGGGCTGAGAAACATTAAATATTTAGCCAACAAAACAGTAATTTATAGCTTCCCTTGAAAAGGCAATTTAAGTTTGTTTTTTTCTTCTAAATCCAGGGTTCTTTCCATTGCTCAGTAGCTGTCAAGGCAATGTTGAAATAAATCTAACATGTCTTATCTGTTCTACTGGAATCCGTGGAGACTGGGCATCTTTAAATGAGCTTTCCTGAAAGGAATTATTTCACCCCAGTAATAGGTATGCCTTTTCTTCCACGGGTACAAATAGAAACAATGGACTCACTCAGCTTGCTGTTGCCTAGTACCATTTATTCGAGATAAGCCTCATCTCTTGCCTTAAAGCCCTTTCATCTTATCTGCTCTTCAACTTTTTAGCTATTGCCTTGGTTACTCTTACATTTAGGACAATTGTAGTGGTCTCTAGCACTAGACAGAAATAAACAGACCCAAGTTATATGGTGTACAACTTACTTATTCGTTCAATATTCAACAAAAAATCTTCCTGTTATAGATATACTTGATTTCCTGTAGGAGAGTTATGAAGGGGCCCCAAAATGACTTAGTCCTAATGGGATTTCACAGTATTGCTGTCAGATGTGTTGTAAAGCTGTGAAATGTTGAATCATGATTAGGACAGTTTAAGACAAGAGGGGATTTATCAGAAAAACACTTGACTGACAGCCAAGCAAGTGCTGTAAAGAAGAATGCTGTACTTTTGAGATATTATATATTACTTTCAGGAGATTGAATTGGACTGAGTTAAGCTCAAGGAATTTGGTATTTATATCAAAATGCAACAAGAAGAGCCATGACAGGGAGTTTGGAGACTAAAGGAAGGAGAAAGAATAGATACTACTTTCATCTTAATCTCATGAACTAAGAAGAACAATTTCATGGCCATTAGACAAAAGTACACCACATTTGTAGTGTTTTAAGCATTAAGTATGGAAAGAAGAAGGACACAAGCACTTATCTTCAAAAAATCCTTACTGAGTCAGGTAGAAAAAGAGGAATACTGTAGGTTCTCACTCATACATGGAAGTAAAAATATTGATTATCATAGAAGATACGTAGATAGAATAGTGGATAACAGAGGTTGATATATATATATATATATATATATATATATATATATATATATATATATATATATATATATATGGTACGGTGTCATATACCTCAGCATTTGGAAGACAGACACAGACACAGTTGTATTCCTGTGAGTTTGAGGCTAGCTTTGTCTACATAGTGAGTTCCAGGTTAGCCAAGTATACAGAGTGAGGCCCTGTCTTAAAAGCAGTGAAATTAGTTGGGAAGAGTAACTTCTAGTTTTTATACATAGAATACAGCATAGAAACTATTAATAACAATAATCTAGTATACTCAATAACTAGAAGGGAGACTTTTGAATATTTCCAGCTTGAAGAAATGATAAATATCTGTGGTGACAGACTATATTTTGATTACTTTTATTTGACGGCTACATCCTATAATCTGTGCTGTATTATATTGTACTACATGCCATGAATATGTATAATGATTGTGTCAACTAAAATTTTTGAAAATATAAAATTTGAATATACTGAGAGACATCAGGGATTCTTACATACAGAGGAAAGGGCATATAAAACTACTGTGAGAAACCGTTCAAAGACAAAGATTTAGGAGAAAGAAAACTTGCTTATTCTTTGATCTCAGGCTTCTGAACTGATGAAGTATGAGAAAAATAAATCTCTTGTTTTTTAAGCAAAAATAAGCAAAATTAGCCTCTATGAGTCTCCTTTGTTCTCTGACCCAAGGGTAAGATAACTCTCCTAGTTGTCATGGCTCCTGCACTCTTGGGCCATACAAACCAGAAGTAGGATGTATAAATTTCTGGAGTCAAAGAGGAGAATTCAGGAAAGGCAGTTTAGAGGAAGGGAAACTTTAGTTGAGATTTAAAGTTCATGTAGGAATCAAGGGTGATTGGAAATGTCAGATGATTATTAAAACATGCACAGTGGCTCATACATGAAAAGTCTATTTTTAAAAAGAGACGTGTAGTTTTCTAGAGCCCACTACTCGAGGCAAGGAGTCCTAAGAGTTGCGGCTGGAGAAATACATAGAAAGCAGATCATACATGGCCTTGGGCTTTGAACAGAAAAGCAGGGCCTACACAAGGGGAGAGATGCATACCGTGGAAGGTATTGATCAGAGAAATAGCATGTATCCTTTCAAGGTGCTTGGTGTGGAGTAGAATGAAATAGCCCAACTGGGGGTCTATTACCATATTCAGTTAGGCAAAAGTGAACCAAATGAGGAGCTCCACACTGGTATTGAGAGAAGCAGGTAGGTTTGGCAGGTCCTTGGGAGTCAGACTCTGTAAGATTAGTGATGGGTTGAATACAGAATGTGAGGGAGATGAGTAGGGAGTGAGGGTGCCTCCCAGTTCTGGCTCTTGCCGTGTTGCACTTTCTTCTGGTGGGTGACTGACTCATCAAGCCAATGGATCCAAGTATTGAGTCTCTAAGTGGTTTATTTGGCTGAGTGCTTGTAGATGGATGTGTATCTTCCCACTTATAGTTCCCACTGCTGTTCTCATCTCTGAATTCTGTATCTTACTTTTTCTCCTGAAACCTTACCTAAATTCCAGGAAGACTCAGACTGGGGATAAGAGGTGATGCATGGGGAAGACTGGGGGATTAAAGATGGTTGCATGTTTCAATTTGCTGTTTTGTTTCCAAGAAAATAACCTCTCTTCAGACTTCAGCATTTGCTTTGAGCTACAGGATAAATCCTCTGTCTATTTTTGTCTGCCACTTAGTGTCAGCCTGGAGATAGATGGAGAAATAAACGAACAGTTTTCTATATCACAGAGAGCAAGAAAGACATGATCTTACCTACTTGTTATTTCCTTTCTTTCTGAGTACCTACCAGTATATTTCCTTGGAAGATTGGAAAGAAGAACCAAAGAAAGCATCATTGTCTTGTTTTTCAGCTGAAAATCCATCAAAGGCAAAACAAACATCAGAGCAGAACTGTCATCTGCTAATCAAGATGTGTAGGTGAAAGGGAAGGCTAGGGAGCAGGAGAGAGATGCCTGACAGATGGTGCAGCTTCTCACAGACAGAGGACACCTGGACCACTGCACAGGGGCCACGGGATGCACGGAGGAGATTAAACGTGCCCAGCACAGGCTGCTGGCAGGGATAGACAGCGGATGCTTTTGGAGCCATCTATTTAGACAGCACCTTCAAGCTGCTATAGTTATTTTAGGGAAAACCTGGATATTTCTCTAACCTTTCCTGCTCTGCCTTAGAAACAGGAGGATGTAGCTCAGTCTGTAGTGGAAATGACAGTTCAGCGGGAGGTGTCAACTTTGTGAGACTCTGAGACTGACTAGATCTGTTCCAAATGAGCTTTCCCACAAGCTGGGTGGAGCGCTACAGAGTATGACAGGGGGCCTTGTTTCCATCAGCTTTTCAAAATATTCCCAAGAAGCTTGATCTTGCTTGGCAGGAACTGCTTACCGGCTGTGCTGGTGAAATAAGGGGGACTTGCCATTTTGAGCTATTTTTCATCCTGGTGGCACTTTTTGGAGCACTACATCATTATCCAGGCTGAAAGTGGTTTTCAAACATTTCTTTGCTCAGGCATTCCAGACAGGGCTAGAGAGGCTGCTGCAGGGAAGGTAGTGACCCTGGAACCATGCAAGAGTGGGGACAGACGACCCTGCTGTGGGGCTGCATTGTTTTCAGAGCTGGCAAAGGGGTAGGGCAGAGGTCTTCATTGAGTAGAGCCTTTGTGGATGTGTCACTCCAACAAAGACTGGAAGAGTAGCACTCCACTCCACTGATGTGTCTTAAGATGCTTTATGGAGTTTCATCTGGGACCTTCAACCTCACCTCTGTGTCTATTCAGAAACTTGATGAGTTCTGGTCTCTGTGAGAGGATCCTCTGATTAAAGAGATTTCAAAACTCAAATTCTTGTTTTCTATTCTTAAAATATTGAATTACTCTTTTTAAAAAGTGAATTTTCAGTCAGACATGGAGGCTTACATCTATAATGCCAGCTAAGACAGGAGGATTGTCTTGAGAGCTAAGGTAGCCTGGGATACAGGATGCATTTCAGGCAGGTCTGTTACAGAATGAAATCCTATCCTGCTTCCTCTTCACAAAAGAAGAGTATTGGGGGAATCTCAGAGCTGGCTTTAGAGTCCCTGAATGTGATTGTTTACATTGGGAAGCGGCCACCTGCGTTCTTAACAAGCCTCTGGAGGGTATAAAATCCACACAGAAGTTTGGAAAGTGTTGTTTGAACATCTGTTCCTGAACATTCTACCCTCGTTGGCTCTCATTTCTGTAGCTAGGGGACTCGGAGCCACTGTGGACTTGTGCCACAACAGCAGTGCTGAGAGTTCCAGCTGAGAAATGCAGAAAACCCAGGTTCAAAACACAGGCCCCAGCGGGGCAGCAGCCAGGTCGCTGCTGGAAATTCAGAGGGAGCTGTCAGGCCCCTCAGCCAGCTGGGAGCTCAGACTCTGATTCTGAAATGTCAGGGCTTCTCAGGATGCCTCTCTGGAGAGCTGTCTGCTCCCAAAGAACGAGAGATAATAATTGCATTGAAAATTCAGGAGAAGCAGAAGGCTTGTAGAACACATTGGGAATTTTAATCACTTTCTCAGAATGGCTTTGATTAACATTCCTTCCAGGCCTTCCTAGGTGTGTCCAAAGCCTTCCTAGTTTTAGCTGACAGGTAATTAGTGCTCTAGCTGAGAAGGGAATGGCAGACTGCTCAGATCAAGTAAGACAATGCATACAAAGACACCACAGCAACTGTAAAGACTCCAGCTGGAAAGGAGAGTTCCTGACCCCAAATGCAGTTCAGACTCCATTCACCCAGAGCCACTCAAAGGCCCATACACATCAAATCATCTAACACCATTGCTCAGTTGCTCAAGCTGTTTTCCTCCTGTCCAGAATGCATTGAAGATCTGTGCTTTTTCTGCCCACAGACTCTTTTCATTTCTTAAGGCTGAATTCATGTCAAATGGCTAGGGGGAAATCCCCTTCTCCCTGGCAGAATCAAGCACTCTGTGTTTTCTCTTATTAAGGCATTTTGAAAAAAAAAAAAAAAAACCTGTACGGTTTCTGGCATGTAGTAATTACACAATAAACATTCTCTTCCTTTAGCTCAGTTTCTTTCAATGCATGTCTGTCTCTTCCAGCATAAGAAATGAGCTTCTTATTCTTGGTATTCAGCAATGACTACACAAAGCCTAGCTAAGGAATGCTCAACAACTATCTGTTGAATTAAAACAATATGACTTGCTGAGATGGGAGACCTTTGGAATACCAGACCACCCTGGGTTCATCCAAGAACTATAAGGACAAAAGGAAGACATCTGATTTTAATCTATAAACACCAAGAAACTCTACCACCATTCCTACAAGAATAGTATGCAGTCTTGTTTATCACTGGTGGTGCTTTATGTTGCCTTAGCTTAGAGTTAAAAAAGATACACCTAGAATTCCCCTGGGGCCTCAGTTGTTCCTCCTGCAATGTGGGACTCAGAAAATCATGACCATATGAGTAATTCTGCCTTTCCTCCCCTCTTGTCATGGGGAGTGGGTGTGTTATGGTTCTTCAAAAACAGAGTCATTTGTTACAAGTAGTAGGAAGCATGAAGGGCAGGGCTGGAAATGGAGAAGAGGCTTACAGTTGCTTTTTTATTCTTTTTCTTCAACTTCCTCTGATGCTACATTGCATGATAACTTATTCAAACCTACAAGTAAAAGAGAATAATACTCACTGTCCTGCTAGCACATCACAAGGAGCATTCTATTCCAAGCTTTGACTAACAGCTTTATTCCTATATGATGATTAATATCTTGTAGGAATTTCTTAAAAAGGCAGAATCTTAGATACAAGTGTGGTGATACATGCCTCTAATGCCAGCATGCAGGAGGAGAGTGAGGCAGAAGGACCTCTGTGAGTTTGAAGCCAGCCTGGTTTACTTAGTGGGTTCCAGGCCATCCAGGTTACATAGTGAGACTCTGTCTCAAAACAGACAGACAAACAGACAGACAGAAAGCAGAAAAAAGGACCTGAAACTCCAAGCAAAACAACAACAAACTTACGGAATCTCAGGTCCTGCCTTAGACCTACTAAGTCAGAATATGGCTATTAAGAAGATCCACAGGTTCAGGCATGGTGTAGCATCAAAAAACTGTGAATGTAAAGAAAATCAAGAAGAACAGATGTAAATGATGTTTAAAAGATATTATATTCACCAAGATTTGGGAAAAATGGAACAAATTTTCTCATAAGAATTACTAAGGCCTGTCATGGTGAGATGATAGAAACAGTCTGTAAGACTATATTTTGTAAAACAGGGTGAAGGTACCTGGGAAAGAATGACATCTGAGGTTGTCCTCTGGTCAACTCACACACACACACACACACACACACACACACACACACACACACACACACACACAGATATAAACTCAAAGACTACCATCCACAAAATTGTTTTAATTCTTCTAAATCTTTCTTGATTTCTCATGAAAATCTTTAAGTCATGCTATTTTTCTTTAAAAAAAAAAAACAAAAAAACCACTGACATTTTGATTGTGCTTTCAATGATCCTATAGATTCTTTGGGAAGAACGGATGTCTTTATAATGTCCGGTCTTACAATTCATGAACATAGTCTACATTTCCATTTCTTTAAGTCTTTTAACTTCCCTGGACAGTGTTTTATAGTTCTGAGCATAGGTACCTTTTATTAGAGGTCTAGATGTCTAATTTTTTGTTAAATGGTATATTTTTAAAATCATTTTTATGAATTATTTTATATTTCAAATGTTGTCCTCCTTCCCAGTCCCCTCCCCATGTATTCCCCACCACGTTCCCCTCCCCTTTGCTTCTAAGAGGGTGCACCCCCACCTGCCCACTCCCTCCCTCCTTATTCCTCCAGCATCCCCCTTCTCTGGGGCATCAAACTCCACAGGGCCAAGCGTATTCCCTCTCACTAAGGCCAGATAAGGCAGTCCTCTGCTATATACATAGCAGGAGCCACAGACTGGCCCATGTAAGCTCTTTGGTTGGTGGAGTAGTTAGTCCCTGGGAACTCTGGGGGGTCTGGTTATTTGAAACTGTTGTTCTTCCTATGGGGTTGTAAACCCCTTCAGCTCCTTCAATCCTCCCCCTAATTCTTCCATTGGGGTCCCTGGACTCAGTCCAATCGTTGGCTGTGAGTATCTGCAGCTGTCTTAGTCAGGTGCTGGCAGAGCCTCTTAGAGGACAACCAAGCCAGGCTCCTGTCTGCAAGCACTTCTTGGCATCAGCAATAGTGTCCAGGTTTGGTGTCTGCAGATGGGATGAATCCCAAGGTGGGTGATCTCTGGGTGGCCTTTCCTTCAGATTCTGCTCCAGTTTTTGTCCCTGCATTTTCTTTAGACAGGAACAATTTTGGGTTAAAAATTTTGAGATGGGGCTCTCTACTCCTCCCTGTTCCGGAGACAGCCATGTCTTCTTGTGCAGTGCCAGCCTTGTTCCATAGACAAGATAGTGAAGGTCGGTGTGAATGAATTTGGCTGTATTGGGCACCTGGGTACCAGGGCTGCCTTCTGTTCTGCATCTGGCAAAGTGGAGATTGTTCCCATCAATGACCCCTTCATTGACCTCAACTACATGGTCTACATGTTCCAGTATGACTCCACCCATGGCAAATTCAACGGCACAGTTAAGGCTCAGAATGGGAAACTTGTCATCAATGGGAAGCCCATCACTATCTTCTAGGAGAGAGATCATGCTAGCGTCAAATGGGGTGATGCTGGTGCTGAGTATGTTGTGGAGTCTACTGGAGTCTTCACCACCAAGGAGAAGGCCAGGGCCCACTTGAAGGGTAGGGGCCAAAGGGGTCACCGTCTCTGCCCCTTCTGCCAATGCCCCCATGTTTGTGATGTGTGTGAATCAGGAGAAATATGACAACTCACTCAAGACTGTCAGCAATGCATTCTGTACCACCAACTGCTTAGACTCCCTGGCCAAGGTCATCCATGACAACTTTGGCATCATGGAAGGGCTCATGACCATGGTCCATGCCGTTGTTGCCACGCAGAAGACTGTGGATGGTCCCTCTGGGGAGCTGTGGCAGGATGGCCTTGGGGCTGCCCAGAACATTATCCATGAATCCACTGGTGCTGCCAAGGCTGTGGGCAAGGTCATCCCAGAACTGAATGGAAAGCTCACTGACATGGCCTTATGTGACCCTACCCCCAAAGTATCCATTGTGGATCTGACATGCCACCTGGAGAAACCTGCCAAGTATGATGACATCAGGAAGGTGGTGAAGCAGGCATCCAAGGGCCACTAAAGGGAATCCTGGGCTACACCAAGGACCAGGTTGTCTCCTGTGACTTCAACAGCAACTCCCACTCTTTCACCTTTGATTCTGGGGCTGGCATTGCTCTCAATGACAACTTTGTAAAGCTCATTTCCTGGTTGACAATAAATACGGCTATAGCAACAGCATGGTGGACCTCATGGCCTGCATGGCCTTTAAGGAGTAAGAAACCCTAGTCTGCCCACCCCAGCAAGGACACTGAGAGCAAGAGAGAGGCCCTCGGTTGCTGAGGAGTCCCTGTCCCAACTCGGCCCCCAACACTGAGCATCTCCCTCACAATTTCCATCCCAGACCCCCATAATAACAGGAGGGGCCTAGGGAGCCCTCCCTATTCTCTTGATAAAATTTGCTACACCCCCCAAAAATATTTTTTGAGATGGATGGGTGTCTGCATCCCTATACTGGGGGCCATGTCTGTCTATTGGAGGTGGTCTCTTCAGTTTCTGTCTTCCCACTGTTGGGCATTTAGGTTAATGTCATCCCTATTGGGTCCTGGGAGCCTCTTGCATCCCTGGTATCTGGGACTTTCTAGTGGTTCTCCCCCATGTTCCCCACCCCTCACTGCTACATATTTCTACTCATTCTTCTGGACCTCTGGACTTCTCTCCTATCTCCCTCCATATCTAATCCTACCCCTTTTTTCTATTCCTCTCCCCTCTTGCACCCAGGTCCTTCCTCCCTCTGTCTCCTGAGATTATTTTGTTCCCCCTTCTAAGTGGGTTTGAAGCATCCACTCTTTGGCCTTCCTTCTTGTTAAGTTTCATGTGGTTGTTGAGTTGTATCGTGGGTATTCAGATAATATCCACTTATCAGTAAGTACATACTATGTGTGTTCTTTGGGGTCTGGGTTACCTCATTCAAGATGCTATTTTATAGTTCCATCCATTTCCTACAAAGTTTGTGAAGTCATTGTTTTTAATAGCTGAGTAGTATTCTACTCTGTATATGTATCATATTTTCTGTATCCATTCTTCCATTGAGGGATATTTGGTTTTTTTCCAGCTTATGGCTATTATAAATAAGGCTGCTATGAACACAGTGGAACATGTGTCCTTCTGATATGGTGGAACACCTTTTGGGTATATGCCCAGGAGTTGTAGAGCTGGGTCTTCAGGTAGAACTATTTCGAGTTTTCTGAGGAACCACCAGATTGATTTCCAAAGTAATTGTACCAGTTTGCAATCTCACTAGCAATGGAAGATTGTTTCTCTTTCGCCACATTCTTGCCAGCATGTACTGTCACCTGAGTTTTTGATCTTAGCCACTCTGATTGGTGTAAAGCACAATCTCAGGGTTGTTTTGATTTGCATTTCCCTGATGACTAAGGATGTTGAACATTTCTTTAGGTGCTTCTCAGCTCTTTGAGTTTCCCCAGTTGAGAATTCTCTGTTTAACTCTGTTCCTCATTTTTTAATTGGGTTATTTGGTTCTCTGAAGTCTAATTTCTTAAGTTCTTTGTATATTTTAGAGATTAACCCTCTATTAGATGTAGAGTTAGTAGAGATCTTTTCTGTAGGTTGCTGTTTTGTCCTATTTACAGTGTCCTTTGCCTTACAGAAGCTTTTCAATTTTATGAAGTCCCATTTGTCAATTGTTGATCTCAGAGCCTGAGTTATTGATGTTCTGTTCAGGAAATTTTCCCCTGTGCCAATGTGTTAGAGGCTATTTCCCACTTTCTCTTCTATTAGATTCAGCATATCTGGTTTTATGTGGATGTCCTTGATCTACTTAGACTTGAGCTTTGTATAAGGAGATAAAATTGGATTAATTTGTATTCTTTTACTTGTAGAATGCCAGTTAGATCAGCACCGCTTGTTGAAGATGCTTTCTTTTTCACACTGTAAGGTTTTGGCTTTTTTGTCAAAATCAAGTGACCATAGGTATGTGGGTTTATTTCTGGGTCTTCAATTTTTTTTTTTTTTGGATGGATGGAAGCATGATAAGCTGTCTCCAGAGAGGCTCAGGCAGAGCCTGAAAAATACAGAGGCAAATGCCCACAGCAAACCCTTGGACTAAGCATGGGGTCCTGGATTGAGGCATTGGAGAAGGGTCTAAAGGAGATGAGGGGGTTTGCAGCCCCACGGAGGGTGCAACAGTGTCAACAGACCAGATCCCCCAGAGCTTCCGGAGACTGGACCATCAACAAAGAATACACATGGAAGGACCCACGGTGCTGGCCACATATGTGGCAGAGGAGGGCCTTGTTGGGTCTTCAGTTCTATTCCATTGATCGACCTGTCTGTCTCTGTACCAATACCATGCAGTTTTTATCACTATTGCTCTGTAGTACAGCTTGAGGTCAGGGATAGTGATTCCCCCAAAGTTAATTTATTCTTGAGAATTGTTTTTTTGCTATCCTGTGTTTTTTGTTATTTCATATGAAGTTGAGAATTGCTCAATCTCTGTGAATGATTGAGTTGGCATTTTGATGGAGATTGTGTTGAATCTGTATATTTCTTTTGGTAAGATGGCCATTTTTACTATGTTAATCCTACTGATCCATGAGCATAGGAGATCTTTTCGTCTTCTGAAGTCTTATTCGATTTCTTTTTTCAGGGACTTGAAGTTCTTGTCATACAGATCTTTCACTTGTTTGGTTAGAGTTATACCTAGATATTTTATATATTATTTGTGACTATTGTGAAGGGTGTTGTTTTCCCAGTTTCTTTCTTAGCCCATTTATCCTTTGTGTAGAGGAAGTCTACTGATGTTAAATATCAGCAATTCAGGTGACTTTTATGTAATGAACTTGATTTGCATTTAAATGTTGAAATGACTACATTCTTGTGATAAATTCATTTAAAGTTGTGTTATCTATCTGGGTCATTCATTGGAAGATACCATTCACTTTGAGGGAAGGTCTTCTCCCCTTTCTCCTAATTATTTCTGAAAATGCCCACAGAGACACAGAGAGAGAGAGAGATCTCCTAGGTGATTTGAAGTCTTATCAAGTTGTCAAGTTTTCAATTTACATTACAGTCATCTCATCTGTGGGAAGTTAAGTTCCTGAGGGATTTTTTAAAAGGGTGGGCAAAATCATGCTTTAACATTTTGTAAATCACATGGATACATATTTATTAAAAAGAAACTTTGAAAAGGTAAAGATGCATTATCATCTTCTAGATTCTAGATGCTATTTTCCAATATTTAGTTTATGATATTTGCACCCATGTTTACAGGAAACTAGGGTTGTGAAGCTTTATTTTCTTGTAATGTAATGTGTTGGTCAGACTTTTTTTATAGAATTTTTATTAGTTCAGTGAAAATTTTATACAATGCTTTGATTATATTTATCTTGTTTCATTTCAGCTTTTCCCAGATTCACACTTTTCCCCCTACCTACCCAACTTTGTGTCTATGTTTAAAAAAATCGAACCCATCATAATTAGTTTGTGCTGCCTCAAAATTCGTGGATGTATGGCTTTCTACTGGAGTGTGGAGGATTTACCAAGTGCTACATTGTTAGAGAAAACCAACATGCCCTCTTTCAGCAGCTATTAATCACAGATAGCTCTTCAGATAGGGGTGGTTTTTCATGTTCACATTCTCTTTTCATGCTCTAATTTTATTTGCTTTGGTTCTGTGGATGTCATCACAAATGCCATGAGTTCATATGTGTAACTGCCTTGCTGTATTCAAAAGGTATTGTTTCCATTAAGTCATCTACTGTCTCTGGCTCTTACAATCCTTTCACCCCCTCTTACATAATGATCCCTGAGCCTTCTAGGAGTGACTGTGATATAGCTGCTGTATTTAGGGGTGAACATTTCAACATCATTCATTCTATGCATCATGAACAGTTATAGGTCTCTATGATAGTCATTCTACTACAAATAGAATAGAAATTTCTCTGATGAGAGTTGAGAGATACATTAGTCAGCTTAATAGTATGTTCATTCAGCAGAGTAAATTAGTGGTTCTGCCCTAGGGTCTATGACCTGTTTAACTATAGATTCTTGGATTGATAATGGTGTCAGGTAGGTGTTTCATCATGTGGAGTGGAACTTAAAGCCAATCAGAAAACAATTGGTTGCTCCCATGATGTTTGTGTCACTCTTCCACCAGTATAAACATCCTGCCAGGCAAGTAAGGACTGGAGATCACAAGGTTCATTGCTAGGTAAGACTGATGACTACTTTTCTTCTCTAGTAGTGTATAAAGCATCTTCAAGCACTATGAAAACTAATCAGTAGTGGTGAAACTTCCAGATTGCCAGCAGCTTAATGTCACTGTGTTCTATGACTCGAGTATGTGGTATCTTCAGCTACCAAGTAATAGCTTACCACCAAGTTCTGGTGGATTACTGAAAGCATTGGTTGTAATATTGGGGACTATAGGTCCTCAATGATAACAAATCCAAAAGAAGTAAAGTATTTCTAGCACCAGCCTTTACACACACACACACACACACACACACACACACACACACACACACACACACACACTACACTCCTCCTCTTTTTCTCCTCCTTCTTCAGTAGTAGGTTTGTCCTTGCTTTCTGTAATGACTTTGGAAGATATTTCTAACCTCTATTTCCCCAAGTTTATATAATATTAGTATAATTTTTGCCTAACTATTTATTGGATTAATTTACCATTGGATTATTGGGGACTAGCATTTTCTTCATGGGAAGGTTTTCAAACATAGATTTGACTTATCTTATTTGTTATATAGACTTGTACTATTGAGCTTTTTTTTTCCTTTTTACCTCTTGTACACATTTTAGTAATTTGTCCATGTAAATTGCTAAACATACTTCGATGATTTTGTTTATTATATTGCTTCATTTTTCTCTTCCACACATGTAATATGTATAGTGATATCTTTTCATACTTTTCTGAAATTAGAAATTTAAAATTTCTCCTGTAATTCTAAGTAAATATTCCAATTGTTATTGCCACCTAATAAATTAACCTTACTGCTAAAACCCACCAATTTAAATTGTGGCTCGGAAAGTTTAGAATGGCTCAACTGAAACACTGAAATCTTTAATTCAACTATATTCAGCAGTCAGTTTGATTTGGTCATGTCTGTCTTTAGATTGGACATCCAAGATGGCTTCCTCACAAGACTGGCTGTTGGTGCTGACTATGGGCATGGCAGCTCAGCAATTGTTTTCCTCCAGGGCAGGAATCACAAGAGAACCAGGTGGAAGCTAATTTCCTTGTTTTGATAAAGTTTGGAAGTAAATAAGTGCAAGATCTACCAAATTCTATTAGTCTTGAACAAATCATCAAAGTCAGCAGTGATTAAGGGACACCAGTACAGGCTTTTGTCTCTTGGTGAGAAAAAAAAATTCTAGTCATATTGTTTAACCTTGTCAATCAATACAGATAGAGATGGGAATTACCAAATTTCATTAATATTTTCAAATAACCAATATTTCAAATAATATTTCAAATGATCAGCATTGATTTTTATCTGACCATTCTTATATAATTGATTTCTTATGATGATTTTCTTCTGTTTACTTTGAATTTAATTTGCTCTTTTATTTCACCTTATCAAGATGGGAGTGAATTTGGATCATTGATTTTATGCTTTCTCCTTGTACTGATAAAGATATTTAAAGTACTTGAAGCTACAGAGCTTCAAAGTATTACAAATTTGAAGAATTTAATTGTAATGAGTGTCATACACACTTCATGCAGAGCCATATAGAGAGTTGTTTATGGTTTCTAGAAGGCATAGGAGTTAGGCTGGTGAATTGAACTTCCCAGAAGAGATCACACTTTGCATTGGACATTCTTCAAAGTCTGCTTGACTGGCCAGAAATTCTGTGGTTGTAGAGAGGTTAGAAATGTTTCAGGTCCAGAATCTAATTATCTTTGTTTATCTTGGTTTACTTTGAATATTTGTTTATTGTCTATCTGTATATTTGACCTAATATAATTGTAATGATTTTTGGAATGCATGAATAGACTCTAGCTTCCACCAAGTCAGTGGGAGGAGACACCCTTGGTTCTGTGAAGGCTCGATTGCCCCAATGTAGGGGAATGCCAGGGTGGTGAGTGAGTAGGTGGGATAGGGGGATGGCAGATGAGATAGGGGGTTCTGGAGGGGAAACTGGGAAAGGTGATAACATTTGAAATGTAAATAAATAAAATATCAAAAAAGTACACTGTAAGAAAAAAAACAACCTAAGAATGCCAGCAGATAACATTTGAGGCCTATTGTAGAGGATTTCCTGTTTTGTTGTTACCTACCTACCTACCCACCAACATATTTGAAAATTATGTCAATCTATGACTTTTTTTGTCCAGTTACTCAGAATATTTCATGGGAATCATCTCATTGGAACATAGAGCTTGTGGTAACCTAAATTTGTATTCCTAGGCTATGGGCACTAATATCTAGCTTCAGAATAAGACTCTACCCTATCTCCTTTGAGGCAAGAGTTGTCTTGTTTTCTGTTGTTGTTTGCTTTATCTTTTTTAAAAAAAATATTTACAGGGCTAACTATCCCACTCCTTTTCAGAGAGTGTACAGACCGGAAACAAAGACCTAAAGCCATATTGCCTGAATTTAATTCAACCTCTACATGTAGGAGCTGGTTGATTCTGGCCAGTTACTGAGATATTTGTTTTTCATTTTCTCATCAAATAATAAATTAAAAGACTATTGACAGGCTGATATAAATTATGTGTAAAGTGCAATTGCATAGCACAATATATCTTAAAGGATAAGAAGGTTAAACAAGTTAAGGTTTGTAAAACACCCAGCTTAGAACTGGAAAAAATATTTCTCAGTACCTTTGCTGTATTAAAATAGGAAGACAAAAGAGGAGCTCATTATGTTATTAAAATTATTGTATCTGGTATAAGTCAAGAAGTTGTATTGGACATTTGTCTTCTCATTTAAAATCACTCTAAAGCTTTATCATCGTTTTCCTTCAGGATTTTAGGATTATAGCCATTAGTATATTCATTGTAATTTATAATTACTTTCACAGTTCCTGAAACCATAGAATATAAAATTCTTAGTGCTTACTAAATCTCAAGTATCATTTAAAATATATTACATGTAGATATCTTTAGCTTTTGCAATGTATCTCCAAAGTCTCCAAGTTTGATGAAGTCTATAGACTAATTAGCCTCGGGTTTCCCAAAAGCAGAACTGTTCCTCAACTCACATTCTAGCTTTTTAGCAGGGCCAGTTTTCACTTTGAACCTCTGGGAATACTGAACCGCCTGATCTTTTCTCTGTTTTTAGCTGACAATAGAGCTTAGGGACTAGAAACAAAGACTCTAAAACCAGACATGTCTGAATTGGAGTCCTAAGATACCTTTTGTTAGTTGTGTGATTTTGACATCTGGTCAACCATCCTTTGATTTAGTTTTATAAGCAGTGGTGTAATAGAAAGCTCTGTTATGCACTATTGGGGAAAAAACAAGTAGAAAGAAGGAAGAATATCCTGGTGACTCTACAGCTTCTTTATACAATTGTACTGGGCATAATTGGTACAATGCAGTAAAAGATTAGCACAATGTTCCTGGGGCATACTTTCAAAGTCACAATATTAGAAAAATGAAAACAGTCCTAGAACTTCATATTTTTTTTAGACATCTCTTGCTTAACATAGTAGTGTTAAAGAGCTGCCTGATTGAATAGCATATTTCTACTGTATCATTTTTTTCATTGTCAATATTTCAAAGACCAAAAGATGAAAATACAGCCACGATAACTTATTTTAACAATTTAAAGAGAAGTTTGGTAGTCTATAAAACAGAGAATAAATTTTACTTCTTTCCTAACCAAGAAGCCAAGGATTATTGGTCATTAATTGTCTACCTTTCACTGCTTCTCTCAGTCATTCAGAGAGATGTTCTAGATGAGACTGAGGATTGCCATTTCTTCTGGAAGCTCTTTTTAAACCCAAATATTGTTGTCTTAAATATGACAACATACATAATAGCAGGAGAGGGGTCAAGTGCATAAAGAATAAAATGGAATTAATCACTTCATACTTCTGAAGAGAAACCATCTATACCTAGAGAATTAATACCCCTCACTCCACTCTCATCTATTATACTGGATGGACATTTCCTTCATCCTATGAAAGATCAGCCCCTTAGATCTGACTCTAAGATCTGATCTCATTCTTTTAGTCACCTGTTTCTCCCTGATAGGATATTGCTTGCTTAGGGGTGGTGACCATGTGCCACATCTTTTTGTTTTTTGCTTGTATCATGATGCTTGGCACATAATTGATAATGAATGTCTATTGAATCAAACTGAAACAACATTGATTTTCTTTCAAGTCATAGTTGGTCACATTAATAACAATCTAAAATTAATTCCATCTAATTTTCTCTTGGGTTTATAGAAACTACCAAAACAATCAAAGGCAGTGGTTTATTTATTTTAAAATACTTCAAATCAAGTTCAGTTAAATCTAAAATTAAAAACTTCAGCTCAAATACTTTTACAAATACCATGTCATCTCAAAATAACAAATTTATCATAGAATACTGTAAATATATCTAATACTAAAATAGGATCTATTGGTAGTAGATGTAATTCCTATAATGTAGCTTCAAAAATATCATTTTAACTTCTATTTCTTTTATTTGGATTATTAAACTACTTAGAACAAATAATCGATGATTGAGTTTTTATGTTATTTGGATATTAGGAAAAGAAAGATATTATTTTCTATTTGAGGGCATTGTAAGAGTAATTTTCAATTGGATGTTAATGGATGAAGAGACTGACATCTGCTCATACTTTTCAATAGTTATTTTAGGAAGATTAGTGAAGGGAGAATTAATTAAAAAGGAATAATTACACTTTAATATGCAAATTGAGGAGCAGAGGCATACTCTGAGGAATTAGGACTGAGTTCTTTGTCAAATATTTATCAAGCACCTCAATCAAATATCCTTGCTCCCATCTAGGTCCTTGAAGCCTGGTTTGTGGAGTGTGTCTTTAAGTTGAGGCAACATCTTTTCAAAGAAGTTGTAATAAAGATGAACCTCAAAATGAAGGTGTCTGGTTCCCACTACTTTGCTTCCTGAAGCTTTTTGGTATGAATCAAAGTTGTCTCATTCCTTTCCACTTTTGAGCTCCAGAAACTCAAAGAAATTAGGAGCTAACACATGGCCTCACATAAAGCAAGCACTGTTACATAACATTCCTCAAGGATGGAACACCAGCGTGCCTTACATTTAACATAAACACAAGAGGCTACTCAAATAGTTCCTCCCTAACAGAAAGTGTGTTCCAAGGTGACTATTGTGTTTCCAGTGAGAACTGGTTGGCATCATCCCTGCTAAAATAAATAAATCTAAGTAAGTGGTATAGCATAAAAAGTACTTTCTGTCTCTCTGGGCATCTGCATAATATGAAAAGCAAAGTAGATGCTACTCAGTGTCTTGACTGGTGCCTCGCTTGAAGTATATATTAAATGCACATGTGCACATGCAATACCACCCTCCTTTCCAACATACTACTTTCTCAGTCACTTTGAGAAGTACATGGCCCTGCTTCTGAGAGAGAATATAAATCAGGCCCCTTGTCATTCAGCATAGGCAGCTGGCATCACCTCCTGCACATCTGGTATGTAAAGCATGCGAATCTTCCTTTAATCAACACTTCAGAATAAAAGCATTTCTGACTCTCATCAGGAAATCCAACCAGGAACTGATTGCAATGGAGCTCCTGCCAAATGTTCTCTGGGATAGTTGATGCTCCAGAGAAACTGACTAATGGATATGTTATCTATATATGTTCTTCTCTAAGCTTTTTCCTTGAATTTAGAGGCCATTAAAATTGTATCTGGACTATATTATTTTCTAATTTTGCATAAAATCCTTTTCTAATTTGAAATGTTCTGTTCCTTTATCTACATTTTAGACAGCCCATATTAAAACTATCTACTTAGCCTCATACTATAGATTTGCAATAAATATTTGAATATTGGAAGAATAAATATTTGAATATATTTCTGGGTTTTCTCCTTCAATAAAGGCAAACATAAAAATAACATCTACTAAGCTTTCCTTTATATTCTTTTTTCTCTTGGGACACTTTCTTCCCTTCAGCCTTCACATCTTAGCTGGATATCACTTCTTCCTGTCAAGCCATAGCACCTTCTTTCTTTCCCAGACACGATTCTAGGTTTTTTCCACCCTAGTCCCAGTACAGTTAATGACCAAACACCTGCTTTTGTAATTGTTTGCACTCATCTATCCTTGCTTGCTAGACTTTGAGCCATTTCAGGACATGCCTGTTCCTTCTTCATCTTTGTAGCTGCAGCATATGGCACAGGGCCTTGCTTGAAGTAGGTTAATAAATGTTTGAATGTCAAGATAAAGAATAAAGCAATTCAGTATTGCTTATATAACCTACTGAACGTTTCTCCCTTGAATTCTGTAGCAGGAAAACTTACTTTCAGCACATTTTTACTGGGTTCCTGCTTTATGCAAGTTTTTTTAAAATATATAGATCATGGGATATTGTCGTGGTCCATGCCACTCAGGAGTTCTCCATCAGGTAAAGAAGACCTACACAGCATGCTTACAAGCATATTCAAAGTAATCTAGATTCAGTACTTAAATACCAGCATAAAGAAGGTGACTAAGAGAGTGGGGGAGATGGAGATGACTAATTTCATCATGGAGTTAAAGGGTATTTGTAGCATGAGGTTGACTATAAATGAATAGAATTTTAGCAGACAGGCATGGATATGGGAAACTTATGTCACGTAGAGGGAATAGTTGTCATTCATGTATCAATTCATTCCACAAGATTTAATGGAGGACTGAGGTTTCTAGTGTACAGACACTTTTTCATCTTTGTATTCATGAAGACTTAGTATGATCCTGGCATATGATAACTTTTCAGTTGATTCTTATTACAAGAAAGTTTATGAATAGTGAGGTAAATAAGACAGGAAAAGATAGTTTAAACCAAACTGGGAAGGATCCACTTCTGTTAGTGTAGGTAGGCACTGAGGGTTCTTGACTTTGGGAAGGATACAGTCACACCTGCTTAGAAGTGAAGGCTATATTATGGGAGAAGAATTAGGAAATACTGTATACCCTTTTTGTGTCCCTAGGACATTTGCTTGTGCTCTTAAACCTAACAGAAGAAGTTAGAGAATCTCTAGGAGTTTCAATGACCTTCCTGTAGAGAAAGAAATACACATGCTCACACACAAAAATTTTAGTAAGTCTTAAAGTTGGACATAAATAAGTTGGACTGCAGAAGTCATCAAGCCTCACCCAATCACTGGGGACTTCACCTTAATCCTTTATTGTCTCATTCTTAAAAACAGGTTCAAAGCAAGGAAGCTTTGAACTTTGAAGCTTTCTACATATTCTAAAAATGTTTACAAGATAAAGGAGTAAGGGCTAGCAAACTGGTTCAGTGGGTAAAAGTTCTTGCTGGCAAAATCTGACATCATGAGTTTGACCCCTGGAATCCGTCATGGAAGAAGGGAAGAAACTCTTGGAGGTTGTCCTCTGGCTTCCATATGAATGTGTCCATACTCACACATATCTATCATATACATACAATAATAAAAACCACACCAATTTAAAAACTAGAGAGAAAGAACAGTAAAAGAACTCATGAAATTGCAAAGCTTCAGAAAGGCAAAGGACACTGTCAATAGGACAAAATGGCAACCAACAGATTAGGAAAAGATCTTTACCAATCCTAAGTCCGATAGAGGGCTAATATCCAATATATACAAAGAACTCAAGAAGTTAGACTCCAAAAAACCAAATAACCCCATCAAAAAATGGGGAACAGAGCTAAACAGAGAATTCTCAACTGAGGAAATTCATAGGACTGAGAAGCACCTAAAGAAATGCTCAACATCCTTAGTCTCAAAACAACCCTGAGATTCCACCTCACACCAGTCAGTTATACTACTCCTGGGCATATACCCAGAAGATGCTCCAACATGTAATAAAGACTATGTTCATAGCAGTCATATTTATATTAGCCAGTAGCTGGAAACAACCCAGATGTCCCTCAACAGAGGAATGGATACAGAAAATGTGCAACATTTACACAATGGAGTACTACTCAGCTATTAAAAACAATGACTTAATGAAATTTGCAGGCAAATGGATGGAACTTGAAAATATCATCCTGAGCGAGGTAACTCAGTCACAAAAGAAGGAACATGGTATGTACTCACTGATAAGCAGATATTAGCCCAAAAGTTCAGAATGCCCAAGTTTCACTTTACAGTAACCGTTGGACTGAGTATGAGGTCCCAGATGGAGGAGTTGGAGAAGGGACTGAAGGAGCTGAGGGAGTTTGTAGCCCCATGGAGGGAGCATTAGTGTCAACTGGCCTGACTCCCCCCCCCCCCCGGCCCCACGGTGCTCCTGGAGGCTGGACCACCAATCAAAGAATACACATGGTGTGACCCGTGGTTCAGACCACACGTGTGTCAGAGGAGGGCCTTGTTGGCCATCAGGGGTGGCAGGTGGGTGGGAGGTAGAATTCCCTCATAGAGGCGGGGATCGGGAGGGGATAGGGGGTTTCCAAAGAGGAGACCCAGAAAAGGGGAAACACTGGAAATGTAAATAAAGTATCAAAAATAAAAAAAAAAAAAGAAAAAAGAAAAAAAAGTAAATTGTAGTTCAATATAATTCTGGAATAAGTACTCTGACACCAAAGAGAGTGAAAGAGGAAAGATGTCACCGTGGACTGAAGCCAGGATAGCTCTTAAAGACTATCAGATCCAGTTTACATCTCTATTTTATACTCTAAGCCCACATAGTGGGGTGAACATGTAAGCAATATTTTATGGAAGTATTCATAGCATCCAGCAGGTTCTTAAGGTAAACAACACATTGATTTTATTATTTCTCTTTGTCATTCTATTTCAGGTAGCAAGTCATGCTTTAAACAAACCACTATATAATTCTATAAATTGGTATCTAGTAAAAAAAAAAAAAAGAAGAAGAAAAGTATGGAGAAGGCTTGTGGGAAACTTGAGGAAGTCACATAGTCTTTTATTGGGACATCAACACACAACTATACTGGAGAATCTTGGGCAAACTGTACAAGATTATTATGTGGTTTATTAAGACAAATATTATTGACTTAGCTAAAACAGTTGGAAATGGCTTTTCACCCTAATTATATTACTATCTATGATGACACTTGAGTGCTGTGCAGTGCTCAGCTCTAGAGGGGCACAATTCTAATTCCAGGCCACTTTCTCTGACTTACAATGGTTCAGTCATGTGACAGTGATACTTATTTAAATAAAAACTGTACTCTGGTCTTTTCTAGATCCACTGATAGGACAATTTCTTGAGATGGTGGGCAGTGGCCATGAATTGAAGCTCCCTGTCATTCTCCATCATAGGTGATGGGTACTCAGCTCTGTGTCATACTACTTGTCACCAATATTTTTGGATAGTTTGTCTTATGTTTTCACATACCACCATGTCTAAAAATTATTCAACTGTGCATATGCATGAGATATTCACCACTTTGTTGTGAAACTGACCAACTCTGTGTTAGATGACTTCATCCAACTATAGGCTAGTTCAGATATTCTGAAGTTCCTCTTCCTAAGTGCCTTAAAGATACTCTGGCTGAAGATGTTTGCAAGCTGTGATGGATTAACTTGATTCAATCTTGCATGTAAGTCAAGGAGCAACTGTGCTTCATGCTCCTTCAAATTGAGATTTGTATTAATTTGCAGGCTTATGTAGTGTCTCTGCTTCTTAGGGACAGGACCAGGCCTGGCAGAGGTTACTGTGAAATGCAGTTTGCTCTATAGACTTTTCAAAACATGTTTTCATTGTTTGCCTCTTTCATGTATGTGATTGATATGCTTTAGAAATCAAAAATTAAAAGAGGAGAAGATTTGAGATGCACATTTGAGACAGAATGTTTAAGATTTGGCAACCTATAGAGACAGGTAGATAAAAAGGAGAAAGAAGAGAATACTCTGCTAAATAAAGAAGAAACAAAACCAAACCACAACTAGGACAATGACAAATCCCCTGAACCGACGAAATTAGTGCCATAGAAGTAAAAAATGACTGCCTCTATTTCTTTAGGCATTATGGGACTGTTTAGATGGTTTACCTGATCCTGACTTAGCTTTGGTATTTGATATCTGTCTAGAAAATTGTCCATTTCATCCAAATTTTGCAGTTTTGTTGAGTATAGTCTTTTGTAGTAGGAGTAGAATCTGATGATTTTTTGAATTTCCTCAGAATCTGTTGTTATATCTCCCTTTTCATTTCTAATTTTG
>CM052704.1:80461966-80487143 GCA_028551405.1 Uromys caudimaculatus | reverse complement strand
TATAGTTGGGTCCTCAGGTAGTATTATGTTCATTTTTCTGAGGGTCCGCCAAACTGATTTCCAGAGTGGTTGTACCAGTTTGCAATCCCACCAACAATAGAGGAGTGTTCCTCTTTCTCCACATCCTCGCCAGCATCTGCTGTCACCTGAGTTTTTGATCTTAGCCGTTCTGACTGGTGTGAGGTGGAATCTCAGGGTTGTTTTGAGACTAAGGATGTTGAACATTTCTTTAGGTGCTTCTCAGCCCTATGAATTTCCTCAGTTGAGAATTCTCTCCTTAGTTCTGTTCCCCATTTTTTTTTTTATAGGGTTATGTGGTTCTCTGGAGTCTAACTTCTTGAGTTCTTTGTATATATTAGATATTAGCCCTCTATTGGACTTAGGATTGGTAAAGATCTTTTCCCAATCTGTTGGTTGCCTTTTTGTCCTATTGACAGTGTCCTTTGCCTTACAGAAGTTTTGCAATTTTATGAGGTCCCATTTGTCAATTCTTGATTTTAGAGCACAAGCCATTGGTGTTCTGTTCAGGAACTTTTCTCCTGTGCCCATGTGTTTGAGACTTTCCCCTCATATCTCTTCTATTAGATTCAGTGTATCTGGTTTTATGTGGAGGTCCTTGATCCACTTGGACTTGAGCTTTGTACAGGGAGATAGGAATGGATCAATTTGCATTCTTCTACATGTTGATTGCCAGTTGAGCCACCACCATTTGTTGAAAATGCTGTCCTTTTTCCACTGGATGGTTTTAGCTCCTTTGTCAAAGATCAGGTGACCATATGTGTGTGGGTTCATTTCTGGGTCCTCAACTCTATTCCATTGATCTACCTGCGTGTTGCTGTACCAATACCATGCATTTTTTATCACTACTGCTCTGTAGTATAACTTGAGGTCAGGGATGCTGATTCCACCAGAAGTTCTTTTATTATTGAGAATAGTTTTTGCTATCCTGGTTTTTTTTGTTATTCCAAATGAATTTGAGAATTGCTCTTTCTAAGTCTATGAAGAACTGAGTTGGAATTTTGAAGGGGATTGAATTGAATCTGTAGATTGCTTTCAGCAAGATGGCCATTTTTACCATATTAATCCTGCCAATCCATGAGCATGGGAGATCTTTCCATCTTCTGAGGTCTTCTTCGATTTTTTTCTTCAGAGACTTGAAATTCTTGTCATACAGATCTTTCATTTGTTTGATTAGAGTCACACCAAGATACTTTATATTGTTTGTGACTATTGTGAAGGGTGTGATTTCCCTAATTTCTTTCTCAGTCTGTTTATCCTTCGAGTATAGGAAGGCTACTGATGTGTTTGAGTTAATTTTATATCTGGCCACTTTGTCGAAGTTGTTTATCAGCTGTAGCAGTTCTCTGGTGGAGTTTTTCAGGTCACTTAAGTATACGATCATATCATCTGCAAATAGTGATATTTTGATTTCTTCCTGTCCAATTTATATCCCTTTGACTTCCTTTTGTTGTCTAATTGCTCTAGCTAGAACTTCAAGTACTATATTGAATAGATAGGGAGATAGTGGACAGCCTTGTCTGGTCCCTGATTTTAGTGGGATTGCTTCAAGTTTCTCTCCATTTAGTTTGATGTTGGCTACTGGTTTGCTGTATATTGCTTTTACTATGTTTATGTATGGTCCTTGAATTCCTGATCTTTCCAAGACTTTTATCATGAAGGGATGTTGAATTTTGTCAAATGCGTTTTCAGCATCTAATGAAATGACCATATGGATTTTTTCTTTGAGTTTGTTTATGTAGTGGATTATATTGATGGATTTCTGGTTATTGAACCATCCCAGCATCCCTGGGATGAAGTCTACTTGATCGTGGTGAATTATCATTTTGATGTGTTCTTGGATTTGGTTTGTGAGAATTTTATTGGGTATTTTTGCATCGATATTCATAAGGGAAATTGTTCTGGAGTTTTCTTTCTTTGTTGGGTCTTTGTGAGGTTTTGGTACTAATGTAACTGTGGTCTCATAGAATGAATTAGGTAGTGTTCCTTGTGTTTCTGTGTTGTGAAATAGTTTGAAGAGTATTGGTATGAGGTCTTTGAAGGTCTGATAGAATTCTGCACTAAACCCATCTGGTCCTGGGCTTTTTTTGGTTGGGAGATTTTTATGACTTCTTCTATTTCTTTAAGGGTATGGAACTGTTTAGATGGTTTATCTGATCCTGACTTAACTTGGGTATTTGGTATCTGTCTAGAAAATTTTCCATTTCATCCAGATTTTCCAATTCTGTTGCATATAGGCTTTTGTAGTAGGATCTGATTATTTTTTGAATTTCCTCAGATTCTGTTGTTATATCTCTCTTTTCATTTCTGATTTTGTTAATTTGGAGACTGTCTCTGTGCCCTCTGGTTAGGATGGCTACGGGTTTGTCTATCTTGTTGATTTTCTCAAATAACCAGCTCCTGGTTTTGTTGATTCTTTTTGTAGTTCTTTTTGTTTCTACTTGGTTGATTTCAGCCCTGAGTTTGATTCTTTCTTGCCTTCTACTCCTCTTGGGTGTATTAGCTTCTTTTGGTTCTAGAGCTTTCAGGTGTGCTGTTAAGCTGCTAGTGTGTTCTCTCTCCAGTTTCTTTTTGGAGGCACTCAGAGCTATGAGTTTTCCTCTTAACACTGCTTTCGTGTGTCCCACAAGTTTGGGTATGTTGTACTTTCATTTTCATTAAATTCTAGGAAGTTTTTAATTTCTTTCTTTATTTCTTCCTTGACCAAGTTATCATTGAATAGAGCATTGTTCAGCTTCCATGTGTATGTGGGCTTTCTGTTGTTGTTGTTGTCATTGAAGACCAGCCTTAATCCCTAGTGATCTGATAGGAGGCATGGGATTATTTCAATCTTCTTATATCTGTTGAGATTTGTTCTGTGACCAATTACATGGTCAGTTTTGGAGAAAGTGCCATGATGTGCTGAGAAGAATGTATATTCTTTTGATTTAGGCTGAAATGTTCTATAAATATCTGTTAAATCCATTTGGTCCATATCTTCTGTTAGTTTCACGTGTCTCTGCTTAGTTTGTGTTTCCAAGATCTGTCTATTGATGAGAATGGGCAGATTCTCCCACTATTATTGTGTGAGGTGCAATGTGTGCTTTGAGTTTTAATAAAGTTTCTTTTATGAATGTGGGTGCCCTTGCATTTGGAGCATAGATGTTCAGAATTGAGAGTTCTTCTTAGATTTTTCCTTTGATGAGTATGAAGTGTCCTTCCTTATCTTTTTTTTTTCGAGACAGGGTTTCTCTGTATAGCCCTGGCTGTCCTGGAACTCACTCTGTAGACCAGGCTGGCCTCGAACTCAGAAATCCACCTGCCTCTGCCTCCCAAGTGCTGGGATTAAAGGCGTGCGCCACCACTTCCTTATCTTTTTTGATGACTTTTGGTTGAAAGTCAATTTTATCGGATATTAGAATGGCTACTCCTGCCTGTTTCTTTGGACCATTTGCCTGGAAAATTGTTTTCCAGCCCTTTACTCTGAGGTAGTGTTTGTCTGTAACTCTGAGGTGCATTTCCTGTATGCAGCAAAATGCTGGGTCCTGTTTATGTATCCAGTCTGGTAACCTATGTCTTTTTATTAGGGAATTGAGTCCATTGATGTTAAGAGATATTAAGGAATAGTGATTGCTGGTTCCTGTTATTTTCAATGTTATTTTTATTTTTGTGTGGCTATCTTCTTTTGGGTTTGTTGAAAGATTACTGTCTTGTTTTTTCTAGGGTGTAGTTTCCCTGCTTGTTTTGGTATTTTTCATCATTTATCCTTTGTAAGTCTGGGTTTGTGGCACGATATTTTGTAAATTTCGTTTTGTCATGGATATCTTGGTTTCACCATCTATGGTAGTTGAGAGTTTTGCTGGGTATAGCAGCCTGGGCTGGCATTTGTGTTCTCTTAGGGTCTGTATGAGATCTGTCCAGGATCTTCTTGCTTTCATAGTCTCTGGTGGGAAGTCTGGTGTATTTCTGATAGGTCTGCCTTTGTATATTACTTGACCTTTCCCCCTACCTGCTTTTAATATTCTTTGCTTGTTTTGTTCATTTGGTGTTTTGACTATTTTGTGATGGGAGGAATTTCTTTTCTGGTCCAACCTATTTGGAGTTCTGTAGGCTTCTTGAATGTTTATGTTCATCTCTTTCTTTCTTTTTTTTTTTTTAAGCACAAACAACTTTATTTGGCATTAGTTGGTAAATTGAGGGACTGTAATTCATAATTTTCCTATATAATATAATACCATATAACCACAAAAAAATGAAATCTAGTCATTGCTATAACATAGATTGACCTAGAAATCATAGTACTGTGTGCAGTGAGACATGTGCAAAATGATGGGTAACATTAGTGGCTGGGGACAGCAGGAAAGACTAGACTTTGCTCACATCTTTCCATGCATAGTATCACTACGTATTTTTTTTGATACTTTATTTACATTTCCAGTGTTTTTCACTTTCCAGGTCTCCTCTTTGGAAACCCCCTATCCCCCCTCTACGAGGGTATTCCCCCTCCCACTCACCCGCCCACCCACTCCTGTATTCCCACCTTAACATTCCCCTTTACTGGGGCCTATAACACCCTCAGGTCCAAGGGTCAACTGGCCTGAGCCCCCCTTCCCCCGGTGCTCCTGGAGACTGGACCACCAACCAAAGAATACACATCGAGGGACCCATGGCTTGGACCACATATGTGGCAGAGGAGGGCCTTGTTGGCCATCAGGGTTTATCTCTTTCTTTATGTTAAGGAAGTTTTCTTCTATAATTTTGTTGAAGATATTTACTGGCCCTTTAAGTTGGGAATCTTCACTCTCTGCTATCCCTATTATCCTTAGATTTGGTCTTCTCATTGTGTCCTGGATTTCCTGGATGTTTTGGTTTAGGAGCTTTTTGCATTTTGCGTTTTCTTTGACTGTTGTGTCAGTATTTTCTATGGTATCTTCTGCACCTGAGATTCTCTCTTCTATCTCTTGTGTTCTGTTGTTTATACTTGCATATATGATTCCTGATCTCTTTTCTAGGTTTTCTATCTCCAGGGTTGTTTCTATTTCCATTTTTAGATCCTGGATGGTTTTGTTCAGTTCCTTCACCTATTTGGTTGTGTTTTCCTGTAATACTTTAAGGGATTTTTGTGTTTCCTCTTTAAGGGCTTCTACCTGTTTACCTGTATTCTCCTGTACTTCTTTAAGGGAGTTACTTATGTTTTTCTTAACGTCCTGTATCATCATGAGACATGATTTTAAATGAGTGTTGTTTTTCTGGTTTGTTGGGGTATCCAGGGCTCACTATTGTGGGAGAACTGGGTTCTGATGATGCCAAGTAGCTTTGGTTTCTGTTCCTTATGTTCTTGCCCTTGCCATTCACCATTTGGTTATCTCTGGTGTTAGCTGGTCTTGCTCTCTCTGACTGTGGCTTGTCCCTCCTGCAAGCCTTTGCATCAGTACTCCTTGGAGACCAGCTCTCTCTGAGAGGAATTTGGATTTGGAGAGCTGTGATACAGGGTCAGCCCTGAGGTGCAGACAGAAACCAAAAGGATCCTGTTCCCAGCTGTTCCTTGGTTCCTGTGTCCTGATGGCTCTGCCAGAGTCCCTCTTGATCAAGGAATTTGAACAGAAGTGGTGGTCTTCTTGTGCTTGAAGGTGTGTAGGCACTCTTGGGAGACCAGCTCTCTCCTGGCACTGAGTATGGAACCCTATGCCATAGGATCAGCTCTCTGGCCTCAGAAGGAAACTGGAAGGCCACTCCTCAGTCCCTGTGTCCTGAGGGTTCTGGGCGGATCTCTCTGAGCAGAGGTATGGGCCTTACCCCCATCACATGCTTATCCACACTTCTAGGAGGATAGTTTTTTCCCTGTGCTATTTGGGTATGGAGCAGCGTGGCTCAGACCACAGGTGTAAAGTGGAAGGCTCCTGTCCCAGGCTGTTCCTCGGTCCCTGTGGGCCACCATTTCTTTCAGCATTGAAAACAAACTATGCCATTGTCCTTGATGGTCTCAATGTTGATGTATCTCAGTGCCTGATCTTCAACTCAGATTATCAGAAGTTATTCCACATCCAATATGGGGTCTTCTTGAAGCTGTTTTGTGTGTGTGTGCGTGTGTGTGTGAGTGTGTGTGTGTGTGTTCTTGCCTTCAGTAACTTCACAGCTTCTGACATCTTACAATTCTTCAAAATCATAGGTAAATGGGACATGCCTGACTAGAGAGAAATAACCATCACTGATTTTGTGACTTGTGGTCCTTAATCATTTTTAAATTCTGTTTCTAGGCCAATGACTCACCATGGTCCATTACCGACAACATTAACAGCAGATCCTGTTCAAGTGGAGGCCACAGTGAACCAAACACATGATTAAGTCAAACCTATGAGAAATTGATGCTGAACCTATGATAAATGAGGACTTTTATTTCTGTTAATCGGAGTATACTCTAAGACTAAAAAAATACAGTAGAAGAAATACAAACCAATAGCAGTCATTTATTATAATTGTCAAGGATTATATACACTATATAATTATATGAGGCTGGTGGCACAGTAACACAAATTACACATACCAGCAACACCTTAAATAAACAGGTGACTAATGTATCACCTTACAGTGTGATGTCACTATGATTATGACATCACTAGAGAAATATTTTAGTTTAAGTATAATATGGGCACCGACATGTGACCCATCATTGATTTAAATGTTGTAATGTGATGCATGATTGTATCATATTTGCTGGCCTTCGTGCTGGGATGCAAAGGTGTCATGGGTCTTGGAAGCCCAGGAACCACACAGCTTTGAAGGGAGAGAGTCACACCAGGCAGCTAATCTCATAAAAGAGATTTATTGGAGGGTCTAGGGTTTGGAGGGACAAATCCAGGAGTGGCTCCTGGGAGGGAGCAGATAGCAAGAAATTGGAGAAAGCGCAGTGCTTACATAGGGGCTCTTGAGGATGGAGCTTTCAAGGGTGGAGATTTTCAGGATGAGGATTGGTGGAATTTTAAGTCCTGAGCTTGGAGGAACTCAGGGATTGGTTGGTTTTCCTCTTCAGGGATTGGTGGCTTTTGCTCAGACTTTTTTGAAGGTCTGGAGATGACCTTTGTGACAGTTATAGAGGCTAGAAAAGCCTTTATGATAGTTACAGAGGTCAGAGGAGAGGCCTGGCTTCAGGAGTTCTTCAGGTGGAGACCTGGCCACTTTCCTGCCTTGAGGTTTTAAAAGTTTACAAAATATACAGTGCTTAAAAAGGGAGTTCACGACAGGGAAATCCTTCCCAGTCTTTTGAGTGGCATTAATAGTCAACAGTAATACATGTTTTTTTTTTAACATTTCACTTAGAAACCCATTTACACACACACATACAAATTTGTATACATGTATGTAACTATGTATGATATTGTCTTCTTTGGACCATCATAGACTCTTTTATTTAGAGTCTAAATGAACAGGATCCATTAAAGTCAATAAGAGTCAAATTGAAACATTGATTATCTTTCTCCTTTTTGCTCCAATGCAGGTACCAAATCAGGGATGTGGAAACTACAAAGGAAGAAAACAGTGAGGCACTTAGGGATACTGTACCGCAAACATCTCAACAGGCTTGATTTGAGGTCCAGTGGCTCATGCCTTTAATCCCAGCACTTGAGGTAGGGGCACGTGGATCTCTGTAAGTTCAAAGCCAGACTGGTCTACACACAGAGTGAGAGTTCCAAGGCAGCCAGCTCTAAATAGACTTTGTAACAGGAAAAAAGTACTCGCTCTTTTCAGAGTCTCTGTCTTCTTCTTCTTCTTCTTCTTCTTCTTCTTCTTCTTCTTCTTCTTCTTCTTCTTCTTCTTCTTCCTCCTCCTCCTCCTCCTCCTCCTCCTCCTCCTCCTCCTCCTCCTCCTCCTTCTCCTCTTCCTCCTCCTTCTTTTCCATAAATTGCTCCAGTTTTCTTGGCAAATTTCTGCTCTTCATGATTTTGATTGGCTGACACTGTCCATGAGAAGCATTTTCTGGATCAGTTAGACAATAAGTCTGGGGGCAAGATGAACATCCTTTTGGGAATGTAATTATTCTTCTCATGTACACATAGGAAGAAGGCACTTTACTTGTTTATTTATTTTTTAGATGTTGGGAAGTGTTTTATTGCAGAATACAATAAAGATCCTTCACATCACTTGGCATTTTTGTATTCATTTTTTTGAGAATGGTAAATTTTCATGCTATATTACTTGTCATGCTATAATTTATTTTCTTTTTTTATTTAAAACTTTATTTACATTTCAAATGTTTCCCCTTTCCAGGTGTCCCCTTTGGAAACCCCCTATCCGCTCCCCCCTCCCCCACCTACCCACCCACCCACTCCCGACTTCCCTCCCTGGCATTCCCCTATACTGGGGCAGCTAACACTCTCAGACCCAAGGGCCTCTCCTCCTACTGATGGTCAACAAGACCCTCCTTAGTCACATATGTGTCCAGCACCATGGGCCTCTCCATATGCATTCTTTGGTTGGTGATCCAGTCTCTGGGAGCACCAAGGGGGCCTGATCAGTTGACACTGTTGCTCCCTCCCCATGGGACTGCAAACTCCCTCAGTTCAAGAAGGCACTTTAAATAAGGTCAAATATGCATTAAAGGAAGAACTATGGAGTAGCCACAGCTCCCCACAATATAGGAGAAGCATTTTAAGGATCACTAGTTGGCTGGTCAAGGACTCAGAGCCATTGAGCACATCGACAACAAATTATCAGAAAAAAAAAAAAAAAGAAATAAATGGGCACTCAGTCTCAATAGGATACTGTGTCACTCTTACCATTTGGCTATTGACACTTGTGAATTTTGAATATGCTGGGATGAAGACATATAGACTCCATCCACCTTCTGGGTACTATAAATAATACTGCTAAGAGCATGCAAATACAAGTGTCAGCTTGAGCCTCTGATTTCTGGTTATTCTGGGTATACACTCAGAAATAGATGGATCATATGGTAATTCTATTTTTAATTTTTAAAGGATATGCTGTTCTGTTTTCCATAGCATCTACACCATTTTACATCTCCATCAACAGAGAAAATGTGCTCCAATTTCTTCACATACTCACTAACACATTTTATCTCTTTTCCTTTCTTCTCAACCCGTTTAGATTTTTTTCTATTGTCAAGATCTTGCTAAGAAAGCCCAGACCAATCTCAAACTTATGATCTTCCCACCTCTGTCTCCCAAATGCTGGGATTAGAGAGCTGTGATTCCCATGAGATTGTCTAAGGGTGACACAAACTATCTAAGTGTGTTCCTGAAGCAAGAGAAAACAAGTGTGCCACATATACCCCTGGCATGTTTCATTCCCTGAGGCTTGCTCAATAGCCTCCAGTAAAAGAAAAGTACTCTTTGTGACTCCAGATTTGAAGAGGGTTAGGGTGGATGGTGCAGTGAGTAGGAAGGGGCTTGTAGTCACGAGAAGCCTTCATCTAGGAGTTCTCTGATCTCCTAGATTGTCCTCTGTAACCTGCTGTAGATATGCAGACAGGGGTCACAAATCATTCAAAATTAACATTCAGTCTCCTCTTTTGCAAGTCCCACTCAGAGGGTCTGACGTGTACTCCAAAATGCAGAGTCTATTCATAGAAGTCTTCTCAGGGACTTGGTAGGTAAACATAGAATGAGATAGCTATACTTAAGAAACACAAGACAAGACATATCTGTTGCTTTACTCCCTGGACTGCCCGCTGCCTGACCATACTTGCCCTTGGGGTTTGGGGCTGAGGTAGCACAGAATCAATGGCTCAGACTCCAGGAGGATGTGGGAAGCAGCAGCAAGCTCAGTTATTAATTCTCTGGGAATGCCTTTTATATGCTCCACCTGCATCCCATTGGTTCTAAGCAAATGTTTCCTCCAAATGGTAGCTTTTGATTAGCTATCATTGTCTGTGTCACCAATCTCTAGGCTCTCAAGCAGACTTCAGTTTAGCCCTCCTGTGGAAGTTGCCTCCACAGCTGCTCAACCCCTAGCCCCCCATGTTTATGCTGAAATGATCACTGCCTTGTCAGTGAGGCCTGCCATTTCTCCTACATTTCCCCCCTTTTGTTTTGAGATTTTGACAGCCTAGTGTGAGCCAGGATGCCACTGCCTCAACATTGCTGACCCCACCTTGGAGAATTCACAGTATATTAGACTGTGCTTGTCTTAGGTTGCCCTGTCTTCCAGGATCTCACCAATCATTGACTACCATCCCTCAAAGAGACATCATTCCAGAGGCATGTCACTTGAAAGGTAGGTGTAGAACAGCCTACATGGTGGTCTCATGGATCTCTGCTGCCCAGGCTTTGATCACTTCCTTAGGGGTGCCATGATCAGTATTCTTGAGAGTCATCAGCACCTGGAGGGTTGCCTTATTTATGGAGTGCTGCCTGGAAATATGCTGTACAAGACACTTAAGCAAAATAATTATTAGTATAACAGTTTCTCCCATTATAGCATAAGTGGATATTTACAAGGGATCAAACAGCCTCTTAATATTGTCCCACACTTTCCCCAAAAACCTGGCATCCAGGGATACTCTAGTTGTATTGAGGTTGGCTATGTTCTCCCTTAACATCACAGAATAGTTACCGAATTTGTCTGACTAGGTACCTTCAAGATATTGGACCAACTGTGCCAAGCTTCAGTGGTGTTATGTTCCTGGTAAGAGGTTAGCAGATTGAGTGAAACTGGGGGTCACAAAGGTCAGCTCTTCTGCCAGTAGGTCAATCTGTTGTTGCAAAATGTGGATGACTTGATAAAGATATTGACTTAGTACCTCCTGTGCCTTTAGTCCCTAGCCTGACTTAGAGGTTACTTTATTGATGGTCTCTACCATTGTGGCTGTATGGGTTAAGGCAACCACAGCTGTTTTCACCCCAGCAATGCCTGCAATGATGGTAGCCATAATACCAAAATCCCTTTTTCCCCAGTGTAGGGGTTGTAAGTGAGTCTAGGCCATTAGAGTGATAGCATGAAAGTGAGTGGCGTATACCAAATGGCAGATGTTTCCCTCATCAAGATGACCATTGTTGAATTCCCCATCCAGTAGATGATCAGGAGACATTTTTCATTAAAGCAGTTAAGGCTGCCTCCAATAATGGAGGTATTGGTGACCAGTAAGAAAAAGGGGGATCGGACACAGACTGGGGTAGCTTTCCAGCAAACCTGGTTGCCAGTGGTCACATTCATGGGGGTTGCTCCAGTCCACATTTTTGTCAACTGGTTTATATGTAAATAGGTTTCATTAAAGAGACAGCAACCTTTTAGGAGGGTAAGGAGGCATAAGTGAAGACAATTGGAGGGGCCACATAGATTCCAATTGGTCATAATGGGATCATATCAGAATTAAATAGGATTCCTGTTAACATATGGAGTAATATTGAAAGCATCCTATGAGGTGAACTTCCACATGCCAAGTGCAGGTTACATGACAATATTGAGTAGTTCTCAGCAAATCTTACACCTAGTGCAGGCTGGCAGTGCTCTCATGGGATCAAAAGTCCCACAAAGTAGATATTTGAGGGACTACCCTTGGACAGAGAGGCAGGGGTAGACTTGATATGCTTGGGGAATCCTTCAGAACATAAAGTTCTATGCATAACATGACTCCATAGGTTAGATTACCATGAAAGTCCCCTGTGGTCATATTATGTAGCTGGAAACAAGGGCTAATGGAGAAGACATTGGTGGTAAAGCAGAGGATTTCTTCTGTGGGTCAGGTGCCCTTCCAATTGTCATGTAGTAGTGACTAAGTCTATGAAGGGCAAACCCAAACTCAAATTGGAAGAGAAAAGAATTGGGTAAGCCAGGGAGTTAACAGCCACAAGCAAAAGAATGGGTGGCAGAGACACCAAAACCTGGAGTTCATTGGCCCTTCCAGGCAGAAGAAAAAAATAATGAAGATAGTATGTACATTACCCCTCCCAGTCCTGATCCTCTCCTGACTCCTTCATCACCCCCTGGTCCGTGGCTGGGGGAACATCTCTTGAGGGCACCCATATTTGGGCAATTGAATCCTGGGGGGAAAAGGCATGTATAACCTCACCTCCTTGTCAGAAGCAGAACAGGTGGTTGCCATTGAGAGGTTATTGGATTCCTCCACTTGACCAACGGGAGGGGGGTTGTCCCTCAGCAAAAATGCCCAATGTTTGTAAACAGGGCTCAGTCCTTTCTCATGGAAGTAGAGAAAGTTCACATGAAACATGACTTCCACTAATGCTAGGTGTGGATCTCTTTTGGATTTCGGAGAGGTGAAGGAAGTGCTTCCTTTGGCTTGCTCTGCATGCAGACAGACTTTGAGCACAGAGATCTGCCTGCCTTTGTAGAAACAAACAATTAGCTTAGTTGGGTGGGATCCCACCCGGATATAATCACTCCCTTACTTCTTGGTGATCCTTTATTACTTGAACCATGAGCCTTGTTTTTTGGTTTTTTTTTTTTAAACTATTCCTTTCCCTTTACTCACTCATTAGTGAAGTCTTTCAAGCCTGTGAAGACACTCATAATTTATATTGCATCTGTATATTTTACATAGCTGAGAAACATGTTTATATTTTTGAATCTCATGTTTTCAGAGTTCTTTCCCACAGCCTTAAGATCTGTCCTGAAGGTCATGCCATTACCATTTTGCTGAGGAATATTAGACACACCCTTGCCTCCCAGAATTGTGCTGTTTCTGATTATTATAGGGTCATTAACCTTGGCAGAAAGAATATTCCCTGATAACCTTGACAAGGAGAACATTCCTCAAAGGAAGAACATGAAATAAAAATATATATATATTATTATGCAAACAAGCCTTATGGCTATAGCAACCATCCACATTTGAGGAGACTCATGCCTGTTGGCACCACAAATGTGGGTGCCCTTGTGTTTGAAGCTTAGATGTTCAGAATTGAGATATCATCTTGATAGATTTTTCCTTTGATGACTATGAAGTGTCCTTCCCTGTCTCTTTTGATTAATTTTGGTTGAAAGTCTGTTTTATTAGATATTAGAATGGCTGTTCCAGATTGCTTCTTGGGTCCATTGGCTTGGAAAACCTTTTCCAGCCCTTTACTCTGAGGTGATGTCTTACCTTTATTGCTGAGGTGCATTTCTTATATGAAGCAAAACAACAGTGCCTGTCTTCACACCCATTCTATTAGCCTGTCTTTTTATTTGGTAATTGAGTCAATTGATGTTGAAAGATATTAATGACCAGTGATTATTACCTCCTGCTATTTTGATGTTGTTGTTATTGTTGTTGTTGTTGTTAGTGGTATGTGTGTGTTTGTGTGTGTTTCCTTGTTTTTGCTGGTATGGAATTAGTTATTTCCTGTATTTTCTTGAATGTAGTTATCTTCCTTGCGCTGGAGTTTTCCTTCTAGTATTTTCTATAGGACTGGATTTGTGGATAGATAATCTTTAAACATGGATTTGTCTTGAAATAGCCTATTTTCTCCATCTATAATGATTGAGAGTTTTGCTGGGTATAGTAGTTTAGGTTAACATCTGTGGATTTTTTTATATTTTTATTTTTTATTTTTAGAAGTTGCAAGATATCTTTCCAGGCCCTTCTAGCTTTTAGAGTCTCTGTTGACAAGTTGGGTTTAATTCTTATAAGTCTGCCTTTGTATGTTACCTGGTCTTTTTCTCTTGCCACTTTGAATATTTTTTCTTTGTTCTGTAGATTTTATGTTTTGATTATAATGTAGCAGAAATATTTTCTTTTCTTGTTGAGTCTAATTGATATTCTATAAGCTTCTTGTATGTTTATAGGCATCTCTTTTTTTGGTTGGGAAAGTTTTCTTGTATGATTTTGTTGAAAATATTTTCTGGTCCTTGGAGCTGGGACTCTTTACCTTCTTCTATTCCTATTATCCTTAGGTTAGGTCTTTTGATTGTATCTTAGATTTTTCTGGATATTTTGTATCAGGAATTTTTTAGATTTAACATTTTCTTTGACTGATATATCAATTTCTTCTATTGTATCTTCTACACCTAAGATTGTCTCTTCTATCTATTGTATTTGGTTGGTGATGCTTGCATCTGTTTTTCCTGTTCTCTTCCCTAGGTTTTCCATTTCCAAGATTCCATCAGTTTGTGTTTTCTTTATTGCTTCTATTTGTATTTTCAGGTCATGAACAGTTTTATTCATTTCCTTGAACTGTTTAATTGTATTTTCCTGTATTTTTTTAAGGGATTTATTCATTTCCTCTTCAAAGGCCTCTATCATCTTTATAATATTGGATTTAAGGTCATTTTCTTATGCTTCAGTTGTGTTAAGGATATTTAGGGCTTGCTGTAGTATGGTAGATGTCCTCTGAAGTTATCATATTGCTCTGGTTTTTGTTGATTGTGTTCTTTTGAGGGACTTTGGCTATCTGGATGGTTTTAGTCCCAGGATGGTCCTATTGTAGTAGATATTGGGAGGGGATATAACCTCAATGATCCTGGTGTGACAGGCTTCTGATAGGTATCCTTGGGTATCATTGACCATAAATCTTATGGTTCTGGATCATCAGGTAAGATGAAGGTGAGCTGAGAGTTGCCTGCAGAATGGGGTGAGGGTACCAGGCTGCTAAGGGCAGTGGGGGGTGCCTTAGAGGACACAGTGGGCAGGGAAGGTGGACACAGGAAGGGACTATAGCTTGTATGCTTCCAGATTAGCAGGTCTGATGAAGGTGGTTGGAGAGGTGGTAGGATATTGGAGGTCTGCTGAGGATAGCAGGTGGCTCAGGACAGCTGAGGGTGCCCCAGAGGACTCAGTGTTCAGGGAGATGGGTGCAACAAGGGATTCTAACCTGTATACTTTCACATTTCAGTTTTCTACTGTGGCTTTGAGATTTTTCCAGTCAATGAGAAGTTTATGGTAATGAATTCCAGAAATTCCCTGGTGGCCTTTTCTGATTTCTGTTTTACATGCCTTTCTCAGTCAAGCAAGGCACCAGGAGGGCAAACCTTATATTTGCAGAACCAGAATATACATAAAATGATTTTAAGGTAATGACAATCCTCCTTCAGAGGAGAGAGGAGAAAAATGTCTCCTTTGAGGCATCTAAGATTGAAAAGAGTCTTTGATGAAGTAGCTCAAATAGAGCTAGAAAAGCCTGAGACATCTATCTGTTGTTATTCTCCCAACCTCCCTTGAACAATCATGAATGCATACATATAGACTCTGTAGAAGCCACACAAAGATAAGCAGGGAAAAATGCATACTTTCTGCTCAGATCACAGTAAATAATGGCTGGTTACAATATACAGTATATAGTATAGTTAAGAAAATGAGTAATGTTCATCTGGAATTTACTTCATGTCCTAACATTTAGTGACTCTGCATTCTGAGAAAAATGAGTGTGGCAGCTGTTCTTTTCTCACTTAGATCAGTAAGCTTATCTATAAAATATCTGTTCATGGGAATCTACCTGTCCTCTAAAATCTTGAAAGAAGGGCCCACTAAAACTGGCAGCAGCCTTTTCTGTGGTTAAATCACAGAGATAGTTTTTGAACCTGGAGAATAAATACAGATTAATATCAGAAAAAGATTACATGGTTGAGCAGATAGAGAGTCTTCATATGGTCAGAGAAATGACTCAAGGCCAGGAAGAAGGAATTCTGTCCTTTGTATTGAACAGAAGTTGACTGAGATAAAGGTGACTCATCGACAATAATTCTTATCAAGTTTTCTTTTTCTTGACAGTCACAGAAATAAATGGTCTATATGCATAATAGAAATATTTCTAATACAATTTGGAAGGGAAGAAGTCAAAGTATCACTATTTTCAGATGATATGATAGTGTACATAAGTGACCCCTACATTCTGTCAGATAATTCCTACAGCTGATGAACACCTTTAGCAAAGTGGCTGGATATAAAATTAACCCAAACAAATCAGTAGCCGTCCTTTATACAAATGATAAATGGGCCAGGAAAGAAATTAGGGAAACAATACTCTTTACAGTAGGCACAAATAATATAAAATATCTTGGTGTAACTCTAACTAAGCAAGTGAAAGATCTGTATGACAAGAACTTCAAGTCCCTGAAGAGAGAAATCGAAGAAGACCTCAGAAGATGGAAAGATCTCCCATGCTCATAGATTGGTAGGATTAACATAGTGAAATGGCCATCTTACCAAAAGAAATCTACAGATTCAATGCAATCCCCATTAAAATTCCAACACAATTTTTTATAGACCTTGAAAGAGCAATTTTCAACTTCATATGGAAAAACAAAAACCCAGGATATCCAAAACAATCCTGAACAATAGAAGAACTTCTGGGGAATCACCAACACTGACTTCAAACTGTATTACAGAGCAATAGCAATAAAATTTGCATGGTCTTGGTACAGAAACAGACATGTTGATCAATGTAATAGAATCAAAGGCCGAGAAATACACCCACACACCTATGGACATTTTATTTTTGATAAAGAAGCCAAAACCATACAATGGATAAAGGAAGCATCTTCAACAATTGATGCTGGACTAACTGCATATCTACAAGTAGAAGAATAAAAATAGATCCATACTTATCATTCTGCATAAAACTCAAGTCCAAGTAGATCAAGGACCTCAGCATAAAACCAGATGCACTAAATCTCATAGAAGAGAAAGTGGGAAATACCCTTGAACACATTGGCACAGGAGACAAGTTTCTGAACCAAAAAAAAAAAAAACCCAATGGCTCATGCTCTAAGATCAACAATTGATAAATGGGACCACATGAAACTGAAGAGCTTCTATAAGACAAAGGACACTGTCAATAGGACAAATCAGAAAGAATCTTCACCAACTCCACATCTGACAGAAGGCTAATATCCAAATTTTCCAAAAAACTCAAGAAATTAGATACCAATAACCCAATTAACCCAATTTAAAAATGAGGTACAAAACTAAACAGAAAACTTTCAACAGAGGAATCTTGATTGGCCAAGAAGCACTTAAAGAAATGTTTAAAGTCCTTAGTTATCAGAAAAATGCAAATCAAAGCAACTATGAGTTTCCATCTTGCACTCATCAGAATGGCTAAGATAAAAACTCCAAGTCCATGCTGGGGAGGTTGTGAGGCAAGGGGAACACTTCTTCATGGCTGGTGGTGGTGAAAACTTGAACGACCACCATCTCTAGAAATCAATTTGGCATGTTCCCAGAAAACTGAGAATAGTTCTACCTCAAGATTCAGCTATACCACTTCTGGGCATATACCCAAAGATGCTCCACCATCCAACAAAGACACTCGCTCAACTATGTTCATAGCAGCTTTATTTGTAATAGCCGGTAACTGGAAACAACCTAGATGACCCTCAACTGAAGAATGGATAAAGAAAATGTGGTACAGCTACAGAATGGAATACACAATGGAATATGATTCTTCTATTAAAAACAAAGACATCATGAATTTTGCAGGCAAATGGATGAAACTTGAGAATATCATCCTCAGTGAGATAATCCAGTCCCCAAAGGACATGCATGGTATGTACTCACTTTTAAATGGATATTAGCTATAAAATACAGGTACCATGCTATACTCCACAGACCCAAAGAAGTTAAACAAGAAGGAAGGCCCAAGTGAGAAAGCTTGAATTTGACTTAGAAGGAGAAATAAAATAGTCATAAGAGGCAAATGGTGGAAGGGAACTGGGAGAGAGTTGGGGTAGGGAGGGAATGGGGTGTTCAGGATCAGGTGTGGGGAAGGACAAGAAAGATGGCTTAGATGGCCATGAAAATGAATGAAATCTGCACCTGATGGGTGTGAGGAGGTGGGAACATTTCCAGGAGGAGACAAGAGACATTGTATAAAGGAGGTACCCAAAAATCAATGCGGGTGACCTTAGCTATGACTCACTATATTGGGGATATGGAACCTGAAGAGGCCACCTCCTATAGCCAGACAGGAACCCTGGTGGAGTGAAAGAGAAATCAACCCACCCACAAAACTTTCAACTCCAAATTATTCTGTCTATAAAAAATGCAGGTACTGGGGATGGAGCAGAGACTGAGGGATTGGCCAACAAATAACAGGCTCAGCTTGAGACCCATCCCATGGGCAAACACCAATCCCCTAACACTATTAATGATATTCTGTTATACTTGAAGACAGGAGACTAGCATGGCTGTCCTCTGAGATGCTCTATCCAGCAGATGACTCAGACAGATGGAGACACCCACAGCCAAACAGTGGATGGAACTTGGGAACTCTTATGGAAGAATTGGAGGAAAGATTATGGGTTCCAGACGGGAAAGGAACTCCACAGGAAGACCAACAGGGTCAACTAACCTGGACCCTTGTGGCTCTCAAAATCTGAACCACCAACCAAAGAACATTCAAAGGCCTCCCTGCTCATATGTAGCAGATGCACAGCTTGGTCTTCATGTGGGTCCCAGACAACTGGAATGGGGGCTATCTCAAAAGCTGCTGCCTGTACAAGGGATATGCTCTACTAGCTGGGCTATCTTGTCTGGCTTCAGTGGGAGAGGAAGTGTCTAGCCTCTCAGAGACTTGAAGTGCCAGGGTTGGGGGGATACTCAGAGGGTGCCCCTCCAGCTCAGAGGAAAAGGGGAGGGGAAATGGGGAAGAATTTTGGGAGGAGGTGACCAGGAGGTGGGATGTAAAATGAATAAGTAAAAAATAAAATTAAATAAAAAAATCAATTTCTAAAGCAAAAGGGATGCTAATTTAAGAGAAATAAAGCACACTTTATGCAATATTTAGAACAAGCACTGCAATCCCCACTCTGCCTTTTAACATACTGTAAGTGGTTTCAATATTTTTTCTTTTTTTTTTTGCCTGATGCTGGCATTTGAAACCCTTTAGTGGGACTGGACATGATGGCACACACATGAATCCTCATCATTTGAGAGGTTAAAAAAAAAGAGAAGTAGTACTTTGAAGTCAGCATGGACTACAAAGACTTTCTCAAAAATCAAACACAACACAGAACTCTTCAGCAAAAGACTTAAAACCCTCAGAAAATCTGATCTATGGAGCCCATCTGTAGAACTGTAAATGGCTCTGTTTTGAGCGAGGACACATGTTGCTCCTGGGCTTCTTGTGATATATCATGGTATGGTGTGGATGTATGTGTTGAGGGTGCCACAGAACAAAAACCACTGGAGTCTAGCCTTGGTCTAGCTTTGTAGCCGACTGCACTGCTTCTTACCTGTGAGAGTCTAGATGCACTAAACTCTCTGTACCCAAATCCCTTGACTTTAAAATGATAATAAAAGTGAGACATATAGACAAATATGTATATATGAGAGTTCTGTGTAAATGCATGCAAAGTGCTCAGAACTAGGGCTAACAATACTGTTTAATAATCATTACTTATTACGACTGCTAGTAATTTTATGGGGCACCATTTTAAAAATGATTTATTTATTTTTACATTGGGAACTCAATGCTTCCCTCCCTCCCTCACCTCCTCCCCTTCTCCTCTGAACCTGTGGGGTCTCCGTGGGTATCCCCCTCACTCTGGCTCATCAAGTCTCTGCAGGGATTGGCACATTATAGGGGTAACCTTTATTCTTTGTTCACAGTAAAAAAATTATATCTCTGATTTGCCTGATCCAATTTCTTCAGCTTAAGAAAATCTGTTCCTGGAGATTGTGTAACTCCAGAATGTACAGGTAAGTCTACCTTCCTGGAAGTAAGACTTCTTCAGAATATAGCAAGTTTTCTCTCAGGAACTTGAGGTGGATGCTCTACTTAGTTTCTTCCAGCCTCCCACCAAGGCATGCCACTTGCTGACAGTGCACTCTGAATCCTCTATACTGGATCTCAAAGGAACTTTTTAAACAAAAATCATGCCCCACAGTCACAAAATGGCAGATATTTTACGATTTTATTTATAAGAGTCTCCTAACATACAACTATCAAATCTAGATATAATTAAACCAGATTAGTGGTTACCAGGTTGGAGGCTGAACATTTTTTTTTGAGATAGTAATAACTGTACCATGGGATTGTATTCTTTTTTTGTTTTTTGTTTGTTTTTGTTTGTTTTTTTGAGACAGGGTTTCTCTGTGCAGCCCTGGCTGTCCCGGAACTCACCAGGCTGTAGACCAGGCTGGCCTCGAACTCAGAAATCCACCTGCCTCTGCCTTCCAAGTGCTGGGATTAAAGGTGTGCGCCACCACTGCCCAGCGGGATTGTATTCTTATTAGTAGTAGAATGGTAGATTTTTGTTATGCATGTTTTGTATAATAACATCTACCCTGTGACTGAAAACAGAAGAAAAGATTACATAGGTTACAGGAACATATAGCAAATTTTGAACTTGGGTAGGGGAAAGAGATCAATTATGTGACCATGGCAAATGCTTGAACTAGGTCTTCCAACAGTGGGAGGGGGATATGCCGTTTGTGTTATACACTTTCTCTGGTAATGTCTCAGATATCTGCCACAATCTAAGAACCTAAGATCAGACCTTGTCTAGTTATGGGATTCTCAGAATTAAAATGGAAAGGAGCAAGACAAAGCTAAGATGGGTGTTTGTGGTATAGACATAGTCAACAAAATTGGGGGTAGTAGCTATTGTGAGATGTCCATGAAGAAAATCTCTATGCATTAGAAAGGAAGTCTTGGCAGCTGTCACTGGGGCCTCTTGACAATTGTCTCTATTTTCCTGATATTCTACTTCCAGCATGGCCAGTTTTCCTTGCTGGGAGGCTTGGGTAAACAAATATTTGCAAAGAGGAAGCTGCTTTCTGAGTCTGGAGGAAGTGGAAAGGCAATGTAATGCAAATTGTACTTGCTTCCGTTCCCACAGAACTGTTGCCAAGGGTCCCCTCCTGAATGCAACTAGCTCCATTTATGACATTTTGTTAAGATGAATTAATTGATTTATTCATATTTCTATTTATTTGGTGATTCTTTCATTCTGCATATGTTTTCAACACACATTTCCTGGGTGCTTAACTCATGTCACTGTGTTAAAATCCAGTAATCAATTCACTGTTAACAATTCTTATCAGTGAAGTTATAGACCTTGAATTGCTCTGCCCAATATAACCACTTAGAACTATTTAGTTTTTATTTAAACTCTTTAAACTTTTAACTTTTTCAAGAATTTTATATGAGTACTGCATTTACATTATTCTCATCCCTCCTCTCTCCTCTCTTCCGGTGTTCTCCATGTTCCTTCTCAAATTCTTTACTGATTTTAGAATTATTGTTGATACAACCCCCCCTCCCATGCACACACATAGGCACACACACACACACACACACACACACACACACACACACACACACACACACACACACAGACACTGCACATCTGAATGGGGATCACTGGGGTTTCAGGGCGGGAACCACTGGGATTCCAAAGCTACTCAACCAAAAGGAAGAAATCAGAGGCTCCTTTTATCATCATGTGAGAATCCTGATCCTTTGAAAATAACCCTCCCAAACTGAAAGCAAATTTCTTAAATTTCAAGACTGAATTATATATTACACAATGTTTATTTTCCTCTTCCCCATTGTTAGAGCATAATGGTAAGAAGCATGAATATCTCCAGGAGCAATTACATGACTGTCTCTGGTCTTGTTTTCTATTCTGTCTACCCTCGGTGAGCCCAGGCTGCCCTTAGCTTTGAAATCCATATATGGATGGATGATTTTTGTCTAAGATGACTTGGATGCCTCCTATATGACTGAAGGCAGCAAATCCCAGCAGTGCTCCTGATCTTACCCTGCCTTCTTACCTGCCCATCTGCCATCTTCCCTTTCTAAGCAAATGGTTGCACCCTCCAAGATGCCTTCGTCAACACCCAGAAGCAGGACCTGACCCCACTTTTTCCTTCACTTTCACCTCTCCAGTTCTGCAGTCACCACTTACACAGCACCTCACAGACTCCCTGTTCTGCCTTTCCTCTAAGCTGTTCCACCCTCAAGCCCTACTCACCATCTTTTCCTGGACAACCCCGGGAGCCTCCTGTTTTCCATTTCCAAACTTCAGCCAACTTGAAATCAATGGGCAGTGATGACTGCTTGACTGTGCTTCAAATTCAAAAGGATAAGAAGTCAAAGCAATGACAGCAGGAAGAATGTAAGTTAGACGTAAAAACAACTTCTTGTCAAAATAATGACTTCGTATGTGTGTGGGATGGATATTGACTTGGAAGAAGCATAAGGAAAACTTCTGGGCTGCTATAAGTATTCTATAACATGATGTAGGTGTTGGTTATGTGGGAGTACATATATATTCATATAAGTTATACCTAAATTTTGAAAAGTTAAATAAAAAGAAAAAGTTGTTTTGCCAAGACTATAAAGACAGTTTGGCAGGATGTGAGGGTTGCTGCAAATTGGCTTTCCTGGTTTTCTTTTAGAATAGGATGGAGTCCTAGTCTCCTGGGGCTCGAAGTGCCTCGAATTAAAGAGATATAATCAGAAATCACATTTGTTTTGCTCTGTTTTACCCTTGGCTTTGCACTAGGTACATCGTGATGAATATTTAATATGTCACTTAACATTTCATCATAGAAGAGTATTTAAAGGCATTATGAATAATTAATATTTTGGGTGGAGAACTGCTTAAGAATGTCCAGTCTGGGCCACTCTCACTGTGGCACCAAATCATTGTGAAATTCTTTGGTGAAATGCTGTCATCTGCATGCCAAGCTTTTCCTAAATGACACAGTGTCCTTTAGCTTTAAAATAAACTAGTCTCAACATAGATACTCTAGTGATAAAGAGTGGCAATTTGCATTTATGGAGCAACATAGTAACACACACTGTTTCCCAAAGAAGTGCAGGTGATAAATTTCTTTCTCATGTTGCAAGACAATGGGAGATCTTGACCAACTGTCTGGCACACGATGTGCAGGCACAGTCTAGATAAGTTGGCACCTTCTGGCAGGTGCCTGTGATTGCTGTATTGTATGGCATAGAATGGAAGGAGTTTTGAGTGCAGTCTGGTAGTTCAGTAGTTCAAGTCTGGGGCCCATAGCTACATTATTTGTGTTTAGTGGCTGCAAGCTTCTAAACACAAATAGGTAAGACAAGCATCAGCTGCACAGGGCTGTTTTCATTATTTTAGGTTTTCATTATTTTACATGTAATAAACAATCCTCAGCATATGATATGACTTCTATGGCTAAAGAGACTGAAAAATACATAACACACACACACACACACACACACACACACACACACACACACACACACACACATGAATATTTTTGTAAGAACTGATAAAAATTTCAGGTCTAACCGACCACAAGCCTATCTTTTAAACTACTCCTAGCCCTCTCTTTGAAGGCCTTGCACCCTGGGTGGACACATGCTGGGAACCAGGGAATTGGAGAAGGTAAATATGTCTTCTTGCTCTGAATCTTGGCTTTAGGATGCAGTCCTGGGGTGAGGGTCTGGGGATGGCATTGACAGATCTGAGTTCTAGCCTTGTCACCTCCTTTCACCTGTGCAGTCTTGTTTAGGTCAGTCACTTCTTGGCTGCTAACTCCACAGTAAGGAATTAGATGAGAGGGCCCCAAAGAGCCTTCTGACTCAATCCTTGGCACTCCCCAGCTCCAGCCCAAACAGCCTTTTCTACACCATTCCTCTGTCTGGTTAAGTGACTGTGATAGGAGACTGAGGCTGATGTGCTACTGGTCTGTGAAATGTCTGAAGACATCTCAGATAACAAATGGAATGGAGCAAATCTTTCTTTCAGGCTTGCGGGTATTGATTTTCTCCAAATGAAGGCTCAATGCACTGCTGAAATGGGAGACAGGATTAGTACACAGTGTTCCTCCCCAGTCCACAGAGAGCAGACCAAAGCTGCCTGCTCCAGTTGTGTATCTATGTAATTCTTCCTATGTGCTGTGTTTCCTATACCATAAGGAACCAATTAAACTCCAGAAAAGGAAAATGTATGCTTGCATCTGAGATTAGAGCAGTATCAGGCTAATTTGGCACTGTAATTTTCCATGACCTTGGAAGACGACCTTGGGAGAACTGACCCTGAGTTCTCGTTCTTCATTCACACATCATCCTGAAGCTTGAGAAAGAATCCTATCATTAGGAGTGCTGTAAACAGCTGTCAGATCACAAAACAGTTCTGCTGCTCAGTGGGTGACTGTCTTCTATGAATAGTTGTCACTTTCACAGGTAAAAACTGAGATCCAGATCAGCTCAGTAACTTCTCCAGAGGAGAGTTGCACAGCAAGGGCAAACTGGACCTTAAGTGTCGGGCTTTTGTGTTTCTAACCAGAACTCTTCCCACTTAGCCCATCTGGAGACAGGTGTGCCCCTGTAATGTTTCCCTGAGTTGTGGCGGGGAAGCCAGAACACTGTAGCATCTGGAGACTACTCTGTTCCTTCTCTATATATCCAGAGGTAATCCTGCCAATTAAATCTCTCCAACACATGGAATGAAGAGAGTTTTATTGTTACTGCCTTCTACTTCAAACTCCTCTCTGATCTATGTTTCCATGGTCAACAGATCTTTAAAGTTAAGTTATGTTAATTTATGTATACAACAACTTCAGAAATTATACCACTTCATGCCAGTCCACAAGAACTGCTTAAATGTTCTGCCACCCACTCTGAGGGTCACCTTGAACTTGAGCTTCACAGAGGGTCTAGAACGTGATCATCTGGCAGCAAGAAGGAAGAGTCCAGTCCTTTCACTTCGATTTGCTTCACTTTCCTTTCCTTTGTATCACATGAACACACTCAGTATCCAGAGGTACTAATGTGCTTCTCTTGTCTGGGATGATGTTCAGATGATAGCCCAGCTATTCTCCCTCCACATCCTTTTACACTCTCCGGTCTCATTCCGTCTTCTCTTCAAGCAACAGAAATGCCTAAACATTAGGGATAGAAATAAATACCTGAATACATTCAGACATTTGAGGGGCACTATCTGGGGTGGAGGCATTCAGCAGAGACAATGTCTGAGTGTATAAACATGATCCTGTGGACGCCCCCACCTCCCCAAGCAGGGAAACTTAGCTGCATTCAGCTTCTGGAGGCATTTCCCTGAATAGCTTTGCCGTTTTGATTTTTCTGTAGTGATGCTCTGCCCTCTGGTGTTCAATGTGTAAAAGTGAGCTTATCTTAGCCATTCTGACTGGTGTGAGGTGGAATCTCAGACTTGTTTTGATTTGCATTTCCCTGATGACTAGGGAAGTTGAACATTTCTTTAGGTGTCTGAGATTCCACCTCACACCAGTCAGAATGGCTAAGATCAAAAACTCAGGTGACAG
>CM052704.1:80436556-80461466 GCA_028551405.1 Uromys caudimaculatus | reverse complement strand
GGGGGTGGGGGTGGGGACATGGGGTTTCCAAAGAAAAGGGGAATCATCGGAAATGTAAAAAAAAAAAAAAAAAAAAAAAAAAGTGAGCTTATCTTAACACTGATCTGAGAGACTTGAGTTCCAGACTGGAACTGTGTGCTCTTTTAAAATAGGAAAAGATTGTTTTCAGGGCCACTTTACAACAGGGAAAAGAGATGGAGTATGTCACCAGATGTGAAAAACACACTAGACTGGGTCCCTAGACACACAAAATCAATCCTCCCTCCCTCCCTCCCTCCCTACCTCCCTCCCTCCTTCCCTCCTTCTCTCCCTCCCATGGAATCCCAGAGTGTGAAGTAGGGGTGGCTGCTCCTGCCTGTAGTGTCAAAGTGGCCATTTTGTACCTTTCTTTTCTCCCTTGGTCCTCTAGGTTTATTTTCTTGTGTCTTGTTGGACCAGTCAAGACTGCCAAGACAAGACCACGAGTAGATTGTAAGATCACAATCATTAGTCACTTCTCTGTGGGGAGAATACTTAAGCCTAGTAAAGGTATATTTCATTCTTTTGACTCATAAAGTTACTAATAACCACAGTTACTATAATGAGAGCGATTTGTTGAAGGACAAAACATTTCAGTTAGGCAGAATAAATCGTGGTGAGTATTGCTAACAAGAGCAGACTATACACTTGAAAATTGCGAGAGTAAATTTTAAGTGCTCTCAGTAAGAAGGGTAAGGATGTGCAGTAATGCATTTGTAGTAGCTTGATTTAGCCACTTCATATGGTTAAACTGCCCTGCTGTACACCATAAATACATATATGATTTTCTTGTCAACAAAAAATCATGCACATAACAAATTTATCTGCAGTGCTTAATCTGGGCATGCATATCTTTTTTTCTTGTAATCTAGTCTTATTTATTTATTTATTTATTTATTTATTTATTTATTTATTTATTTATTTATTATGTATTATTACTTTTATTTTTTTCAGTCTAGTCACCGCCCCCCCCAGGTCCTCCTTCCCACAATTTCTCATCTAGTTTCTTTTCTCACCCCTAACCCCCCTGTCTCCAAGAGGTTGTCCCCACCCCTGCCAGACCTCCCCACTTCCTAGGGCCTCAAATCTCTTGAGGATTAGGCTAGTCTTCTCCCACTGAGGCCAGACCAGGCAGTCCTCTGCTGTATATGTGTTGGGGACCTCGAACCAGCTCATGTATGCTGCCTGGTTGGAGGCTCGGTGTCTGAGAGATCTCAGGAGTCCTGGTTTGTTGAGACTGCTGGTCTTCTGTGGGGTCACCCACCTCAACTTCTTCTAGCCTTTCCCTAATTTAACCACAGGGGTCCAGATCAACTTCACTCCAATGGTTGGATGTAAGTATCTGTGTCTGTCTCAGTGAGCTGCTTGTCTATAAGCACACTACAGTATCATTAATAGTGTCAGGCTTTGGAGCCTCCCCTTGAGATGGATGCAGTTTGGGCTGGTCATTGGACCACCTTTCCTTCACTCTCTTCTCCACTTTTGTCCCTGCAGTTCTTTTAGATAGGAGCAATTCTGGGTCAGAATTTTTGACTCACTCTTCTGTGTCCAGACCCTTAACCACCATGCTGTACAGTCTTTCTGGCTCACAAGGAAGACAAAAACTATGAGAAGAGGACTAAAAACACTTTGGTGAACTCTCTTGATATGGACACACACGTTCTCACTGAGACTTGAAGGGGTTGGAGTACAGACATTTTGGCAGGGAGAGACATGAGAGATAACCTTTAGGCCCTTGCCAGCTGTTGAGCTTTGTGCTTTTTAGAACCCAGAGTTCTTCCAGGAAGCAAACACTATGACAATAACCATTCTGCCAAAGAAATCTGAGCACAGAGGCTAAGTAGCTTGCATGATATCTCATAGCCAGTACGTGATAGAATTGCAATTTGAGCATCTTGCCTCTAGATGCCCAGCCTCTGTACTTTAGGGACTAGAGATTTTGCTAGAATAAAAGTGGACACCAGATAAAACAAAAACAAACAAACACCAAACACCAAAGCTTATCTTTAAAATCCTTTACTCTAGGCATTTCATTAAGGTGATGAAGAAGGTAATAGAGTGTATAGATTGTAGATAAGTAGAGAGTATCACATTAATGTATGAAAACTTCTGCCCTGGAGAACAGTATAGGTGTAGAGGATGCATTATCCAAGTACCGAAGAACATGGAGAGGACAGAACAATCTTTGTGAGACTGGACCCAATGGCCTCGGGTGGGGTCCACTTGCCTGGTTCCCTTTCCTTGAATTGGTTTGACTCTCTTGGTCTTTGTGTGGTGCATGCAGAGATATCCTGTTACTTTATGCATTTGGAGATGATGATCAAGATCAATGAATGGCATTCCTAACAGAGTTTTCAATCTTCCTCCTCTGGTCAGGGAAATGCCATTTTATTGACATTTGTAAGTCTGTAGCTTTCATTCAAAGTAGTTTTAAATTTGAAGATTTGTTTTATTCTCACTAGTACCAGATCTCAAAGGCTGTAGTTTGTATCTAAAACTTTGAGAATTAAAATTCCTTCTTTTTTAAAAAAATTATTTTATTTATTTACATTCCAGTCATTACCCCTGCAGTCCCCTCTCCCACAGTTCCTCATCCCATTCCTCCTCCCCATTGCCTCAGAGAGGGTGCTTCCCCCTCACCAAGCCTCCCCCTTCCCTGGGGCCTCAAGGCTCTTGAGTATTAAGTGCATCTTCTCCCACTGAGGCCAGACCATGCAGACTTCTGCCACATAGGTTCCTGGGGCCTCGGACCAACCCATGTATGCTCATGGTTGGTGTCTCAGTCTCTGGAAGCTCCCTGGGGTCCAGGTGAGTTGAGACTGCTGGTCTTCTTACGGGGTCGCCCTTGCCTTCAGCTTCTTCAGTCCTTCTAATTCAACCATAGGGGTCCTGGACTTTAGTCCAGTGCTTGGGTGTAAGTATCTGCTTCTGTCTCGGTCAGTTGCTGGTAGGGGTTCTCAGAGGGTATCCATGCTAGGCTCCTGTCTGTAAGCACATCATAGCATATTAGTGACAGACCTTGGTGTCCCCCCATGAGATGGATCCCAAATTGGGCTGGTCATTGGACTGCCTTTCCTTCAGTATCTTCTCCATTTTTGTCCCTGCAGTTCTTTTAGACAGAAACAATTCTGGGTCAAGAATTTTGACTGTGGGTTAGTAACCCTGTCTATTTACTGGAGGTAGACTCTTCAAGTTCCCTTTCCCCAATGTTGGACATTTTGGCTAAGGTCACCCCCAGTGAGTCCTGAGAGTATCTCACCTCCCAGGTCTCTGGTACTTTCTAGAGGGTCCCCCCCCCCCCACTTCTACTCCCTGAAGCTTCATATTTCTATTCATTCTCTTGACCTTCTGGGCTTCTCTCCTGCCCCTCCCCCCATATCCGATCCTGTTCCCATTTCCCCTCCCTCTCCCCTCTCCCATCCAGGGCCCTCCATCCCTCTATCTCCCATGATTATTTCTTTCCCCCTTCTAAGTGGGATTGAAGCCTCCTCACTTGGGCATTTCTGCTTGTTACACTTCTTATGGTTTGTAGGTTGTATTCTAGGTATTCTGTTCTGTTCGGTTAATGTCCATCTATCAGTGAGTACATACCATGCATGTCCTTTTGGGTCTGAGTTACCTCACTCAGGATGATAATTTCTAGTTCCATTTACTTGCAAAATTCATGATGTCTTTATTTATAATAGCTGAATAGTATTCCATTGTGTAAATGAACCACATTTTCTGTATTCATTCTTTGGTTGAGGGATATCTGGGTTGTTTCCAGCTTCTGGCTATCACAAATAAGGCTGCTATGAACATAGTGGAACATGTGTCTTTGTGGTGTGGTGAATCTTTTGGATATATGCCCAAGAGTGGTACAGCTGGGTCTTCAGGTAGAATTCTTTCAGATTTTCTGAGGAACCACCAGATTGATTTCCAGAGTGGTTATATCAGTTTGTAATCCCACCAGCAATGGAGGAGTGTTCCTTTTTTTCCACATCCTCACCAGCACATGCTGTCCCTTGACTTTTGATCTTAGCCATTCTGATTGGTATGATGTGGAATCTCAGGGTCATTTTGATTTGCATTTCTCTGATGACTAAGGACTTTGAACATTTCTTTAAGTGTTTCTCAGCCATTTGAGATTCCTCTGTTGTGAATTCTGTTTAGGTCTACTCTCCAGTTTTTATTGGGTTATTTGGGTTTTTGGAGGTTAACTTCTGATAGGTCTGCCATTATGTGTTACTTGACCTTCCCTCTTCCAGTTTTTAATAGTGATTCTTTGTTCTGTGCATTTAGTGTTTTAATTGTTATCTGACCAGAGGATTTTCTTTTCTGGTCCAATCTATTTGATGTTCTGTAGGCTTCTTGTACATTTATGGCGATCTCTTTCTTTCGGTTAGGGAAGTTTTCTTCTATGATTTTGTTGAAGATGTTTTCTGGTCCTTTGAGCTGGGATTCTTCATGCTCTTCTATTCCTATTATTATTAGATTTGATTTTTTCATGGTGTCCTGAATTTCCTGGATATTTGGGTTAGGAACTATTTACACATTGTATTTTCTTTGACTGATGTTTTCTTTTTTCTTTTGTTATTGGATATTTTCCCTATTTACATTTCAAATGTTATTCTCTTTCCTGATCTTCCTCCCCAAAACCCCCTATCCCATTCCCCCTACACCTGCTTCTATGAGGGTGTGTCCCCACCCACCCACCCACACACTCCTGCCTCCCTGCCCTCGCATTCCCCTATACTGGGGCATCAAGCTCCACAGGACCAAGGGCCTCTTCTCCCATTGATGCCCAACAAGGCCATTCTCTGCTACATATGGAGCTGGAGCCATGGGTCCCTCCATGTGAACTCCTTGGTTGTTGGTTTAGTCCCCGGGAGCTCTGGTTAGTTGTTATTGTTGTTCTTCCTATGGGGTTGCAAACCCCTTCAGCTCCTTCATCCTTTCTCTAACTCCTCCATTGGGGACCCTGTGCATAGTCCAATAGTTGGCTGCAAGCATCCGCCTCTGTATATGTCAGGCTCTGGCAGAGCCTCTCAGGAGACAGCTATATCAGGCTCCTGTCAGCATGCACTTCTTGGCATCCACAACAGTGACTGCGTTTGGTGACTGTATATGGGATGGATCCCCAGGTGGGGCTGTCTCTGGATGGCCTTTCCTTCAGTCTCTGCTCCACACTTTGTCTCCATATTTACTCCTGTGAGTATTTTGTCCACCCTTCTATAAAGGACTAAAGCACCCACACTTTGGTCTTCCTTCTTCTTGAGCTTCATGTGGTCTGTGAATTGTATCTTGGGTATTCCGAGCTTTTGGGCTAATATCCACTTATCAGTGAGTGCATACCATGTGTGTTCTTTTGTGATTGGATTACCTCACTCAGGATGATATTTTCTAGTTCCATCCATTTGCTCTAAAAATTTAATGAAGTCATTGCGTTTAATAGCTGAGTAGTACTCCATTGTGTAAATGTACCACATTTTCTGTATCCATTCCTCTGTAGAAAGACATTTGGGTTGTTTCCAGCTTCTGGCTATTATAAATAAGGCTGTTATCAACATAGTGGAGCATGTGTCCTTGCTATATGTTGGAACATCTTTTGAGTATATGCCCAGGAGTGGTTTAGCTGGGTCCTCAAGTAATACTATGTCCAATTTTCTGAGGAATCACCAGACTGATTTCCAGAGTGGTTGTACCAGCTTGCAATCCCACCAACAATGGAGGAGTGTTCTTCTTTCTCCACATCCTCACCAGCATCTGCTGTCACCTGAGTTTTTGATCTTAGCCATTTTGACTGGTGTGATGTGGAATCTCAGGGTTGTTTTGATTTGCATTTCCCTGATGACTAAGAATGTTGAACATTTCTTTAGGTGCTTCTCAGCCATTTGAGTTTCCTCAGTTGAGAATTCTTTGTTTAGCTCTGTACCCCAATTTTTAATAGGGTTATTTGATTGTCTGGAGTCTAATTTCTTGAGTCCTTTGTGTATATTGGATATTAGCCCTCTATCAGATATAAGATTGATAAAGATGTTTTCCCAATCTGTTGGTTGCGTTTTATCCTACTGACAGTGTCCTTTGCCTTACAGAAGCTTTGCAATTTTATGTGGTCCCGTTTTTTTGATTCTTAATCTTAGAGCATAAACCATTGGTCTTATACGCCTGTGTAATAATTCAGGCTTACTAGACTTATATGTATATTATCTAATTTTTTAACATAACAAAATTTAAAAGGTAAATATGTCTATACTCACATTATAGAAGAATAAAAACTGAGAATGTTTTCACTTGTTAATAATTGTTCCTCAAATACTGGCTAAATATATCAGGATTTTTAGTCTTCCCAAAAGGGGTATATACACCAAGTTATCCAGTACTGAAGGGTCATCCCTGAAAACATACATATAAGTAACATTATACCAACTGAGCAGGTTGTACTTGTGTATTTAGTAATATATTTTGTTTGCAACAACAATTAATGGGAAAAAAATGGCCATAAGTTTAAAAAGGAGCATGAAGGCATATGGAAAGGTTTAGAGGGAGAAAAAGAAAGGGGGAAATATGAAATTATAATTTTAAAAATTAAAAAATGTTTTATAAGAAGGCAAAATAAAATAAAATAAAATAAAATAAAAAAGAAAAAGAAAGCAGTTTTTTTTTTTTTTTCACGAAAAACATCCTTTGGCCACAGAGACTTGATCCATTGTATTAGTTAAGATAATTTGCATGAAAGGAAACTTTCAGAACTATTTGGAAATAGGATTCATGGCTTTATGATCAATAATCTGCAATAGATGGTTCCAGAATTAATTAACTCAGCAATCATTGATGCTACTAAGAAGAATCAGGGCCTATTTCATCTATGTTCTTACTACGACACTTTTGAAATAAGGCATATGGGATTCATCTTTTTTTTTTTTTTGATTCTACTTAAAATTTTTGTTTTATTAAAAGAAAAAAACATAGTAAGTAAGAAAAGTGCAGGACTTAGGAAATGGAACACCTTATGAAAAGACATGAAGTTGCTTTAAATGGGCTGAGTATATGTGAAGAATTCCAGTGAGGGTCACTGAGTTTCACACCATATAATAAAGGGGGGCAAATTCAAGAGTTCAGTTACATGCAGCAAATGTACACCAGATTATGTAGAATTTTCCCCATTTTTTCATTCTTGAGAAATTGCTAAAAGCACCGTGCAGTTTGCCAAGGTCTGCTATATACTGTCCCATGTGGTATTTTGCCAGTAACTCCTTCTGTTTTCCTTTTTCAGCTGGAACACGAGCAGAAAGGTGAAGGGAGGATCCAGTATCTCTGGCCCATTTGTTGAGATGGAAATGGCTCCCCACAATTTGAGTGGGTTAGCTCAACTCTGAATCAGTGTCCTCACTGGTAAAGCTGGGTGTTGATAATAGCTCCATAATAGACAGCACAAAGGACTCAGTCAATGCCTGGTACATAAGAAGCACTCCACAGACAGGAGGCTATCACTGTCCATCTGTCTATTCCTAGAGGACTGCTAAGCATCAGTCCCACATTCTCCTCAGAGTCTGGGCACAGAGTTTTACAGAGATAGCAAGTTCACATGTGCCTACAGGTGACCAACAGCCCCATCCCTGAATTTACTGCTAACATCTTGGGTTTAAACAGGAGAAACATTCACCAGAGTGCCATGGTAATGTAACCAAAAGCCTCTACAGGGTGCAAAGGATGCCTGCTTCTGAGGAATTAAAAACACGCTGATCATTTTATCTGTAGACGTCCTGCCACCTTGAATAGCTCCTCAGCTGGGGTTCATCGTAAAGTCAATTAAAACATATCATTCTTTTCAGTGCCTGAAACAGGATCTTGCTCAAGCTAGGAAAACATTTGATAACTGATGTAAAACTGCAGTTCACTGAAGAATTTTAGAAGAAAAATATGTTTTTTATATTAAAATAATCATTCTGGAGCTTTTAGGCAATATAATGATTCAACATGTCAGAATTATTCTCTCCCACAAAAACCAGATGGGGCATTGAGGAGATGGCTCAATAGATAAAGCACTTCCTTGCAAACATGAGAAACTGTGTTTGGATCCTGACACCAACAAAAAGCTGGATGTGGCAGTGTGTGCCTGTAACCTTAGCACTGGATAAAAGACAGGCAGATCTCAGGTCCCTGAGCAGTCTAGTTGAATTGGTGAGCTTCAGTTTCAGTGAGTGACCTTGTCTCAACAATGATATGGAGAATGACAGAGGAAGACATCCTACATTTAACACACACACACACACACACACACACACACACACACACACACACACACACACATCACATAAAACACGAAAGCAAAGTTTTCAGCTGTCAGAAATGGACAAAAACTTGAGAGGGGAGTAGGGTGCCAAAGGTGAATAAGTTCAGAGATGTTAGAACTCGGGAAGTGACAGAATCACGAATTCTAATAGCAAAGGGGTGGTTGATGCAACCTAAGTCCTTTGCATGGCAGAGAGGCACTGTCCATGGGAAAGGAAATGAATGTCCTTCATCATAAAATATAGAGACAGCACTAGAAAGTTTGACAGTTTCAAGAAAGTGTCAGTATAAAAAGTTAACAGAGAGAAACTAACTTTCCGGGCTAGTTTGGCGTACATGGCCTCTTTGTTTATAAGCTTTCTGTTACTATGACCAAATACCTGGGATAATCAACTTTTAATAAAGAAAGGCTCTTTACCTTATGATTTCAGTCTGGTTTTGGGGCTGTAGTGTTTTGGGCTTGAGATGGTATAATATGTCATAGTGAAAGCTGTCTGATAGAAGATACCTCTTTCACTCATGGCAGCCAGGAAGCAAAAATAGAGAGATGGGGAGGAGCTTGGACATTAAAGGCATGTCCCCAGTGACCCTCCATTTAACACATTTCCTAAATAATTCCCCTGCCCAGTAGCACTGTCTGGGAGCAAGCCTTTTGGATCCTTTGACAGACATTAGAGATACAAACATTTGAAAACTCTTCACTGCAAATCTTCTGAATGTGGAAATCCAGAGATATATTACACATTTCTTCTGGAGCTTTTGAAATCTATAGACTCACAGCAAAGGAATCAGAAACTGTTCCATTTTTTTCTTTTTCTTTTTATTATTATTATTATTATTGATACTTTATTTACATTTCCAATGTTTCCCCTTTTCTGGGTCTCCTCTTTGGAAACCCCCTATCTCCTCCTCATCCCTGCCTCTATGAGGGAATTCCACCTCCCACACACTCGCCCACCCATCCCCATATTCCCACCTTGACATTCCCCTTTACTGGGGCCTCTAGCACCCTCAGGCCCAAGGGCCTCTCCTCTCTCCCTGATGGCCATCGAGGCCATCCTCTGCCACATATGTGGTCCGAACCATGGGTCCAAACTCCAGGACAACCGGGGGTGGGGGGGTCAGGCCCATTTACGCTCTTGCTCCATCCATGGGGCTGCAAATTCCCTCAGCTCCTTCAGACTTTTCTCCAACTCCTCCATCTGGGACCTCACTCTCAGTCCAGCGGTTACTGTTAAGTGAAACTTGGGCATTCTGAACTTTTGGGCTAATATCTGCTTATCAGTGAGTACATACCATGTTCGTTCTTTTGTGACTGAGTTACCTCGCTCAGGATGATATTTTCGAGTTCCATCCATTTGCCTGCAAATTTCATTAAGTCATTGTTTTTAATAGCTGAGTAGTACTCCATTGTGTAAATGTACCACATTTTATGTATCCATTTCTCTGACGAGGGACATCTGGGTTGTTTCCAACTTCTGGCTATTATAAATAAGGCTGCTATCAACATAGTGGAGCATGTGTCTTTGTTATATGTTGGGGAATCTTCTGGGTCTATGCCCAGGAGTTGTATAGCTGGGTCCTCAGGTTATAATACTATGTCCAATTTTCTGAGGAACCACCAGACTGATTTCCAGAGTGGTTGTACCAGCTTACAATCCAACCAACAATGGAGGAGTGTTCTTCTTTCTCCACATCCTCACCAGCATCTGCTGTCACCTGAGTTTTTGATCTTAGCCATTTTGACTGGTGTGATATGGAATCTCAGGATTGTTTTGATTTGTATTTCCCTGATGACTAAGAATGTTGAACATTTCTTTAGGTGCTTCTCAACCATTTGAGTTTCCTCAGTTGAGAATTCTTTGTTTAGCTCTGTACCCCATTTTTTAATAGGGCTATTTGATTGTCTGGAGTCTAACTTCTTGAGTTCTTTGTGTATATTGGATATTAGCCCTGTATCAGATGTAGGATTGGTAAAGATGTTTTCCTATCTGTTAGTTGCCATTTTGTCCTATTGATGGTGTCCTTTGCCTTACAGAAGCTTTGCAATTTTATGAAGTCCCATTTGTTGATTCTTGATCTTAGAGTGCAAGCCATCGGTGTTCTGTTCAGGAAATTTTCTCCTGTGCCCATGTGTTCCAGGCTCTTCCCCACTTTCTCCTCTATAATTGTCAGTGTATCTGGTTTTATGTGGAGGTCCTTGATCCATGTGGACTTGAGCTTTGTACAAAGAGATAAGAATGGGTTGATTTGCATCTTTCTTTTTTTTTTTGATACTTTATTTACATTTTAAATGTTTTCCCCTTTCCAGGTCTCCCCTTTGGAAACCCCCTATCCCCTCCCTCCTCCCCTACCTCTAAGAGGGTATTCCCCCACCCACTCACCTACTCCTGTCTTCCCTCCCTGGCAGTCCCCTCTACTGGGGCATCTTTCTACATGCTGACCACTAGTTGGACTAGCACCATTTGTTGAAAATGCTGTTTTTCCCCCCACTGGATAGTATTAGTTCCTTTGTCAAATATCAAGTGACCATAGGTGTGTGGGTTCATTTCTGGGTCTTCAATTCTAGTCCATTGATCTTCCTGCCTGTCACTGTACCAATACCATACAGTTTTTATTACTATTGCTCTGTGATACAGCTTTATGTCAGACCACATGAAGCTCAAAAAGGAAGACCAAAGTGTGGGTGCATCAGTCCATCTTAGAAAAGGGTAGAAAATACTCACAGGAGCAAATATGGAGACAAAATGTAGAGCAGAGACTGAAGGAAAAACCATTCAGAGTCTGTCCCACCTGGGGATTCATCCCATATACAGTCACCAAACCCAGAAACCATTGTGGATGCCAAGAAATGCTTGCTAAAAGGAGCCTGATATAGCTGTCTCCTGAGAGGCCCTGCCAGAGCCCTACATATACAGAGGTGGATGATCACAGTCAACCATTGGTCTCAGCACAGGGTCCCCAATGGAGGAGTTAGAGAAAGGACTGAAAGAGCTGAAGGTGTTTGCAACCCCATAGGAAGAACAATAATACCAACCAACCAGACCCCCGGAGCTCCCAGGGACTAAGCCATCAACCAAGGAGTACACATGGCTCCAGCTGCATATGTAGCAGAGGATGGCCTTGTCAGGCGTCAATGGGAGGAGAGGTCTTTGGTCCTATGAAGGCTCGATAGATGCTCCAGTGTAGGGGAATAGAGGACGGGGAGGAATGGGTGGGTGGGTGGGGGAACACCCTCATAGAAGCAGGGGGAGGAGGGAGATATATGGGGTAGGGTTCTGGGAGGGGGGAAACCAGAAAAGGGGATAACATTTGAAATGTAAATAAAGAAAATACCCAATAAAAAAGAAAAAAGAAAAAAATCTTTTTTTACTTATTCACTTTACACCCCTTTCATTGCCCTGTCCCAGTTACCTCCTCCCACAATTCTTCCCCTCTCACCCTACCCCTCTCCTCTGAGTGGGTGGGGACCCTCTTGGCTAGCCTGCCCCCCAGTCTTGGCATTTCAAGTCTCTGCAAGGCTAGGCACTTCCTCTCCCCCTGAGGCCAGACAAAGCAGCCCAGCTAGAACATATCCCACATACATACAGGCAATAGCTTATGGGATAGCCCCCGTTCCAGTTCCAGGAAGAGCCATTTTCCCCTGGCTGGTTATGACTCTAGGTTAACATGAGGTACCTTTTACAAAGACAGAATGTCTCAATATTGGAAGACAATATAAAATTCGGGACTTGTTCAAACAATTAATTGGTAATTGTGGAGTGTAGTGTGTGAAATTCCACCTTTGAATGGGATTCATAGCCTTTAAAAGAATTTGTTTTTAAATTTTCTATTATGCCACCAAATGGAGATAGAGAGTCAAAGTTATATTATTTGTATGTAATTTTTTTTTAGTGGGTTAGACTAATCATTTCAAAGAAAATGATCTATTTCTTATGTATCTTACCTAGATAACAGTTTATTTAGTTATATTATCAATTATATTACTGAGTTAATGAAGGAAAATATTACCACCATATTATAGATGAAAACACCAAAACTAAGGAATCTTACACCTGAAATCTTTAGAGTTAAAGATTTCCTAGGAATTTACTTGAAAAATTTCAGACATAATTTTCCTAAAATATTTTTAACGTTTTTTACTATGTGAGGCATATATTTATCCATATAACCCAGAAACCCCATTAGTAATTTGCTCATGAAAAAGGAAAATGTAAGTCCACATCAAAATACAAATATTTATAGAAACATTATTCATACTACTCCAGACAACCCAAATACCTATCAACTCAGAAATGTCTGGACCAGGTAATGATTTGAGCAGCCAAGATATGGGATGCTTGGCAGCAAATAGAAGCACTGCTTTCACATATACAAAAGGAGTGTGCCTTAAAAAGTTATGAGAGAGGAAAGGGCTGCTAACTAGAGAAAATAAGGTAGAATATTAAACAATAAACCCATTTAAGAAAAAAAGTTAAGATAAAGTTAGAGATCAAAAACCATAAAGTCATATTGAACCAGCTAGCTTGACCAGTTTGTAGACTTTTGTTAAACTACTAAATTGTAACTCTTCTGCTGTGATTTGTGCTGGAAGGCTGCCTAACTAACGACATTAGCCTTCAACCACATCTACAACCAATGCGGTCTTTGTGATGGAAGATTTAAGCAGCGATGCTGTGACCTGAGACATGTACCTTAAAGTCTAATATATGTTGTTCAGTAATTCACAGTCCTTAGGTAATAATATTCAAATATATATTTTTGGTTTCTGAAGATAAAAATTAGTTCCCAACATTTTCAATTAAAAAATTTAAACGTGCAAAAATTGAAATAATTTTACCTATATTCTATCAATAATGCTTTAAATGATCTCTATCAACTATCTGTCCACCTATCTATCTTTCCATTTTCTGGAAGACGTTTCAATGTGTATTTGCTTGCTGTGGGATGTGTTGGGAATTGAGCATAGTGCTTTGCTCATGTCCAGCATTTGTTCTCCTATTAAGCCACACCCCAGGCACTTTTTCCTTTCCTTTTTTTATATATATAAAAAAACCCTTTTAAAGCCTCCAAAGTCCCTCTATTGTAAGAAATGTATTGGAGTAATTATTGTCACTTTAATTCACAAAATATATTATTTTATGTGAAGTAGAAGAAAGCACATCTAAGAGACAGAAGATGGCAGTAGTGTCTAGAGACTAAGGAGAGAAGTAAAGAATTTGAACACCTGCTGATAATATGAGAGAAGACTGGCTCATGATACATAAGAACACTGACAAGTAACACCATGTTGGGTTGACCTATTTTTGAAATAGTACCAATGTAGACTGCATAGTTGTATTATGTTCTACAGATACCCAAAGAAGAGTAGAAGGGCTAGGAGGTTGAATTAATGCAGATTAATCTGATAATACAGGTGGGCTATATGAACAAAGAATTGAGAATTCTGAAGAGACAGAGTTAATAGAGGCATACCTTTTCATCTGGAAAACAATGAAATTAAAAATTAGAGGGAAATATTAAGCTTTTGGAATAAGGGGGCACATCAATCAGAATATTGCTGAATATAACTATCAGACTATAGGCACAATGAAGGTGTAAAAAAAAAAAAAAAAGAAAGAAAGAAGAGAAAACCTCAAAGGACAGAAAACTTTATTGGTCATCATTTTAAATGGAAAATAATAAACTATAGAACATAAGGTTGGGATGGAATTTTAGATCAAGAATAGTACCTGTCAGAACAAAACTCCAACTCAAATTTGGAAGTGGGTTACAAAGTCCCACTCTCAGTTGAAGAGCTATTTGTAATTAATGGTTAGTGAGAGAGTTAGCTTTCTTCAGGAATACAGCCACTGAGAGCCTACCATGGTCCAGTAAACCCTCCTATACTGATAGACAAAGACAATAAGTAGACTCAGTGAGTAATAAAAAAAAGAGCATATGAAGTTGGTTGGGAAAATTTTTAGGGGAAGGGAATATCTGAGGGGGGTGTATGAGAAGTGGATTTGATCAATGCTTATGCTTAATGCATTAACACATCATGTATTAAGTTCTCAACAACAAAAGTATGATGGCTAAAAGAAAGAGAACCTCACAGAGGGAGGGAGGGAGGGAACTGGGTGGGAGAGGGGATGGGGAGGGGCAGGGGAAAAGGGGAACATGATCAGTTATTTGGGAGGACCAGGAGTGAAGCCCCAAGGGCCAACAGAACGAATGAAAATATACAACTATAGGAGGTGGGAAATGGGAGGTGGGGTAACCCTCTAGAATATACCAGAGACATGGGAGGTGAAATCATCTCAAGACTCAAAGAGAGGGACCTTAGATGAGATGCCCAGAGGTGGGGAGAGGGAACTTGTGGAGTCCACCTCCAGTAGAAAGACAGGGCATCAGGTGGAGGGATTGGGTTGCCATCCCACAGTCAGGAACTCTGACCTCAGATTATTCCTGTTTGGGAGAACTGCTGGGACAAAAATGGAGAGGAGGGGGAGGAGGTCCAGTGACTGGTCCAAATTAGAACTCATTTCAGGGGGAGGCTCTAGGGCCTGACATTTACTGATGCTGTGGTGTTCTTACAGACAGGAGGACATGGCTGCCCTCTGAGAGGCCCAACAAGCAGCTGACTGAGTCAGAGGCAGATACTTGCACCCAACCAATGGTCTGAAGTTGGGAACCCCTGTGGTTGAATTGGGGAAAGGTTGGAAGAGGTTGAGGAGGAGGGTGACCCCATGGAAAGACCAACAGTCTCAATGAACCTGGACTCCCAAAATCTCTTGGACACTGATCCATTAACCAGGTGACATACACTGGCTGATTTGAGGCCCCCTGCACATATACAGTGGAGGACTGCCTGGTGTGGCTTCAGTGAGAGAAGGTGCACCTAGCCCTTGAGAGACTTGGGGCCCCAGGGAGTGGGGAGGCCTGGTGTGGTGTGTGTGTGTGTGTGGGGGGGGTATGGGTGTGTAGGGACATCCTCTTGGAGACAGGGGAGGAGGAATGAGATGAGGAACTGTTGGAAGGTGAAATGGGAGGGGGATTGTGACTGGACTGTGAAAATTATTTAAAATATTTTTAAAAAGAAAGACAAAAAATAGCATGTTATGATGCTTTGGAATTGAAGGTTTTATAAAATGACAACTGGAACCACATTGGTGAGTCAAATGCCAAAACTTTATAGATGAGATATGTGGGCCCAATCATTCATTGTTTCCTAGAGGAATTCCAGGGGATTCTACCCCTTAGAATGTAAAAGAACCCTGCCTCTTTATTTCTGTATTTGTGTTTATTTGCACCAGGGCTCTTATTAAAGATTACTTCAGCATTCTTAGAGTCATTGAAGAAATAAGAAACATCATAGAGAAGGTCTCTCAAAACTGACATGCTGAACTAATAAATGACTCTTGCATGGATGAATCCTTTCATCTCCCTACAGATTTGGATCAGGTATCTTCTAGAGTCTTCTTAACCCATGCTTGTAAATTAGAGGGTGAAGGTTGTTGAAGGAAGCATGAGTAGAGACATTGGTCTCTTTCAAATATCTCCATCCTCCAACATGGGACAGCCTGATGTGACAAAAGAATTAAGCTAAGAGCTCTTAACAATAATCTTGGACAATACTAGTGGTAGGGGTGACTAAATAATTAAACATGAATTCCATGAACTGCATTGTAAAAGTTTCATAATCTCTTTGTTTAAATTGGCCTGAAAGCCTAAGGGACTTCATTAAACATGTAGAGTGTTAGATATCAGGGGAATACAGATTTGCTCAGACGTATCTGGTTTTAATGAGAAATGGCTCAAAGATTAAGGCTTCGCTTCCTCCTATGCTCACCAGTAGAGTTACAAAAAACCCCCTAACTCTCTGTGGACAACTTCTTTAAGTTACAAGAATATGGGCCCCTAGGGAACATGAATGGTGAAATGGTTTTATATCAGGATGTTCCCCTCTCGGAGGTGAAGGCTGTTATTTGTATTTCAAATGAGCATCCCCAGGAGCATAAAACTTGCACACATGGTTGAAGGTCCTGTGATTCCTGATACTTATGTCCAAAAGTAATGAGGGTGCTAGATTATGAGTCTTCGAGCTGGCCTCAGAGGAGGTGAAAAAAATGGGATATTCAGTTCCCCAGAAATGTATCAGTTGTTGTAGCAATAACTTCTAGGCGACTAGAATAGAATGTAGCCAAAGGTAGTTTTGTTTAGATATTCGATATTGACAGCCATTTCAGACAAAGATAACTTCAAACTGGCCTGTCCTGAGGTTGGTGACGTTATAGTACAGATGCTCTGTGCAGTCTTCTGACTCACTTCATCTGCTTGCATCCTCTAGCCCAGTCTCTGACTCATCTCCTTTTCCTCATGAATTTAGCCAATATGTCTTTGAGTTTCTATTTTGGTAATACTTCAATTTTAAGCCTTTAGTCCCTATCAGGGATTCTGTTAGATGTTTTATGCACATCAAGCCATTTAATACATATAGTAGGCTCTACAAGTTGGTACAACTGTTCTCATTTTTCATATAAAGAATCTGAGGTTTAGTAGAGCAAGGAATTGATTGAGTCTTATGATTAATATGTGGTAGACTCTGCATCCTCTCCACAGACCATAGGGTCCATGTTTCTAATTACATTTTTATCAATTCTCTGTTATTAGACCATTGAGAAGAGCCAGCACCTGCCCTTTAAATGTATTCCCAAGCCTGCACGACTCTGTAGTTACTCTACAGAGGCAGAGCTAAGAGTTATGGATGCCTTTTCTATCAGAGTCTCTGAAAACAAAACAAAATAAAACGATGGGTATATGTCAGAAATCTTGGAAATCTTCATATCCACAAGGTGCCCTGTACAGTACCTAGGAATAAAACCCAACAAAATATTCAGTTCAGTGCACAGAATGTTTAGGAGAGAGCAGTGTTTCACAATAGTGACCACTCCCAAATTCTTAAGCATTTATTTACTGATGACTTAGAGAAACTTTCTAAATGTGCTAAAAGTTTTGTGCTTACTTTTTCTAGTGTAATGTGGAGTTCTGAAATAAATTCAGAAGTTACACCCTAGATTAAAGATGGTTCTTTGTATTGTTCTAATCTCTTGAGATTATTTAGTATAAACTTCTCATTGAAAGATGTGTAGAAAGATGTAGAGCCCATTATAGATTAAGTCTTTGATTTTATATTTCTTGACTATTTTATCCTTGTGAACTATGACTATCCAACCTACCTTAGGAGATGGACCTTTCAGGTAGAACTTTTGTTTTCACAATGTTTTAAATTATAGAACAAATTATCTGAAGTTAGACCAAATGTATTTTGCATTATGCCATGGCTAGGTATGGCTCCCATAGATCCCTTAGCAACTGTTTGCTGTTTTCATAACTTTGAGAAGAGACCTTGCAAATCCTGTAAATTTTGGAAGCATCTTGAGCCTTGTTTAATTTACTTTTAGAGTATTGGGCTCTTCCCTTTTCCCTCCAAGGGAAAATGTTTTAATTTGGATCAAATGTCTATAAACATTTCACACCATTTTCCAGTTCTTGTTCTTTCTTCCTACCCTTTCATGATTTTCCTGAGCCTTGGAGAGGCTAATATAAATATCTGATTATGCCATCTCACATTATATGGCTGAGATTTGGGCCACTATGCCACAGCATAAGTCATTTGTTCTCAGGAGCTCGTCTGGCCCTTGTGTTTCCTCTTGGCTGCAGAAAGGGGACAGGGTTAGTTTGGTGGTTTGAATATGCTTGGCCCATGGGAAGTGGTGTGGTGGTGTGGCCTTGTTGGAGGAAGTGTATCACTGTGTAGGTGAGCTTTCAGGGCTCCAAGTGCTCAAGCATTTCCAGTACAAAAGAGACAGTCTTCTGACTGCCTTAGAATCAACATGTAGAGCTCTCAGTTCCTTCTCTAGCCTCCAGGCTTCTGCCCTGTTTGAGTTACTGTCCTGACTTCATTCATTGATGAACAGCAAAGTGGAAGTGTAAGCTGAATAAACCCTTTCCTCCCCAACTTCCTTTTTGGTCATGGTATTTCATCACAACAATGGAAACCCAACAAAGACAAGTGGGATATTGTTGTGACAGACATGACCATGTTTTGGGGATGATTGGTGAAGGACTTTGGAACTTTGGGCTAGAAAAAAGAACATTGAGTGTTAAGAGCTCTGTGGGGTTGTGGGCCTGTAAATGTAGTCCTATAGAATAGGAAATGATCTTCATTAACCCTACATCCAACAAAGGGCTAATATCCAAAATATAAAATAAATATGTACTCACTTAAAAATAGATATTAGTCATAAAGTACAGGATAGCCATACTCCAAGAACACAGACCCAAAGAAGCTAAGTAACAAGGTAGGTCCAAGCCAGGACTCTAATCTCACTGAGAAGTGTAAATAGATTAGACATTGGTAGTGGATAGAAGAAGGGACTGGCTGTGGAACAGGGTGGGGATGGGAACAGGAGGGATGAGGTGGCGTGAAGACAGAGAGGGAGAGAGTTGTGGAAGAGACAACTGGAGTGAGGAGGAGCATTTCCTGAATGAGCTAGAAACCTAGAACTATGGGAACTCCCAGGAATCTGTGTGGGTGAATCCCAGCTAAGACTCCTAGCAATGGGGGATATGGACCCTCAACTAGTCATCTCCTATAATGAGGTAAGACTTCCAACAGAGGAATTGAGACACCAACCCAACCACAAAACCTTAGACCCACAATTTGTCCTGCCTACACGATATGGTAGAATAAAAGAGCAGAAATTGAGGAAATGACCAAACAATGAGTGGCCCAGATTGAAACCCATGACATGAGAAGGAGCCCACTCCTGACACTATTAATGATACTCTTCTATGCTTGCAGACAGGAGCCTAGCATAGCTGTCATAAGAGAGGATTTACCCAGCAACTGATGGAAACAGATGAAGACTCCCACAGCTAAACATTAGGTGAAGTTTGGGAATCCTGTCAAAGAGGGGTAGGACAGATTGAAGGATCCAGAGAGGTTAAGGACACCACAAGGAAACCTACAGGTTCAACTAATCTGGAATCATAGAGGCTTGTAGAAACTGACATGCCAACCAGAGAGCATGCATGGGACATACCTAGGCCCTCTGCATACATGTAACAGTTGTGCAGCTGGGTCTGCCTAAGTCCTAATTACTGCCTGAAAGTGTGGGATTCCTAAGAGTGGGAACAGGGACTGTCTCTGACTTTTTGCTTGCCTTTGAATACCTTTCCTTTAATTAGGCTGCTTCATCTAGCCTCAATAGATGAAGAAGCACCTCATCTTACTGCAGTTTGATATGCCAAGGCTGGTTGATATTCATGGGCAGCTTACCCTTTTCTGAGGAGAAAGAAGGAGTGGATGTGGTGGAAACGAGAAGGAGGGACTGGGAGGAGAGGACGGAGGGGGAAGCTGCGATCAGGGTGTGCAGTAAATAAGTAACTTTTAAAATTATTTGTACCAATGCTCCCGGGAGGCTTTTGGCTCCAGTCACAGTCACGTACCACCCCTCCTCAGGAAGAGGCATGGCCACACAGTCCCAAGCCATCCCCATGTTAATGAGACACCTAGAGACTTAGCCACACCCCTTCCCAGTTACTATATCTGCCTTGCCTCTCCCAGAGGGGCGGAGGTACAATTCCATCCATGCCATTCTCCACAGGATGACAATAAATGTCTTAGAATTATGGACTGTCTCTTCATCTGGACCCACCATGGGATTTGAGGGATCCAGCCCTCAATTAAGGAGCTGAGTCTAATCTCTTGCTGAGGGCTTCCCAGTGCTCCCAGATGGTACTCATTCACCCAAGCCTGGAGGGGGAGGGGATACGGGGTTTCCAAAGAGGAGACCCAGAAAAGGGGAAACATCAGAAATGTAAATAAAGTATCAAAAATAAAAATTAAAAAAAAAAAAAAAAAAAAAGAAGCTAGCCCAGCACCCCAAGCTGTAAAAACCCGATCTCAGCCCACAACCCCCAGCTGTGCTCTGGCTAGCTTGTCTGCGGCACCCTGCAGCGACTGTAGTGCCCCGGGCTAGAGAACCCACGAAGAGGGTTGCTACACGTTCCCTGAGAATGGCCCCCTCCCCCACCCATGGGCAGGGCCCACAAAGGCTTCCCACAGCCCCCACCCTGCCCATCGGACTGTGTGGGAAGACACATGGCCACTTCCCGTGTGTCTCCTCTCCCACCCAGAGCCATAGTGAGACTTCTTTCCACAGTACCAGGTTTGTTCCAACATGTCGGTAGGTGTGTGGGTTTATTTTTGGGACTTTGATTTGATTGCATTGATCAAATCTGTCTCTTTGTATACCAATACAATGCAGTTTTTATTCATATTGCTCTGTAGTACAGCTTGAAGTCAGGGATTTTGATACCTCCAGAAATTCTTTTATTGTACAGGATTGTTTCAGCTATCCTGAGATTTTGTTTTTCCATATGAAGTTGAGAATTGTTCTTTCAAGGTATGTAAAGAATTATGTTGGGATTTTGATGAGAATTGCACGAATCTGTAGATTGCTCTTAGTAAGATGCCCATTTTCAATATGTTGATGCTGCTGACCCATGAACCTCGAGATCTTTCCATCTTCTGATACCTTCTTTGATTTCTTTCTTCAGAGACTGAAAGTTCTTGTCATACAGGACTTTCGTGTGGTTGGTTAGAGTTACCAAGTTATTTTATATTATTTGTGGCTATTGTGAAGGCTGTTGTAAAAATGAAGGGCTACAAAAGTTTGGAACACCCATGTTTCAATTCATAGCAACTGTTGGACTGAGCGTGGGGTCCCAGATGGAGGAGCTGGAGAAGGGACTGAAGGAGCTGAGGGAGTTTGCAGCCCCATGGGGAGGGAGCAACAGTGTCAACTGGTCAGGCCCCCCACCCCAGGTGCTCCCAGAGACTGGACCACCAACCAAATAATGCATATGGAGGATCCCATGGTGCTGGTCACATATGTGGCAAAGGAGGGCCTTGTTGGCCATCAGTGGGGAGAGAGGCCCTTGGGTCTAGAGTGTTAGATGCCCCAGTATAGGGGAATGCCAGGGAGGGAAGATGGGAGTGGGTTGGTGGGTGGGGGAACACCCTCATAGAGGCAGAGGAGGGAGGATGGGATAGGGGGTTTCCAAAGGGGACACCTGGAAAGGGAAAAACATTTGAAATGTAAATAAAATATCAAAAAAAAAAGATATAACAAAAAAAAATGTAAGGAGCTGAAAAATATGGTGGTGGCTATTCAGTTTTCAATGTGTGTAATTTAACTTGATTACAAACACAATGTATGCTGAATGCAGGATAATATATCCCCTTATTAATTTATATAGTTTGTTTCAATGTACTATATAAACAAATATACCTGAGAAAAAAATGAAGGGCTACTGATTTCTTTGAGTTAATTTTGTATCCAACCACTTGGTGAACATGTTTATCAGCTCCTCTGATAGGAGTTCTCTGATAGAATTTTTTGAGTAACTTATGTATACTATCATATTATCTGTAAATATAAGTACTTTGAATTTTTCCTTTTTAATTTTTATTTTCTTGATCTCCTTTAGTTGTCTTATTGCTCTAGTTAGGACTTCAAGTACTATATGAAAGAGATAGGGAGGGAGTGGACAGCCTTAACTTGTTCCTGATTTGAAGAATATTAGAGGAATAGTTTGAGGAGTATTAGAGGAATAGTTTGAGGAGCTCTTCTATGAACATATGGTAGAATGCTATGCTAAAACTATTTGCCCTGAGCTTTTTTTGGTTGGGAGGCTTTTAATGATTGCTTCTATTTTCTTAGTGGTTTTAGGACTATTTAGATAATTTACCTAATCTTGACTTAACTTTGGTAAGTGGTATCTATCTAAAAGATCATCTATTTCATTTAGATTTTCCAGTGCTGTGGAGTGTAGGATTTTTAAGTAAGACCCAAAGATTCTATGAATTTCCTCAGTGTCTGTTTTTTATGTCTCCCTTTTCATTTCTGATTTTGTTACTTTGGGTACTGTCTTTCTGCCTTTGCTTATTTTGTCTAAGGGTTAGTCTATCTTGTTGATTTTCTCAAAGAACCAGCTCTTTGTTTTGTTGGTTCTTTGTATTGTTCTCTTTGTTTCTAATTGATTTATTTCAGCCCTGAGTTTGAGTATTTCCTGCTGTTTACTCCTCTTGGGTCTGTTTTCTTCTAGAGCTTTCAGGTGTACTTTTAAATCATTAATATGAGAACTCTCCAATTTCTTTATGAAGCCTTTAAACACTGCGTTCATTGTATCCTTGGGTATGTCGTGCTCCCATTTTCACCAAATTCTAGAAAGTCTTGAAGTTTTTTCTTTATTTCTTCCCCGATCCAGTGATCACTGAGTAGAGAGTTGTTCAGTTTCCATGAGTATGTAGGTTCTGTGTTTCTGTTGTAGTTGCAGTCCAGGTTTAATTCATGGTGCTCTGAGAGGATACAAGGAGTTTATTTAATTTTCTTGTATCTGTTAAGTCTTGATTGTGACTGAGTATACGGTCAAATTTGAAGAAGGTTCTGTGAGGTGCTGAGAAGAAGGTATAATCTTTTCTGTTCGGGTGAAATATTCTATAGATGACAGTTAGGTCCATTTGATTCATAACTTCTATTAATTTTATTATTTCTGATTAGTTTCTGTCTCATTGTCCTGTTCATAGGTGAGAATGTGGTGTTGAAGTCTCCCATTATTAATGTGTGGAGTTGGATGTTTGATTTAAGCTTTTCTAATGTTTCTTTTACAAATGTGGTGCCCTTGTATTTGGGGAATAGATGTTCAGAATTGAGATGTCATTTTGGTATACTTTTTCTTTGATGAATATGAAATGCTGTTCTGCATCTTTTTTGAATATTTTAGTTGAAAGATTTATTTATTAGATATTAGAATGGCTACTTCAGCTTGTTTCTTGGGTTCATTTACTTGGAAATCCTTTTTCCAGCCCTTTACATTGTGGTAATATCTAATCTTTGTTGTTGAGGTGTATTTTTTGTATGCAACAGAATGGTGTATCCAGTAACACATCTACTCTCTTAACCTGTGTCTGTTTATTGGGGAATTGAGTCCATGACCAAGGACTGTTAGTTCCTGTTATTTTGATGGTGTGTGTGTGTGTGTGTGTGTGTGTGTGTGTGTGTGTGTGTGTGTGTGTGTGTTTCTCTTCATTTGGTTTTGCTGGTATGAAATTATCTATTTCTTATGTTTTCTTGGGTGTGATTACTTGTATTGGGGTTTTCCTTACAGTATCCTCTGTAGGGGTAGATTAGTGTTAAATTTGATTTTGGCATGAAATATCATGTTTTCTCTGTGTATGGTGATTGAAAGTTTTGCTGAGTATAGTAGTCTGGACTGGCATCTGTGATCTTTTAACTACTGTAAGACATCTGTCCAGGCCTTTCTGGCTTTTAAAAAATCTCTGTTAAGAATTCTGGTGTAATTCTAATAGGTATGCCTTTATATGATACTTAGTCTTTATTACTTGTGAGTTTTAATATTATTTCTTTGTTCTGTACATTTAGTGTTTTGATTAAATTATAAGGTGGGAGGATTTTCTCTTTTGGTACACTCTATTTTTGGTGTTTTGCAAGCTTCTTATATGTTTTTCAGCATCTCTTTAGCTTAGGAAAGTTTGCTCTATGATTTTTGTTGAAGACATTTTCTGGATCTCAGAGTTGGAAGTCTTCTTCTTCTATTCCTATTATTCTTAGGGTTGGTTTTTTCATAGTATCCAAAATTTCCTGTCTGTTTTGTGTTAGAAACTTTTTAACTTTAGCATTTCCTTTGACAGATCTATCAATTTCTTCTATTATATCGTCTACACCTGTATTTCAGGAAGTCATTGTTTTTAATAGCTGAGTACTATTCCATTGTGCAAATGTACCACATTTTCTTTATCCATTCCTCTGCTGAGGGACATCTGGGTTGTTTCCAGGTTCTGGCTATTATAAATATGGCTGCTATGAACATAGTGGAGCATGTGTCTTTATTACATGTTGGAGCATCTTCTGGGTATATGCCCAGGAGTGGTACAGCTGGGTCCTCAGGTAGTATTATGTCCATTTTTCTGAGGGTCCACCAAACTGATTTCCAGAGTGGTTGTACCAGCTTGCAAACCCACCAGCAATGGAGGAGTGTTCCTCTTTCTCCACATCCTAGCCAGCATCTGCTGTCACCTGAGTTTTTGATCTTAGCCATTCTGACTGGTGTGAGGTGGAATCTCAGACTTGTTTTGATTTGCATTTCCCTGATGACTAAGGATGTTGAACATTTCTTTAGGTGCTTCTCAGCCCTATGAATTTCCTCAGGTGAGAATTCTCTGTTTAGCTCTGTTTCTCACTTTTTGATAGGGTTATTTGGTTCTCTGGAGTCTAACTTCTTGAGTTCTTTGTATATATTTGATATTAGCCCTCTATTAGACTTAGGATTGGTAAAGATCTTTTCCCAATCTGTTGGTTGCTGTTTTGTCCTATTGACAGTGTCCTTTGCCTTACAGAAGCTTTGCAATTTCATGAGGTCCCATTTGTCTATTCTTGATCTTAGAGCATAAGCCACTGGTGTTCTGTTCAGGAACTTTTCCCCTGTACCCATGTGTTCGAGACATTTCCCCATTTTCTCTTCTGTTAGATTCAGTGTATCTGGTTTT
>CM052704.1:80417109-80436056 GCA_028551405.1 Uromys caudimaculatus | reverse complement strand
CGAGTACTCTTGGTTTCTGTTCTTTATGTTCTTTCCCTTGCCTTTGCCATCTTGTTGACGCTGATGTTATCTGATCTTACTTTGTCTGGTTGTGGCTTGCCCCTCCTGCAGGCCTCTGTTTCAATACTCCTTGAAGACCAGCTCTCTCTGAGAGGTGTTTGGGTTTGGAGAGCTGTGGCACCGGGTCTGCTCTGGGGTTCAGAAGGAAATCGGAAAGATCCTGTCCCCAGCTGTCCCTTGGTTCCTATGCCCTGATGGCTCTGCGAGGGTTCCTCTTGGTCCAATGGGTTTGAGCAGAAGTGGTGGTTTTGCCTGTGCTCAAAGGTGTGTCCGCACTCCTGGGATACCCAGTCTCTCCTGGAGCCTTGTGGTCCAGGCTGGGGTCCCCAGGCACAGGCCCCTGGTGGCCCAGGCAGAGGTCTCCACCCACAGGTGGGAACCTGGAAGTTCAGAGATTTTGTGTTCCCCTGCTTCTCAGGCGCTGGGTCCCGGCGGATCCGGGCGGGTCCGGGTGAGAGGTGTTGTTCCCCTTTATCCTACTCATGGCTTTCCCAAGCTCCTGGGAGGGTAGCTTTTTCCAGTGCTCGTTGGCTATGGACTCCTGGTGGCCCAGGCAGAGGTCCCTGCCTCCAGGTGGTTTCTATGCCCGCCTACCTCAGTCCCTGTGTCTCGCGGGTTCGGGGCAGTTCCTGGTGAGCTGTGGAGCTTGTCTTGGGCCCACTCCCGGCTTTTCCAAGCTCCTGGGAGGGTATCTTTGTCCCGGTGCTAATTTGCTATGGAGCCCTGTGGCCCAAGCTGGGGTCCCCGGCCGCCGCCGGAAGTTCCTGTCCCTCCGTGATCTGATTTTTCATTTTAATTTTACAGTTAAGAGATTGCCTTAGTCTCAAAAGGAACTTTGAACTTTATTATTATTATTATTAAATTTTTTTACAGTCCAGATTTTATCCCCCTCCTGGTCTACCCTCTGACTGTTCCACATCCCATATCTCCCTCCCTCCATCTTCATGAGGGTGTCACCCCCCCCCCCATCAGACATCCCCACTCCCTGGGGCCTCCAGTCTCTCGAGGGTTAGGTGCATCTTCTCTGACTGAGTCTAAACACGGCAGTTATCTGCTGTATATGTGTTGGGGCCTTATATCAGTTGGTGTATGCTGCTTGGTTGTTGGTCTAGAGTCTCAGAGATCTCAGGGGTCCAGGATAATTGAGATCGCTGGTCCTCCTACAGGGTCACTCTCCTCAGCTTCTTCCAGTTTTTCCCTAATTCAACCACAGGGGTCAGCAGCTTCTGTCCACTGGTTAGGTGTAAATATCTGCATCTGACTCTTTCAGCTGCTTGTTGGGTCTTTTGGAGGGCAATCATGATAGGTCTCTTTTTGTGAGCACACCATAGCTTCAGTAATAGCGTCAGGCCTTGGGGCCTCCCCTTGAGCTGAATCCCAATTTGGGCCTGTTGCTGGACCTCCTTTTCTTCAGGTTCTTATCCATTTTTGTCCCTGCAGTTCTTTCAGACAGGAACAATTATGGGTCAGAGTTTTTGACTGTGGGATGGCAACCCCATTCCTCACTTGATGCTCTGTCTTTCTACTGGAGGTGGGCTCTCTAAGTTCCCTCTCCCCATTGTAGGGAGACTATGATAATCTTTGAAATTGTCTAAATTCATTTTGTATCATATATGCAACAAGCCTATGGATGCTAGGGAGTGGAATGTGGTGGTTAGAATGAGAAAGGTACCATTGGCACATAGATTTGAGTACTTAGTAACTAGAGAGTGGCACTACTTGGAAAGATTAGAAGGTATAGCTGGCTTTCATTAGGGATGTGTCACAAGGGATGAGCTTTGAGATTACAAAAATCAGCTTTTAATTCCAGAGTCTCTCCTGGACAGCAGATCAGGATATAGCTCTCAACTATATCTTCAACACCACATTTGCCTGCTTGTGGCATGATTCTGCCGTGATAATAATGGACCAAACCTATGAAACTGTAAGCAAGCCCTCAGTTAAGTGCTTTCTTTTATAACAGTTACCATAGTCACAGTGTCTGTTCACAGTAATAGCACACTGACTAATACATGCATAGAGAATACATATATATTCATCTGAGATATGATCAAATTAAAGCCTAGCATATCAAAATCATTGAATTTATTGGAGTTACTTCTAAGAGTTTACTTTTGCTAGGAGTTCCTTATAGGCTCACGAGTGACTCAAGGGTAACTGTATAATCCCAAATCACATCACAGTAATTCCAGCACAAGTTGTATACAGTTCAACCATTCAGAAACTCTCTTCTCTACAGCAATTTTATTGCATATAAAACACTGGGGAGGAGCTCTGTGAATTTTATATGGAAACTTGTAAGATATTACTTTGAGTTTCTCCTTCCTCTCCAAAATGAAATGTTTGAATTTTATGGTAATTGGTGCACCAGTTTTATTTAAAACCCACAAAATTTTCAGCTTGATTCACTTCATCATATTATTCTGTTTTTCCATTAATTTATTTATTCACTCTACATCCCAATATGAGCCCTCTCTCTTCCAGTCCCCTCCCCCACAACTCCTCTCCTTCCCCCTTTCATCCGAGAGGAGAAAAATCATCCCACCCGGGACACCACCCCACACTGGCCCATCAAGTCATTGCAGAGCCAGGTGTGCCTTACCCCCACCAAGGCAAGACAATGTGGCCCAGTCAGGGGATCCACAGACAGGCAACAGGTACAGGAACAGCCCCTGCTCTAGTTGTTGGGGCACCCACATGAAGACCAAGCTGCACATCTGCTATAGATATGTAGGGAACCCACCTCCAGTCTCTTTGCTTGGTGGTTGGTGATTCAGTCTCTGGAAGTTCCCAAGGGTCCAGTGTAGTCAACTCTGTTGGTCTCCTTGTGGAGCCCCCATCCTCTTTGCATTTTCCAGTTCTTTCCCCAACTCTCTCGTAAGACTCCCTGAACTTTATATGTTTGGCTATGGATCCCTGCATCTGTTTCCATTGGCTGCTAGGTGGAACCTCTCAGAGGACAGTTATGCTAGGCTCCTTCCTGGAAGCATAACATAGTTTCATGAATAGTGTCATAGATTGGTTTCTGCCCATGGCATGGATCCCAACCTGGGCCAGTCATTGGTTATCCATTCCCTCCACCTCTGCTCCATCTTTATCCTTGCACATCTTGTAGGCAGGACATATTTTGGGTTGAAGGTTTTATGGATAGGTTGGTGTCCTTATCCCTCTACTGGGAGTCCTTCCTAGTTATAGGAGGAGGTCATTTTGGCCTCCATATGCCCCACTGCTAGGAGTTACCCCCACAGATGCCCTGGGACCTTCTCCCATCCCAGGTCTTTGTCATGTCTTAGAGATGTGCCCTCTACCCACCACCAATTTTCATTCTATCTCCCCTGCTCTCCCTACACCTGATCCCCCACCACATTCCCCTCCCCACACACTCCCACCCAGTTGCCTCCCTCTACCCACCTCCAATATCTATTTTATTCCCCTTTCTGAGAAAGATTCAAGCATCCTTCCTTGGGTCCTCCTTGTTATTTGGTTTCTTTGGGTCTTTTTGGTCTGTTTTGCTCTGTAGATTTTATCGTGGTTATCCTGTACTTTATGGCTAATAGCCACTTAAAATATTCTGAGTGGAGCAACCCAAAAGAACATGCATGGTATGTACCCTGTCCCACCCCACTGGGCTGCCTGCCACCTGGGAGGTATGCTCTAACTGAGGACATACAGGTGAGGCATGTATGCCCCAACCCCCTTCAAGAGGATCCCAGCAAGCCCAACAGCCATGAGCTCTGCCTGGACCTACCAGAGCTCCATCTTCCTTTCAGCCCACATCTCTACCAGCAATTGCAAACCAACTCATTTAACCCCATCCCAAAATGCTGCCTCCAGGGAGTCTGCTTCAACCCCGGATACACAGGCACTACCAAGTCAGCCAATACCAGAAACAAACAGATGGTGAAAGGCAAGCACAAGAACATAATCAACAGAAGCCAATACAATATGGAACCATCAGAACCCAGCTCTCCTACTACTGCAAACCCTCATTATCCTAACATACCTGAAGAGCAAGAGTGTGACCTCAAATCTCATTTCATGAAGAAAATAGAGGACTTTAAAAGGAAAATAAACAAATCCCTTAAAGAAATACAGGCACACACAATCAAACATGTAAAATCCCTTAAAGAAGAAACAAACAAATCCCTTAAAGAAAAACAGGAAAATATAATTAAAGTGGTGAAGGAAATGGATAAAACAGTCTGAGACCTAAAAATGGAAATTAGAAGCAATAAAGAAAACATAAATGGAGGCAACTCTGGAGATGGAAAACCTAGGAAAGAGAATAGAAACTACAGATGAAACCATCACTAATAGAATACAAGAGATGGAAGGGAGAATATCAGATGATACCATAGAAGAAATTGATATATTGGTAAATCAAAATGCCAAAAAGCAAAAAGTTTATAACTCAAAACATGCAGAAAATTTGGGACACTATTAAAAGAGCAAACATGAGAATAATAGGAATAGAAGAGGATTTCTGTTATTTTGCCAGAATTACCTCAAGCGTTGCTTTTGTACATTTCTCTGAAACAGAGAGCATTCAACCTCAGCTCTAATCTTTTTCCTTTTGTCCTTTCATTCATAGTTACTCTCTTTTGTACAACCACTCTGGAAATCAATTTTGAAGAAAATTAGGAATAGTTCTACCCCAAGAACCAGCTATAACACTCATGGGCATATGACCAAAAGATGCTCCACAATCCCACAAGGACACTTGCTCATCTATGTTCATAGGAGCTTTATTTGTAATAGTAAGAAACTGGAAACAACCCAGATGGTTCTCAACTGAAGAAAAGATAAAGAAAAGGTGGTTCATTTACACCATGGACTACTATTCAGCTATTAAAAACAAGGACATCATGAAATTTTCAGGTAAATAGATAGAACTAGTAAATATCCTACTGAGTGAGGTGACCCAGACCCAGAAAGACATATATAATTTAGTGGATGGAGAGAGGGAACTTGGTGGGAGAAGGGGTAAGGAGGGAAACAGGGATGGGGTTCAGGTGTGGGGAGATGGGGTAGGAGAGGTCTGGGAGTGAGAATAGAAATTGGTGGGGGCATCTCTGGAACAAGCTGGAGGCTTAGAATGGGGCAGGCTCTGGGAAGTATATAGGAGTGACCCTAGCTGAGATTCAGGGGATATGGAGACTGAAGTGGCCACCTCCTGTAGCCAGGCAGGAGGACTTCCAGTGGAGGGAGGGGGACATCAACTCACCTACAAAACCTTCAACCCAAAATTTGTCCTGCCTACAAGATCTGCAGGAATAAAGATGGAACAGAGCCTGAGGAAACATTCAACCAATGACTGGTGCAAACTGAGACCCATTCCATGTGAGAAACCCATTCTCTGGCACTCTTAATGATACTCTGATATGCTTTCACAAAGGGATCTCGCATAACTCTCTCCTGAGAGGCTTGATACCACAGCAGAAGGAAACAGAGGCAGAGGTCAGCAGCCAAACATCAGGTGGAGCTCTGGGAGTCTTGAGGAGTCGGGGATAGAACTGAACAAGCTGGAGGGATTTAAGAACACCATAAGAAGGCTTACAGAGTCAACTAACCTCGGCCTATGGGGGCCTAGAGAAAAGGATCCACCAACCAAAAGCATACAAGGGCTGAAAATAGGCCCCATACACATATTTGTATCAGTTGTGCAGTTTGGCCTTCATGTGGGTCCCAAACAATTGATGTGGGGCTGTCTCTGACTGTGTTGCCTGCCATAGGACCCCTTCCCCTGGTAGGCCTCAGTGGGACAGGTCATGCTTAGTTCTGCTGGGACTAAATGTCTCAAGGTGGGGTGGTACCCAAGGGAGGCTTTGCCTTCTCTGAGGGAAAGGGGAAGGGGTAATGGGGGTAAGTATTTGTAAGGGTGGGACTGAAAGATGAAGGGGGATTGTGATTGGGATGCAAAGTGAATACATAAATAAATTAATAATAATAATAATAATAATAATAATAATAATAATAATAAATAATGAACTACTGACCCATCTCACCAGCCCTTAAAAAAAAAAGAAAGTAACATAACTATTTTAATTTTTACTTCAATTTTTTATAAGTCTATAGTTTAAAATTTTGGTCATGATATATGTGAAAATATCTATATAAGTTTGCCTAAGCTCATTTTTAGTGCTATTTCTTCTCTTTCTTTCTAGCCATAATTTTAAAATTCCCTTATAAAACATTATATTTAATTAAAAAGCTGAAAATAAGTAAAAAAATGAAGCTTACCTAGAATTAACTATTTCTGCATACTAATGAAAATATAATATAATACAAACAAATATGAAATTTGCATTAAAATATATCATATATGTTTCTATTGAACTATGCTTCATATTTCTAGAATTTCGATTTGGGATTGATTATTTTATTCTGAAATAAAACTAATAAAATTTTTGTCTATATAAAAATTCAATGATATTGTAAGAGTCCATGATTCAATGAAGAATGATACCCCAGATTCAAATAGTATGCAAAAGCAAAGTGCCTTTATTCTACAGAAATTCAGCATGAACTAGTCTACCATTCATTAAAATGGAGTTGGAATGGTGAGCTTGAGGGCCCAATTTAAAGCTGATCAATGAAATTCCAGAGAGGGTTAGATGACCTTTATCTTGATTTGTTGCCTTCATCTCTAGGGGGGGGAGCCTAGAAACTATTGCTGACTCATCCCAGCTGACTATTTTTTTCTCAGACCTGATGGTGAGGCAGCTTCTGGTTGGCTGCCCTTGAGCTATGGTCTTTCCAGGAACTGACTTTTCCAGACTTTTGCAGTTCTGGAAAACAGAAACTGAGGCCTAGTTTCTTAAAATGTTTTTTTTGAGCTTGTCATGGAGTCAGCCTGGCTCAGTCCTCTCACTTCCCCCTTGAGTAATAGGCCATCTAGAATGCTTAAGATGTTTCCATAGACTGTTAACTGTTGTTTAAGAAGCATCAGTTGAGTAACAGAAGCCATTCCTTAGCAAACTTAACTAAAGCATTGATTATGCAAGGACTACAAGTCAAGGCCAGCATCAGTAGGATGAGAGGACCAGTTAGTACTGGAGACAAGAGTGGTCAGCCAAGGATACCAGTTGAAGAGGGACTCATACCAACCAGGAGACTGTTTTCTTTCCAATTTTCTGTTCTGCAGCCTCTTTCTAGTTAAGGCCATGGACTCTTTGACCACCCCTGACTGGTCAACATAGAAACAACATTCCTCACCTAAGGCTGCACAGAGTCCTCCCTGCTGGAGGAATAATAAATCTAGGACCCTTCTGTTTTGTAAGATTACCTCTGCCAGAGAAGATAGGGAATTCTTTAGGGCCATGGTGGACTCTTTCAACTCCCATATACCTGTATCTATAGCCATCTGTAAGGCCTTGTAATTTTTATCCACACAACTATTGTCTGACTTACAAGAGTTTTCCCCAACTCTAGTGAGGGTAATAATACCTGTCCAAGGTAGAGTCCAGTATATAGTTCTAGTAGCTTCCCAGCCCCAACTTGCATAGAAGTAAGCTGCTGCCATCTCATATTTCTTTGTCTTAGCCATGCCCAGGGCAAATGAAGAAGGGGTATTTTCTGATAAATTAGTCAGCCCAGGTTATTTGTAAAAGTTTAGCCAGGTCAAAGACCAAATAGGGGAACCAGGTACTTGCTTTTATAGAGGATGTCCTCAGTCCTGGTATTAGTTATTGTTCAAGTCCTGTTGTGGGACTGGTTAGGGTTAGCAGCTGATACAATAAGTAACAAATAATAGGCAAGCAGAATCAGAGGCATTGCTGTCATAGCTTCAGCAGATTGACAGGGTGATGTTCTATTGCTCTTATAGCAATCCATCAGGGTCCCTCCTCTGGTGGGACTTCAACTTCTGGGGTGTCTTTCTCCTGGCAGGCTTAACATAGGAGTGGTGTATCCGTGTCTGGATCCCATCCACCTTAACATCTCTTGGTGTGGTCAGGATCACTGTATGAGGTCCTTTCCAGTGAGGTTCCAGAGTCCTGTGGTCATGTCTCTTAATCCAGACTCCATCATCTGGTTCAGAGCAATGGAGGTTAGAGGGAAGAGCAGATTCACCAACCTGTTGGATGGCAGGCCAGAGTTGCTTCTGGACCTTATGGAGAGCTTCCAAGGATTTAAAAAGTTTATGTTGTTCATACACAGCTGAGATGTCAGACTGGAGGTTAGGCAGCATGGGATGGGCTCTTTCATATAGGATCTCAAGGGGGAGGTGAGATTCAAGGTATAAGGGGGCATATACCTAGCCCTATATAAGGCATAAGGTAGTTGAAGCACCCAGGTAACATCACAGTTTCAAGGGTTAGTTTGGTTAAGGCCTCCTTCAAGGTCAGATTCAACATCTCTATCTGCCCTGAACTTTGAGGTCTATATGCACAATGTAATTTCCAATTGGTCCCCAGAACCTGTGCTAAAGATTCAGTTACATGGGAGATGAATACTGGTCTATTGTCGGACCCAAGTAGGCAAACCATACTTGGGAATTATGTCTTCTAGAATCTTCTTTGCTACTATGTTGGCAGTATCCTTTCTTATTGGGTAGGTAGGCTTCTACCCATCCTGAAAAGATATCTATAAAAACTTGCAGATACTTATATCAATATGCTCGTGGATTTATATATGTATAATTTACTTCTGTATAGTTATAATTCTGTATAATGAGCCCCTGGCCATTGGCCCCTGATTCTGGTTCCTGGAGCAGCTCCTTGATTGGGGCCTGAAGGGTTCACGGCTTGGCTAGTGGGACAGTATGAAATAACCATACCAACCAAGTATCCTAAGTTAAATATTTTGTATCTTGACCCTTGCGGCCCCTTGTAGCAATTTCATTAGTTTTTGGTGACCCCAATGTGAAAAATGGTGAATCTGATGAATGAGCTGCTTAGTGAACTCTTTAGGTAGGATGATGCGGTCTTTGGAGGTTAGCAACCATTGGTCTATTCTGTAAAGTCCTTTGTATTTGGCCTTATCTTGTTTGTCTTTAGCAGTATATTCAGGGATATATACTGCTAAAGGAGCAGAGGGGTAGCAAGGCTACAGGGATGTTGGCAGTGGAATGTTGGGTAGCCTCCCTTGTAGCTTTATCAGCTAGCCTGTTCCCTTGGGCTATTTCTGATGTCCCCTTTTGATGTCCAGGGCAATGAATTATGACCACTTTGAGAGGAAGCCATAATGGCTCCATTAAAGAAAATATTTCTTATTTTTGATGGTTTTTTTCCTTCAGCAATCAATAATTCCCTCTCCTGGTATATGGGCCCATGAACATGAGCCATAGTAAAGGCATATATGTGGTTAGTATAATGTTGGCTATGGCCCCTTTTTCCAGTTTTGAAGCCTGTGTTAGAGCCTTCATTCAGTTCAGCTTTCTGGGCTGGTGTTCCAAATGACAGAGTCCAAACCCACTGCCCCTTCCCACATATCTGGTTCCATTCTGGATGAAGCTGCTCCCATCCAAGAAGTAGATGTGCTCCATACCTGGCCAGGGTATGTCAGTCAAATCTGGCTTGATATTCTGAACATTCCCCAAAACTATAAAGTAATCATGCTGTATGTCTAAGGATTGATAAGGTTGAAGGGTAGTAAGGTTTAGGACAGATTATATATAGGTTATATCTTATGTGAGGAGGATTCAAAAGCAGAGCCTGGAAGTGCACCAGTCTAGCATTAGAAAGCTATTGGCTAGGTGGGTTCCGGAGGCTCCCATTAATAATATTCCACTCCCTCTGGGCCAAAATGGATTTGGGCTCTCATTTTGGTGAGGAGGTCTCTTCCCAGCAGGGGGTATGGACTTCCAGGGGTGACCATAAATGAATGGGTTATTAGTTCCCGTGGTTATCTTATCAGTGTTTTTAACCAGCAGGGTGGTGACAGCCATAATCTGGAGATAGACTGGCCAACCTTTGGCTACTGGCTCCAGCTTTTTTTTTTTTTTTTTTTTAAAGATTTATTTATTTCATTTATATGAGTATCCTGAAGCTGTCTTCCGACACACCAGAAGAGGGCATTGGATCCCATTACAGATGGTTGTGACCCACCATGTGGTTGCTGGGAATCGAGCTCAGGACCTCTGGAAGAGCAAGCAGCCAGTGCCCTTAACTTCTGAGTCATCTCTCCAGCCCTGGGTCCAGCTTCTTAGATAAATAGGCCACAGGTCTTTTCCATGGGTCCAAAGTTTCGGTGAACACTTTGCTATCCCCCTTTTCTCATCCATACACAGGTGGAAAGATTTGTGAATGTCCAGGAGGGCCAGCCCAATAAGACTTTTCTTAAAGTCTTGAAAGCCATGTCCATCTCAGGAGTCCATTCTATTTTATCTTCTAGGCCTCTGGTGCCCTCATATAATGTTTTTGCTCTCCGAACCCTTGCATCTAGAGTCTACAAAACCCAGTAGATCCCAGAAATTCCAGAAGTTGCCTTCAGATTGATGGAATTGAGATGTTGAGGATATCTTGCTTTCAGATGTATGACAGAGAGCATGCTCTAGACCCCTTGATTATGTACCCCAGATAGGTGACCTCAAGTTGACAAAGGTGAGCCTTCTTGGCAGACATAGCCCAGTTGACTCAGCTCCTATAGCAGGTCTCGTGTGGTCTCCTGGCATGTCTCCAAGTTTGGGACCACAACCAGGAGATAATCTACATACTTAAGTAAGGTTATTTGTGGGTAGGACCACTGGTACTCCCCCCAAGTCTTCATGCAGCACCTCATCAAAGATAGTGGATGAGATCTTGAATCCTTGAAGTGCCTCCAAGTTATTTGTCTGTTGAAGCCTCTCTCCAGATCTTGCCACTCAAAGGCAAACAGAGTCTAGCTTTTGGGTACCAGGGGCAAACTGAAGAAGGTATCCTTCAAGTGGAGCACACTGTACATAGTGTGCTTGGGAGGGAGGATGTTCAGCAGGGCGTATGTATTTTGAACCATGGGATGGATCTCTTGTTTGCCTCCCTCAAGTGCTGCACAGGACAATGGTTGTTGGAATGCGGCTTCTTGACGTGAAGAAGAGGAGTCTTCCATGTTGATTGGCAAGGAATCAGAATCCCTGCTTCCCAGAACCTGTTGATGTACAGAGTGAACCCTATTTTGGCTTATCTGAGAATTGGACATTGCCTGCTTCAGGCTGGGGTGACCCAAGCTTCGGATTGGATTAGAATTGGGGCCCAGTGATCGACAAGTCCTATTGAATTCTTTTCTGACCAGATCTTCGGGACTTTTGCTAGAAACTCCAGGAGTAACAGGCTCAGAGATGGTTGAGGGAACAACTTCTTCTTTTAGGGCCAAGGTCAGAACATGGATGGGGCCATTCTTATCCAGCTCTTCTACTCCCTCTGGGCCAAAATGGATTTGGGCTCTCATTTTGGTGAGGAGGTCTCTTCCCAGCAGGGGCTATGGACATCCAGGGGTGACCATAAATGAATGGGTTATTAGTTCCATTGCAAAGTCCACCTTTCTTTGGGTAGTACAGGGCTAGGGCCTGATGTCATTGTCCCTGCACCCATGTTTTTCAATTTGACAATGGCTCCAGTAGTTGTTTTAAAACAGACTGTTGTGACCCTATGTCCACCAGAATGTTTATAGGCTTCCCCTTTACCTTTAGGATTACCTGGGGCTCATTTGAACCCCGACACTCAGTCATCTAGTTCTTCCAATTCTGAAAACTTTGGACCCTCTCTTTGATTTTTCTCAGGGCACTCAGCCTTCAATGGCCTTTCTCTTTGCAATAGGCACAATAAACAATGATCCCTCTCTAACAGAGGATGGGTTTTTCTTCAACAGGGGCTGGCTTGCTTTTGCCCTTTCATGAGCAGAGTTTTTCAGTTCTCTTTCTCTCATTAAGACAGCTACAGCTGGTAACAGTGAGCAGCACTTTCTACAGTCCTCTGATCTGTCTGTCCTTGGGGGATCTCCCAGTTGTTGAAAATCTTCTTAGCTATAGCTACTAATTCAGTCAGTTGCTTACCCATAAAGTCATCTAAGCACTGAAGTTTGCAATGTATGTCAGGGACAGCTTGGTTGACAAAAGCGATGTTTACAGGTAACTGGTTTTCTTTTGCTTCTGAGTCAAAGGGTGTGTAGGTCCTATAGGTTCCAGAAAACCTCTCTAGATATTCTTTAAGGCTTTCATTCTTTCCCGGAGTCACCTGGCTTACCTTGGATAAATTTGTAAGTGGTCTGGCAGCCTTTTGGAGTTCCACCTATCAGAACCTGGTGGTAGAACTGGAGTCTCTCCTTACCTTCAGCAGAATTATAAACATAGTTGGCTAGAGCCAAGGGGAAAGCTGTAACAATATCAGCCTGGATCTGGGTGGTTAGCCCATTTGTCCTGAGAACCAATTTCTGGGCTGCTCCTGCAATGCCCTCTCTTTCCTCTGTCATGAAGAGGACACAGGGCAGTTGCTAGAAGTCATCCTAGGTGGGCTGATGAGTCAACATAAATTTAAAAGGCATATGAGAGCTGATGGTCTTTCTGAAAATGGGGGATTCTGCAATTTCTCATTGTAAAAGTCATTACTGGCAAATGGTACATAGGTCATAAATTGTCTCCCCATGACATCTGGGGGTCCTGTGGTAGTTTAAAAATGCTTGGCCCTGAGAGTGACACTATTTGGAGATATGGTCTTGTTGGAGTAGGTGTGACTTTGAGGGAGGAAGTGAGTCACTGTGGGCATGGGCTTTAAGATCCTTGTCCTAGCTGTCTAGAAGCCAGTCTTCTCCTAGTGGCCTTTAGACAAAGATGTAGAACTCTCAGTTCCTGCTGTGTCATGCCTGCCTCCATGATGCCATGCTCCTGCCTTGATGATAATGGACTGAAACTCTGAACCTGTAAGCCATCCATAATTAAATGTTGTCCTTACAAGAGTTGACTTGGTCATAGTATCTGTTCACAGCAGTAAAACTCTAACTAAGATAGGTCCTATAGCCTGCAGGGGCAGGACCATAGTAGAGTCAGTCCTCTGGGCAGTATAGGCCAGTGTATGGGGTGGACTCCAAGTGGAATCAGGAGAGTCAGGGGAGTCAGGGGCTGCTCTTCCTTCTGCCTGTGCTAGCTGGGCAGGAGTTGAAGTGGCAGGGGCAGGGACAGAAGGAGGACAGAGATCTTCCTTGGGAGTGAGCAAAAAGGGGGAGCAAGCCAGGGGGGCTGAGGCCCACACTCCTTCAGAGGAAGGAGAGTGGGGAGTGGTGAGACCAGTGACAAAAAAGGGTCTCATCCAAGCAGGGGGCTTCTCTACCAGGTATTGCCATGTGATGATATATGGCACCTGGTCCAGGTGGGCCCTGGCCTCATAGACAACAACTTTTACTCTGTAGATGGTGAGGAGATGAAAAGTCCTCTCTTCAGGCTATCCTACTTTATAGGTGGGCCATTCATTCCTGCAAAAGATGGTTAGTTTGCCGGGATGAACAACAAGACCTGAGTCTTCTGAAACTCAGCAGACATTCTTAAAATGGCTTAAGACTAAGCTTAGCAGGGTGTCCCATCTCAGGAATCAAAGAAAAACTTGTATAAGAGGATGAAAAGCACAAGAAGAATACACACAGATAGGTACAAAAGGATATTCCTGGGAAAACCAAGCAAATTGAAAAAGCTGTCTCAGACAATCTTCCACCCTGTGCACAGGAGGCCCAAAAACCCACGGTCAGTTTAGAAATCAGAGTTCTGGTTGGTAATATCCTCCATAGCCCCTGACTTAGTGACAAAATATGTGTCCACTTTGTCCCTCTTGGCCTCCGGATTAAATCTGAAACAGAAACACGGAAATGGACAAGATGAGAGAGAATCAGGCACCCAGACTTACTGATCAGAAAAACACTCAACTCTTCTGGTCAGGGGTCTCCACTGAATCCCAGACAGAAGTCCAAATGCAAGGGTTCATGATTCACTGAAGACCAATACCCCAGACTCAAATAATATGCAAAAGCATAGAGCCTTTATTCTGCAGAAATCCAGCATTCACAGGTCTACCATTCATGAAGATGGGGATGCAGTGGTGAGCTCTCAGGCCCAATTTAAAGCCAATTGGTGGAATTACAGGGAGGGTTAGGTAATCTTTATCTTGATTAGTTGGCTCAGTCTCTAGGGGTATGGGTATCTTTCAGATTGGTTAGGGTTCTGGGGATTTTCCAGAGGAGCCCAGAAATCATTGCTAACTCACCCTGACTGACTATTTTTGCCTCAGGCAAGATGGTGAGGCAGCTTTTGATTGGCTACCCTTGGGTAGTGGTCTTCCCAGGAACTAACTTGTCTAGACTTACCTAGTTCTGGGAAACAGAAACGGAGGCCTAGTCTGTTACAATGTCTTTTTGGACCCTGTCATGGAGTCAGTCTGGCTTAGTCATCTCAGTATTTAAATTAAAGGTTTGGTGGACACAGGGGCTGATGTAAATATAACCTCACAAGAATCTTTGAATCCACATTGGGTCCTTCAGAAGGTAGCTACACAGTTGGTTGAGATTGGAACATCATCCCAATTAAAACAACCTGTCAGACAAATTAAATGTGTGGGGAGATCAAAATAGAACATGGCAGATATAGCCACAAATCTATGGGGAAGATATCTACTAAACAATGGGGAATTCATATTGATAGTCCTTCAACCTTAGACAATGGTTATCTATTTTTAACTGTCACTCTATATTGACATGTAATATGGATTGATTGTTTCTGTGTCTAAATGGACAAGAAGACTGACTTGTTGGCACAGAACCTGGCATGGAATGCAAATGCCTCAGTGTCTAGTCTATGCATTGATCCATAAAGAACTAATTGTATCTTAATAAACAGAAAAAGGGAATAAGATTTTCTGAAAGACAGTAGATTATGGGAAAACCTGCTGAATTAGATCAACCTGTATATTTAAAAATTGCTTAAAATCAGAATGGAAGTCAGAGAATATGTTATGTTGGGGAATAGGTTTTGTCTATATTTCCATATGTGATGAAAGACTATGGGTTCCTTCAAAATTAATAAAGATTTGATCAGGATAAGAAAAGCTTCCACATAAAAGACATGACTCAAGGAAGGAAGAGACACAGAAAGACAACAGTGCAGAAAGCTGATCCTCCTCTGTATGGAGAGAACTCAACAAATCAGCTGGAGAAGGACAGATCTTCATCAGAATGGCAGACTGAAAGCCATGATTCTGAAATAGACATTTGCTAAAGGACAGATGATCAGGATTGCAGTTATGAAAGCTCATTCCATCAATGCATCTTCATAAGGACACTTGGACTGTTAAGTTTATGGGTTTGGTAATTGTTGCTGCTGTAATAGTTAAATTGTGTTTGAGTGTTAGCTTAAAAAGAAAGGAGGAAGATGTAGAAGAATTTTAATCCAGCAACATGGCTGATCTTATCACATCCAAAGACCTTCTAGGTCTGTGTGATAAGGCAGGAATGCAAACATACCCTTAGTACACACTTTAATCCCTTTGGATAAAATCCTTTAGTACAATCCTTAATTTCAAACAGTGATATCTAATTGAGAGGTGGATAAATGATGAATCAGAGAAAATTTTGACAGAATGAGTCAGAGATAGTATATGCCCAACTCTCAGAAGAAAACCTATTTAAGAGTAGTGCAAATAGAGTAAAGTTCAGAGAGTTCATTTCTGCTCAGTCTGTTGGATATTGGTACAGTGAGTACAATGCAGTGGAATTGAGTTCATTCATGAGTTCATGTTGTTCCATGAAGGCTAGCAGAGGCAGTTGAAGCCAGAGAATAAGGAGGAGCAGAAGGTTAGAACAACTTTCAAGAGTTAGTTTGAGGTTAAGCAGAGTAATTCAGTGAGAAGCTGAGAGAAGCCAGATTGAATCAGTCAGCTTGGAGAAGAGTTTGAGAAAGAACAGCTGAATTGAATCAGCCAGCTGGAGTTCAGAAAGTACTAGAAAGCCTGCAAGATGACAATTACATCTGGTGAATAAAAGTGCCTTTTATATGAAGTAAAAGGCACAAATCCTTTATCTACAAGGGTGTACTAACTGCAAGATATTCTAGGGCAAAGGTGGAACAAAGCTTGTGGTAGTCATCATCCAATAACTGATTTAACTTAAGGCCCACTTAGTGAGATGAAATTCACACTTGCCACTGCTTGGGTGACCAAGAAGCTAAGACTAGATAGCCCAGAGACCCAATACCAAACAATATTGTTTTGAAAGAATAAAAAATGCAGAGAAAAAATAACTCCTAATTATATTCTGCTATACTCATAGGTCAGTAGTACCTTGTTCAGCTATCACCAGAGAAGCTTCCTCTTTGACAGATAGAAAAATAATAGAGACCCACAGCCAGACATTATACAGAAAGTGAAAGACTTTGGAACACACAGTCCTAATGGGATGTCTCTATCAAATATCTCCCCTCAGGGATCAGGAAGTGCCATGGAAGAGGAAGCAAGAAGAATTAAGAGCCAAGGATATGGAGGACTCCATAAAAACAAGGGCCTCTAAGTCAACATGAGCAAATCCCATGTGAACTCAGTGACTGAAGCAGCATGCACAGAGCCTGGTTAGGTCTGCACCAGATCCTTTGCATTTGTTTATATTATGGTTTTCAGTTTAGTGGGACTTTTTTTTGGGGGGGTGGGATACCTGAGTGTTCAAACAAGTGCATCTCTGACACTTGTGCCTTTTATTGGGCTATTTTCCTTTTGCTTGTTTTTCTTGTCCCACATCAATGTGATAGTTTTTGTTTTATCTTATTTTATTTAGTTATATTTTTAAAATAATGAATAAATCTAAACCTAGCCACTAGGGTGAAGGTTAAGAACTGAACTGTCATTTATACCTTATGGGAGAAGGAAAATCAGTTTTCGACAATGGAGTGACACTGGGTATATTAACTATCCTAGGGACAGACCTCGTGTTCAATAGTAGCTGACTAACAAATACTGTACTTCACAAAAAAGAGGAAAATTGATTTTTTTTCTCAAATAATATATCCTGATTATGGTTTGCCTCCTTCCCTCTTTTCCTCCCAGTTCCTCCCCATTGCTCTTTCCATCTAGAGCCACTACCTTTCTGTCTCTCATTAGAAAGCAAGCAAGTTTCTATGAGAAAATAAGATAATAAATGTAATATAATATATAAAAAATATACACTAGAATTCAACAAAACACACAAACAGAAGATAAAGGGCCCAAGAGAAGGCACAAGAAATGAGACCTATTCATATCCAAACTGAGGAATCTCATAACAACAGTAAACTGGAAGAAGTAAACTAGAGAAGAAAAATAAAATAAAAGTAAAAACCAATAAGATAAAATTAAAAACAAAGGAAGAGCTCTGACATGACATTATGAGACAAGGGACCATCAAAGAACTCTCCAGTTAATTTTCTGTTTGCCCTATATTGCGGGGCATGCTGCTAACCTTAAGAGTACTTTGTTTTTCCAGTGAGACTCCCTTAAAGGGAACTGCATTTTTATTTTCCAATATTTAACAATTGGAGGTAGCTTCGGGGTTAGGTAAGGGGGTGTGAGTCTACTTCTAATGTCAGCTCTAGGATCTCAACTGGTATAGACCTTTGCAGGCCAAACTGACTCAGAATGAGTTTACAGATGTATCGATCTTGTTGATTTAGAGGGCTTTGTATTCTTGGTGCCCTAGGTGTGTGGATTTATGTATGGCTCTTCAATTTGATTCAGCTGATTAATAGATCTCTTTTTGTGGCAATACCATGTTGCTTTTATTACTACAGCTCTGTAGTACAACTAGAAATCAATACAACTGACTTTTGTAAGTTGATTTTATATCTAGCTACTTTGCTGAGTTTACTAGTGGAGTTTTTAGAGTCACTTATGTATACTATCCAATTATCTGCAAATAAAAATACCTTAAGTGCCGGGCAGTGGTGGCGCACGCCTTTAATCTCAGCACTTGGGAGGCAGAGACAGGTGGATTTCTGAGTTTGAGGCCAGTCTGGTCTACAGAGTGAGTTCCAGGATAGCCAGGGCTACACAGAGAAACCCTGTCTCGAAAAAGAAAAAAAAAAAGAAAAAAAGAAAAAAAAATACCTTAAGTGTGTGGGTTCATTTCTGGGTCTTCAATTCTATTCCATTGATCTACCTGCCTGTCATTGTACCAATACCATGCAGTTTTTATCACTACTGCTCTGTAGTACAGCTTGAGGTCAGGGATGCTGATTCCCCCAGAAGTTCTTTTGTTGTTGAGAATAGCTTTTGCTATCCTGGGTTTTTTGTTGTTCCAAATCAATTTGAGAATTGCTCTTTCTAAGTCTATGAAGAATTGAGTTGGAATTTTGATGGGGATTGCTTGAATCTGTAGATTGCTTTTGGCAGGATGGCCACTTTTACTATGTTAATCCTCCCAATCCATGAGCATGGCAGATCTTTCCACCCTCTGAGGTCTTCTTTGATGTCTTTCTTCAGAGACTTGAAGTTCTTGTCATACAGATCTTTCACTTGCTTGGTTAGAGTCACACCAAGATACTTTATATTGTTTGCGACTATTATGAAGGGTGTGATTTCCCTAATTTCTTTCTCAGTCTGTTTATCCTTCGAGTATAGGAAGGCTACTGATTTGTTTGAGTTAATTTTATATCTGGTCACTTTGCTGAAGTTGTTTATCAGCTGCAGCAGTTCTCTGGTGGAGTTTTTCGGGTCACTTAAGTATTCGATCATATCATCTGCAAATAGTGATATTTTGATTTCTTCCTTACCAATTTGTATCCCTTTGACCTCCTTTTGTTGTCTAATTGCTCTAGCTAGAACTTCAATTACTATATTGAATAGATAGAGAGAGAGAGGGCAGCCTTGTCTAGTCCCTGATTTTAGTGGGATTGCTTCGAGTATCTCTCTATTTAGTTTGATGTTGGCTACTGGTTTGCTGTATATTGTTTTTACTATGTTTAGGTATGGGCC
>CM052704.1:80405828-80417009 GCA_028551405.1 Uromys caudimaculatus | reverse complement strand
AAGAAGTTAGACTCCAGAGAACCAAATAACCCTATCAAAAAATGGGGAACAGAGCTAAACAGAGAATTCTCAACTGTGGAAATTTGCAGGGCTGAGAAGCACCTAAAGAAATGCTCAACATCCCTAGTCATCAGGGAAATGCAAATCAAAACAACTCTGAGATTCCACCTCACACCAGTCAGAATGGCCAAGATCAAAAACTCAAGTGACAGCAGATGCTGGCGAGGATGTGGAGAAAGAGGAACACTCTTCCATTGTTGGTGGGATTGCAAGCTGGTACAACCACTCTGGAAATCAGTTTGGTGGACCCTCAGAAAAATGGATGTAATACTTCCTGAGTACCCAGCTGTACCACTCCTGGGCATATACGCAGAAGATGCTCCAATATGTAATAAAGGCACATGCTCCACTATGTTCATAGCAGCCATATTTATAATAGCCAGAAGCTGGAAACAACCCAGATGTCCCTCAGCAAAGGAATGGATACATAAAATGTGGTACATTTGCACAATGGAGTACTACTCAGGTATTAAAAACAATGACTTCATGAAATTTGCAGGCAAATGGATGGAACTTGAAAATATCATCCTGATCAAGGCAATTCAGTCACAAAAGAACGAACATGGCATGTACTGGCTGATAAGTGGATATTAGCCCAAAAGTTCGGAATACCCAAGTTTCACGTTACAGTAACCCCTGAACTGAGAGTGAGGTCCAGATGGAGGAGTAGAATAAGGGACTGAAGGAGCTGAGGGAGTTTGCAGCCCCATGGAGGGAGCAACAGTGTCAACTGGCCTGACTGCCCTCCCCTGGTCCTCCCGGAGGCTGGACCACCAACCAAAGAATACACATTGAGGGACCCAAGGTTCGGACCCCATATGTGGCAGAGGAGGGCTTTGTTGACCATCAGGGGGAGGAGAGGCCCTTGGCCCTGATGGTGTTAGAGGCCCCAGTAAAGGGGAATGTCAAGGTGAGAATATGGGAGTGGGTGGGTGGGTGGCTGGGAGGTGGAATACCCTCATAGAGGTGGGGAGGGGGAGGGGATAGGGGGTTTCCAAAGAGGAGACCTAGAAAGGGGGAAACATTGGAAATGTAAATAAAATATCAAAAAAAGAAAAAAAAAAAAAAAAAGAAAATGTCATCCTGAGCGAGGTAACTCAGTCACAAAAGAACGAACATGGTATGTACTCACTGATAAGTGAATATTAGTCCAAAAGTTTGGAATACCCATCTCACTTTACAGTAACCCTTGGACTGAGAGTGAGGTTCCAGATGGAGGAGTTGGAGAAGGGACTGAAGGAGCTGAGGGAGTTTACAGCCCCATGGAGGGAGCAACAGTGTCAACTGGCCTGACCCCCATGGTCCTCCTGGAGGCTGGACCACCAACCAAAGAATATACATCGAGGGACTCATGGTTTGGACCACATATGTGGCAGAGGAGGGCTTTGTTGGCCATCATGGGGAGGAGAGGCCCTTGGGCCTGAGGGTGTTAGAGACCTCAGTAAAGGGGAATGTCAAGGTGGGAATAGGGGAGTGGGTGGGCGGATGGGTGGGAGGTGGAATACTCATAGAGGCAGGGGAGTGGGAGGGGATGGGGGTTTCCAAAGAAGAGACCTAGAAAGAGGGAAGCATTGGAAATGTAAATAAAGTATCAAAAAATAAAAATGAAAATAAAAAAAAAATAGCTTGCCTTCTTTCTTTCCAATTTGTATCCCCTTGATTTTCTTCAATTTTCCTATTGCTCTAAAATTTCAAATGCTATAAATATTTATGGAGAGAGTGATAATCCTTTTCTTGTTTCTAATTTTAGAGGAATTGCTTTGAGTTTCTCTCCATTTAAATTCATGTTGGCTATGGGCTTGATGTAAGTTGCCTTTGTTATGGTGAGGCATTTCTCTTGAATCTATAATCTCTCCAGTGATTTATTTTAAATGGATGTTAAATTTTGTCAAACACATTTTCTGTACCTAATGAGAATATCATATATTTTTTTGTCTTTTACTCTGTTTATATGGTGGATTAGATTTATGTATGTTGATCATTGGTATGTTGACTCAGTGTAGCTCTTGGATGAAGCCTACTTGATCATGGTAGATGATCTTTTAGATGTGTTCTTGTTTTATGTTTGTAAGTATTTTATTGAGAAAATTTTACATCTATGTACATAAGAGAAATTGTTATGTAATTCTCTTTCATTGTTGACCCTTTATATGGTTTGGGTATCAGTGTAGCTGTGGGCTTGTGAAACAAATTAGACAATGTTCTGTCTGTTTCAATTTTGTAGAATAATTAGAGGAGCATTGGCATTAACTCTTCTTTGAAATTCTGGTAGAATTCTGTGCTAAAACCATCTGGTCCTGGTTTTTTGTTGGAAGAATTTTAATTACTGCTCAGGATATAAGGAATATACCTCAACATGAAGCATGTATTCATATCCTCTTTGAATTTTCACATTATTTTTATGATTGCTATTTTGAAATCTTTGTCTTATATGTAATCTAAATTGCTTTTCTTGGAAGACATTACAAAGAGAGTACCAATATTTGGTTGAGACTGGTTTTGATTATTCATATTTGTTTATTTGTACTTAATCATCTGGAGTTAGATTATTTGTTTTGCTTCTTGGTACAAAAATCTTGCTTCTATGATTACTGTTACTCTGTGTTGTTGAGTGGTTACCAGATATAATAGGCTTAGTCCTAGAGATTGAGATTGATGAGTAATTTTTTCCTCTGTTAGCATGTGTAGAACCTATCAGCACCATGGACACTAATAAATAGTTGTTAAACTAGTTCAACAGTAGATCAGCTTCTCCATGTTTAATGACCTAAGAGATGTTTTCAGTAATAGGACATTACTGTCAAATTATGGAGTGTATACAACAGTATAGTCAATATCTTATAATATTTTGGGATCATTCTGGCCAATAACTCAATAAGATGAAACCCATTACTGGCATTAGGGTTTTACTTGGTAGCATGTCTCATTGGTGCATTGTCTCCCCATTATATGTTCACTTCATTTAAATTCCTTTCATCTATGTATAATCTGAGAAGACCCTAAGTTCCCTACAGTCCCAGTTAGTAGTTTTTATAATATATGCTTACTAGTGTAGACACTTCACTTCTCTGACAAACCTACCATAGTAAGGAGTTGCAAGGTCATCTTTCTTTTAGAGTATAGAAATAAATCAAATATTTCTTTCAGTGATTACTTAACCCATTCTGGTAAAGCATAACACAACCATACATTTTCAAACAGAGCTCTTTACCAAGGTCTTGTAGTCTTTCTCTAAGTACAAGCTTATCATAGCAAATGAATGAAGAGATTTCTTGTGTGATGCAGGTAACCTTGGTTCAGATACTTTGCCAAATAAACAGACATTTCCCATGTGAGCCATCTGGGAAATCTCTGTGTTTGACATCATTGGGGAAGTTACAGCCTTACTCACAAAGGGACTAAACTTTACACAATGGAATAGAGAAACAGGGTCAATATTCCACTGGCCTCCGGGATTCATGGGAATATAACCCACAGTTTTTGATGAATGCATAGGGAGGTATATTTCTGGATAAAAGCAAGATTCCATACATCTAATATTGTTGAAATCCAGGGTAAGTGGACATATTTTAATCTATGTGGCCTGGCTCTGCAAAGTAGGAGTGGACCTCTTCAAGTCACTGACAGGCAAAACTGATCTGTTCTGATAATATAATCCCTTTTCCAGTTCTTTGTCTATATTTTGCTAGATTGGACTGGGATAAAATTCACTAATGTTCTAATCAACTATTATCATAGTGGCAAAATCAAATTCTTATCTGTTTGACAAATTTCTCATGTGAGCTGACCAACACTTAGCATGGGTCCACTGTTTTTATTGTCAGGTCCATTTTTGAGTGAATTGATTGAGTGGTCATTGATTATCTGTATCCCTTGCCTTCAGTTCAGAGAATGGGTTTCCTGTAGATGATCCATAAATTAACTTCACATCCTCCTTTTTTTTTTTATCTTGCAAATGAAAGTGACAAAACCTGCAATTCACGAAGTATTTGTGTTTTAACTTTGGTTGTGACAAGTCCTTTCTTTTTCTCACAAATTTGTGTATGAATACTTTCGGGGGAAATGGAATGTTTTATGTTAGAACAATAAACCAAGTCAAGTTTTAAAGGAATGTTAGAAACCTTCAATCTAAGTCAGACATGATGGTACATACCTATAATCCTAGTATGTAGGAACTTCAGCAGGGGGACAGAGTTCAAGGTCAGTCTGAGCTCTGTAGAGGGCACTTGTCACATAAAAAGAGCATGTAAATCATTCCTGACTGAATTGGTTTAATTGTCTTTAAAAGCTGTTCTTGTTGACTATCTCTAGTTAATGGAAGCAGATGTGTTCCACAAGGTGTCCATAATCTACCTAATAACACCATTGCCTGTTTTGGACAGAAGTGAGAGGAAAGGAGATAGTGCAGGAGAAATCTTTTTAGGAGAGATAAGAGAAGTGGGGAGAAAAATATATGAAAGGAGGGGGAGAGAAAATATATGGATGGGAAGGAGGGGAATATACTATCACTTATGAACACATTCTCTGGGCTCAGCCCTGTACCATCATCTTGGACATACCCATTGAACAATTTGTTAGACTCTTGTGATTTTAGAGTCAAAAAGTACATGTGAACAGTTAATGCAGAAGCCTTGTAGCAGAGCCTATACCTTTGGCTTTCTCAACAATGCCCTTTTAGTTTCCTCAGTTTAGCTGAGGAGATAGTGGTTGCATGTTGGGGTAGGGAGGTCAGGTCATCTACCTTTGTTGCCCTTGAAAACCTCATCCATACAGATTGGGAGGAAATAGAGTTGCTCTTTCCTTAATGTTTTCAACCTTGATCTCAATAAAAAACATTTGTGGTTGAGCAAAGGCTTTGAACCTAACCCATTTAGTTTTAGAGTCTATGTTCTTAATTTGGCTTTGTTGTGTTTGAACTCATGTCTGTCTCTCAACTCACTCAACTTTCTCTTCATTTCAGGATTCTCTGCACTGTCTCCAGGGTATGAAGTGGTCCTGAGTAAGTGGGGCAATCACTCGGTAGAGAGGAAAGAGTAAATTTCTGAGCATCTTCTCCAAAATAGTTATTAAATTTTTAAAGATGATTGATTACTCTATTTTTTTAAAAGATGATAAAGAAAGAATATAAAAGTAACCCAAAAACAAGTCCAGGAGATGCTATAGAACATTTAAAGAGAATGCTACATTTTATGGAATCATACTCAAAATAGGCTCCCCCCCTTAAATTTAAAACTGGGTGGAAGTCTTCTCTGTGGAACTATATTTCTTTTTACCTTTGTCTGATGATGTAGGCAAACTTTTATAGCTACATTCTTAGACAGTCAGTGTTGTTATCAGCTGGAGGTCCACAATTGGTCTAAATCTCATCACTGCCTCACTCTGGCTGATAAACATGGATAGGTATGCAAGGTCTTGGTGTTCCCACCCGAAGTGTGACTCTACCTGTAAAGTACCTGCAGTTGTGGTGATGAGTCATGGTGATGATTTTACCAGTCCGAGATATCCATCACTTGGAAGATTAGCTGGGACAGACATATGATTATTAGTAGCAGCAGTATTCAGGAGTCTGATTATGCAGTGTCATAACTGAAGGTGGAGAGAAGTAAACTTCAATATTACCCGAAGCCCTGAATAGTCAATGATTTTCCAATATTTTTATTTGTATTATTTTTATATTTTTACATTCTACTTCAAACCTTTATTTCATATACAATGAAAAATTCTGAATGAAGTCCTTTTTCTAAGATCTTAGATCATAGGTGTGCAGCAGGTGGAGAGAAGTCACTTCTTTACAGCTTCCCCATGCTACACTCAATTCTCTCAGAGTTTGAATCATTAAATGTTAGGCATCCTGTGAGTGTCAGAACTCACAGAGATTGCAGGTTAGTTCTATAAAACCCTCAGTAAGCTTTAACTCATATTCCATAAGATGGTCTGTAGTTTTCTACAGCAGTGTGAAAATAGGATCAGCATATTAACAAAAGGCTATAGGTGTGACACAGGGTAAGAAGGATCAATTGTTAACACAAAATTTCACAACCATACATGGTTCAGAGTAATGCAAAAGAGACTGGTATTTGTTGTCAGTGGCCCTTCCAAGGCAGATTATTACTTAGTGAACTTTAATATTACCTGAAGCCCTGCATAGTCAATGATTTTCCAATATTTTTATTTGTATTATTTTTATATTTTTACATTCTTCTTCAAACCTTTATTTCATATACAATGAAAAATCCTGAGACTTGGAGAAGCTAGACCACAAATTTAAAGTCAGACTCGCAAAGCAGAATCCTTGGCTTTATTTAAGGCTTTTTGACTAATCATTGTAACAACCCCTTTGTTACACCCACATGGTGCTTTATGTGCCTGTACATAGATTTTCTCATCTTACCTTGCCTTCGTCAACCATATAGTCTCTCCATAATTGCCATAAGAAGTTTCATACAGGATTCAGATCTTGAAATTAGTACAGTAGGTTCAGTCTTAGACTCTGCAGAACCATTGCAGGAGTTGAGAGTGCTTCTCTGTTTACTTTGTGCTTTGTTGTTGGTGAGTGGCTTTCATCAAAGAAGAGGAGAGCTAGGATTCCTTAACTCACTCAATAGTCCCCAAATTATACTTATCACACGCATAGTTGGTTGCACTTTCTGGTACTGGATAGAACATGAACAGAATAGTTCATTTTGTACTCTATCTACTCCCTGTGCTGATGTACACAAATGGGTATGACTTGGAGCCTTAGATAAAAATCTGTTTAAAATTGTGAGATAATGTATTTGTGCCTTCATAGCCTAAGACCTCTGAATCAGAGAATCTCAAACCTCCTATTCATATGATCTCTTTAAAGTGCTATGAAAACAATTCAGAAATAACCTGCACCATACAACTCACGGAGAGGAAAATAAAATTGATGTGAAAAGAGATTTCTTTAAATGTCTTAAGTGACAATCACTGTCACTGTTTGAAGTGAGAGGGACTCTGTCTTGCATCCTTGGCTTTCCTTGTTCTCTCTGCCATTTCACAAACCTCCTCCTAGTTTTCTCTATCGCATTCTCTTTTAGATCTTCCTTCCTGTCTATAACTCACAAGATTACTAGAATACACTCAGGAAGAGTGTGCAATATGCAGTTCTCCCTCCATCTTTATATTCTTCTAGTTCATATGTTTCTGCTCTTGATGAAGTGATGATACCAAGTAGGGGACAAGGAAAGAATAAAGTCACAAGTTCTTATTTTAAATTATTTTCATTCATTTGAGTTAAAGAAGCTCAATTCTCCTCTTTACCCACAGAGAGTAGACAGAGTGCAGAATAAAGACCATTCTGTTCATGTTCTTGCATAGAGTAGGAATGGCTATATGATGTATGTTTTCATCATTGTGTCCTCCACAGAAACCAAAGTATGATGACCTTATCCTGGGAAAATCAAACAATGATAGTGGAGTTTGTTCTTCGAGGATTCTCTTCCATCCTACAGCTAAATATTTCCCTCTTTATAATGTTTTGCATCTTCTACATCCTAACGATTTCTGGAAACATCCTTATTGTTCTCCTAGTGCTATGTAACCATGCTCTTCACACTCCTATGTACTTCTTCCTAGTGAACCTGTCCTTTCTGGAGGTCTGCTACACCTCCAACATTGTCCCCAAGATGTTGCTGATTATTATAGCTGACCAGAAGACTATCTCAGTGATTGGTTGCTTGGCACAATTCTACTTCTTTGGATCCCTTGCTGCAACAGAGTGCCTCTTGCTTGCTGTAATGTCCTATGACCGCTACCTTGCTATCTGCCAGCCTCTCCGATACCCCATTCTGATGACTGGTTCTCTCTGCTTTAGGTTGGCTATTGGGTCTTGGTTCTGCTGCTTTTTCCTCACATCCATCACCATGGTCCTGCTGTGTAGACAAAACTTCTGTGGCCCTAATGAAATTGATCACTTCTTTTGTGATTTTGCCCCCTTGATCCATCTCTCCTGCATGGATACTTCACTGACCGAGACCATTGCCTTTGCCACCTCTTCTGCAGTCACTCTGGTCCCATTTTTCCTCATCACAACTTCCTACTCTTGCATCCTCATTGCCATCCTAAGAATCCCATCTGGAACAGGCAGGAGAAAGGCTTTCTCCACCTGTTCTTCCCATCTCACTGTCGTCACAGTATTTTATGGAACACTGATTGCCACATATCTTGTGCCCTCAGCCAACTCTTCCCAATATTTACGCAAAGGGTTTTCTCTGCTCTATACTATCCTGACACCTATGTTCAACCCCATTATCTATACCCTGAGAAACAGAGACATTCATGAAGCTTTGAAGAAATGCTTGAGTACGAAGTCAGACTTTCTCATATGACATGAAAAAGAAAAGTACTGCATGACAGCTGCCTCTCATGGCTGTAGATGCTTTTCCGTTCTGACAGTTTTGGGGCTAGTATTCCATGACATGGTCTAAGTAGATCAAATCTTGTCCTACTACCCCAAAAGTCATAGAGTCTTATAAAAATAAAAGCCCATAGTCAAGATAGGACTTTTGACTAATTTCTTCAAATATTCATTGAAGGTCTATTATGCTCAAAGTAGTTTGCTAGACATGAGGTATGAAAACAGATGAAAAATCAAAGAGACATTCTTGGTATCATCAAACTCAACTGTTTAGCAAGAAGAAAATCATTAACCAAGCACTCAGTATAAAATTGTGAATATAAATACAAAATTGTATTGATAAGATTGCCAATGCATATGTATTAGAAAGGCTAAAAATCTAGAACACTGACAGCTCCAAATACTTGTGAGAATGTGGGAGAAACATCTAATTTCTGGTAGACATGCAACAGTCTTAGCCACTTTAAAGATAGTCTTGCAGTTTCTTATAAAACCGAACATACCTTTTCAATATCATTGAGCAATTACACCCTTTGTTCTTTTCTCAAATTCAATAAAAGCTTATTTCCATAAAAAGCTGTACACATATTTTTTATAGCTGCTTTATTTATAGTTCCCCTAAATTGGAAGCATCCAAGATGTCCTTCAGCATCTGAATGGATATGTCCAGAAAATGGAAAGCTATTTAGTGCTATAAAAAGGAGCTAAATCACCAAAGGATGAAAAGATACAGAGAAATCTCAAAGGAATACCACTAATGCTGCTGAAAAAGCCATACTCTTTATGTTTCCAAGTATATAACATTCTTAAGAAGAGAAAACCACGGAGACAGTAACGGGAAAAGTAGTTGATAAGCATTTGGGGGAAGAAGTATGGATAAGTAGAGTATAAAACAACTACAGGAGAGTGAACCTACTATGTGAATATGTGTCATTACACATTTGTTGAAAGTCAAAGAATGGGATTTATGTATTGAGAAGACTGAGGATATGTGGAGATTTGTACTTTCTGTTTTGTGTTGAACCCAAAATCTCCACAAAAATAAATCTATTTAAGATGTTATTTGTATATCAGGAATGTAGAGCTTCTGTGTCTTTTTCTGGAATATATTTGGCCTATGAAAAATATCTTATAATCAGCATAAAGGAAATGTGGTGCATACATACAATAGAGTATTACCTAGCTCTTAAAAATCATGAAATTTGCAGGCAAATGGATGGAACTATAAAAGAAATCATCCCGAGTGAGATAACCTAGATCCAGAAAGATAAATATGATATGTATTTTCTTACATATGGATATTAGCTGTTAAGTATATGATAATCAAGCTACAATCTGTAGACTCAGAGAGGTTAAATGAAAAGGAAGGTTCTGGGCCTGGGGGCTGCATGGATCTCCCTGGGGTAAATAGAATAGATTTTACTTGCAGACAGGGATGGGTGGGTGGAAACAGGAGAGAGGGGATCAGGTAGAAGAGATGATAGGTTGGGGGGGAAAGTATGGGGAGAGAAGGATGCAATTTGGGGACATCTGGTTGGTAGTGTAGAAACCTAGTACAGTGGAAACTTCATGGAATGTATGAGGGTGATCCTAATGAGGACTCCTAGTAATGAAGGATATCAAGTCTCAACTGCCTATATCTTGTCTCCAGGAAATGTTTTCAGTGGCAGGACTTGGTTGAGTTGTTGGTTAAAGGGGATCCCATGGAAATCCCCAAACAACCCAGGCTGTGGTTAAAATAAAGGGTTCCTCTCCACAAACTGATAGTGGGGTCCTATTGATAAGGACAACACCTACACAACTCATTTAATATGGTAAAGTTGAGCTGGTGCCTACAAGGAACGTTCATCCCTATGTTCTAGTTACCTCAGTGTGGGAAGATACTCTGCAGACTACCAAAAGAGAAATGTAGACACCAAACCAGCCACCAAACCTCTAACTTGCAATCTGTCCTGCCTGCAAAATATGCTAGGGCAATGGTGGCACAGAACTTGTGGGAGTAGCTAACCAATATCTGATTTGACTTAAGGTCCACTCCACATGATGGAACCCATACCTAATATTGCTTGGGTAACCAAGAACCAGAGACTAGATAGCCCCAAATCCTAGGGTAAAACCAAATACTAATAGTCTAAAAATATTATCAATAAAGTGACTCCTATTATATTCTATTCATATAGATTTGTGCCTTATTCATTCATCATTAAAAAGATTTTTTCTAGCAGAAGATGGGAAGAAATGCAGAGACCCACAGACATTATGCAGAAAGTCTAAATTGTGAGGTCTTCCTCAAATCCCTCCCCTTAGAGCTTGGAAAATTCAGTGGAAGAGGAGATGGAAAGACTTCAAGGGTCAGAGGAAGAACAAGACTTTTTTCATAGCAGCCATATTTATAATAGCCAGAAGCTGGAAACAACCCAGGTGTCCCTCATCAGAGGAATGGATACAGAAAATGTGGTACATTTACACAATGGAGTACTACTCAGCTATTAAAAACAATGACTTCATGAAATTTGCAGGCAAATGGATGGAACTTGAAAGTATCATCCTGATCGAGGTAACTCAGTCACAAAAGAATGAACATGGTATGTACTCATTGGTAAGTGGATATTAGCCCAAACGTTTGGAATACCCAATTTTCACTTTACAGTAACTGCTGGACTGAGAGTGAGGTCCCAGATGGAGGAGTTGGAGAAGGGACTGAAGGAGCTGAGGGAGTCTGCAGCCCCATGGAGGGAGCA
>CM052704.1:80374560-80405728 GCA_028551405.1 Uromys caudimaculatus | reverse complement strand
CCCCCGTCTTCCTGGAGGCTGAACCACCAACCAAAGAATTCACATGGAGGGACCCATGGTTCAGACCACATATATGGCAGAGGAGGGCCTTGTTGGCCATCAGGGAGAGGAGAGGCCCCAGTAAAGGGGAATGTCAAGGTGGGAATATGGGAATGGGTGGGCAGGTGGGTGGGAGGTGGAATTCCCTTATAGAGGTGGGGGAGGGGGAGGGGATAGGTGGCTTCCAAAGAGGAGACCTAGAAAGGGGGAAACATTGGAAATGTAAATAAAGTATCAAAAAAAAAAAAAAAAGAACAAGACTTTTTAAATCAAGTAAACAACACACATATGAGCTTACATAGAGACTGAATTCGCAAGCATGGAGCATACATGGGTCTACACCAGGTGCTTTCTTTATATGTTACAGCTATTAGCTTAGTTTTCTTATGGGAATCCTGACTGTGAGAATTTGTGGGCCTCTGACTCTTGTGTCTGTCCTTTCCTCCCTTTGGTTAACAAAACTTCAATATGGTAATTTCCTTCACCTTATATTTTATCATGTTTAATTATTATCTCCTAGAAGCATGTTCTTTTCTAATAATAAGAGACAGAAAGCACGTGGATCCAGAGGGGAGGAGAGGTTGGGAAGAACTGGAAGGGCCTGAGGGAGGGGAAACTATAGTCAGAAACTATTATATAAGAAAAGAATCTATTTTTAATAAAAGAAAAAATATAAAAAATGAACGTGGGGAAAATTTTTATGGAATGAGGGATAATAAAGACTTTTGGAAGAAAAGACAGGCAAAACCCACATATATATCTGAAAAGCCCCTCTAGGCAGGTCTCAAGATTAGAGCTGAAACTGCAGAATTTTTAGGATAACCTTTCATTAAAGTGTACAGTAGTAAAAACAAATGCATCAATTGTAGAAACTAAAATAAGTTGGAACATGCATAACTATTTCATTACACAATATTTTTTCTGTAGTTGAATAATAATGTCTTATCTGAATATACTATTCTTTATATTTAGAATTTCTTCAAAGCATTTACAGGTGCCATTGTAAGAAAATGAAAATTTTACAATTAATTATACACTTATCATTGTATAATATTTACTCTTGATTTATTTCACATAAAACCAACTTGATAGAGATTAAAAAAAATCTTATAATCCTTTGTATTTTAGGATTTAGAAGTAGGAAAATGAAGATTTACAGAAATGAGGCCAATTAAAGAACTAATACAATATCTCCAGTGCTGTCTCCTCTGTCACTATAACAGTTAGCCCACTCAAAAGTGAAGACATTGGGCCTCTTGGAGGGCAGCCATGCTTGCTTCCTGTCTGTAAGCATACCATAGTATCAGTAATAGTGTCAGGCCTTGGAGCCTCCCCTTAAGATGGATCCAATTTAGGCTGGTCACTGGACCTCCTTTCCCTCGGTTTCTTCTATTTTTGTCCTTGCAGTTCTTTTAGACAGGGGCAATCCTGGGTTAGAGTTTTTGACTGTAGGATGGCAACCCCATCCCTCCACTTGATGCCCTGTCTTTCTATTGGAGGTGGACTCTACAAGTTCCCTTTCCCCACTGTTGGGCATTTCATCTAAGGTCCCTCCCTCTGAGTCCTGAGCATCTCTTACAGTATGGCTGCTGTCCAAGAGGCCCAATAAGCAGCTGAAAAAGTCAGATGCAGATACTTAAACTGAACCAATGGACAGAAGCCAGGGACCCTTGTGGTGGAATTAGGGGAAGGCTGGAAGAAGCTGAGGAGGAGGTCAATTCCATAGGAAGAACAGCAGTCTCAAGTCATGTGGACCCCAGACACTGAGCCACTCACCAGGCATCATACACTAGTTGACATGAGGCCCCGGACACATATATAGCAGAGGACTGCCTGGTCTGGCCTCAGTGAGAAAAGATGTATCTAACCCTTGAGAGACTTGAGGCCCCAGGGAGTAGGGAGATCTGGTGGTGTGTGTGGGTGGTTTGGAGGTGGGATGGGGACATCCTTTTGGAAGCAAGGGAGGAGGAGTGGGATGAGCAATTGTCAGAGGGTGAGCCAGAAGGGGGTTAATGACTGAATTGTAAACAAAGATGAAAGAATAATAATAATAATTAAAAAAAGAATTCAGTGAGAGAAGACACACTTAACCCACGAGAGACTTGAGGCCCCAGGGAGTGGAGAGGTCTAGTGGGGTGTGTGTTGGGGGGCTGGGGACATCCTCTTGGAGATGGGAGAGGAAGAATGGGATGAGAAACTGTCAGAGGGCAGACTGGGAGGGGTTTAATGATTGGACTGTAAAAAAGATTTATTAAATTACATTAATAATAATAATAATAATAATAATAATAATAATTTGTATTTACTTAATGCCACCCCCGATGCCAGGCCTTCTGTGAGACTCTCCCTTCCTGTTGGACATGTTTTCAATAATTACAACATAGGATGTGCTGGATATGTGTTTGTTCTTAATTCAAAATCAGCTTAGTTTACTGTTCTTAGTTCTGAGTCAGTTTCAGAGTAGAAAAGCTGATGACAGCACTGCATACTCACATACTGTCTATTTCTCTTGAAAAGTATACATCACTAGTTCTGAGAATGGGAATATGTGGTCTTGCCATTTCTCTTCTTAACCAGTTGAGCTAAGTGTTTATTTTCACCATTCGTTGAGGTTAGTTAAGAACTGAGCTGTGTTCATAATAGCACATTTATACTTCATGAAAACACATGTACATTTTGCTTTTTCTCAGACAAAATTATCTTTTTCTTGAGTCTCACCCAAATTTAGAAGTATATTGTTGATATTATAAGTGTTCCAAGTAGAAGTAAAAGTTGTCAGTTTTTATTTATCTGCAGGTTGCTCAACTATAACAAATTGTCAATAGTCTATTTGCAGGAATGGAGTGATAGATGACTTGGTAAGGAAGCAATTTTCTGCACCATGAGCAAACTTTAAATTCAAAGTTTGCCCCCTTTCCCCTTTTTAACACTGTGGCCTTGGATAAGTTACCAAATTCATGAGTCTTAGCATTTCTTATTTGTGAAGAAAGAAACACTATATCCTTCACTTGTCTGAATGAAGTCACATGCAGCATATAGGTTGACTAACAAGTTATAGCAATTTGAATGAGAATGGCCCCATAGGTTCATATATTTGAATACTTGCCCCCCCTCAGTTGGTGGATTGGTTTGGGAAGGATTAAGATGTATAAACTTGTTGAAGGAGGTGTGTCACTAACTAGGGCTGGGCTTTGAGGTCCCACAGCATTCCCAGTTAGCCCTCTCTGTCTCATGCTCATAGATCAAGTAAAAACCTCAGCTAATGCTCTAGCACCATGCCTGCCTGATTGCTGCCATTTTTTCTGCCGTGACTTTCATGAACTCTAACCCTCTGAAACCATTAAGTCACCAAATGAAATACTTTCTTTTGTAAGTTGCCTTGGTCATGGTATTTTATTACAGCTGTAGAAAAGAAACTAAGACACAAATAGGGTCTAGAGGATGAAGAGCTCAGTAATTCTTCCAGGTTCCAGCTTCCACACAAACCATAGAAAGAAACTATTATTCTGTAGGTATTGACTTCGAATACTTTGATGGCTATTCCTGGTTGTCAACTTAACTATACTGGAATGAACTAAAATCCAGAAATGGAGGGCACACCTGTGTTCCAGATCTTGTACACACCTTTAATCCTTGGATATGAGGTAAGCAGACCTTTGAGTTCAAGGTCAGCCTAGGACAAAGCAAGTTCCAGATCCAGGCATGATGGTACACACCTTTAATCTGGGCCACACCTTCTGCTGGAGGTCTACATAAGGACATTGGAAGAAGGAAGATTCACTCTTCTTTGATTGACCTTACTTGACAGCACATCTGTTGGAACCTACTTCTACAGAAGACCAACTTAAACAACTAGCCCCATGGGACTGAGAAACTACTAGATTCTTGGACTTCCCATTCATAGCTGCCCATTGTTGGGTCAGTTGGACTACAGATTACAGTCATTACAATAAATTCCCTTAATATAGAGAGACATTCAATAAGTGCTATGACTCTAGAGAACACTGACTAATACAGATATTATAAATGATAATTGTTCAGAGTTATTAAGATCCAATAAAATGTATGGTTAATATATTCTGTATTTTTCACAGATAATGAGATAACCTCTTGGAGGATCTGATAGACTTTACCACATAATTATACAGCAACAGCTGAAATCCACCATTTCTGAGTCCAAGTATTTATTTCAAATAACACATTATCAAATCAGTGGCTTCTCTTTTTGCCCAAGAACACATAAGTAACTTCAGTTTGTACTGCAGCTGCCTCTGGGACCAAATTTGTTGCAGTCAGTGAGGAGGTAGTATAGTCAGACATTCCCTACCAACCCACACTGCTCCTCCAAGGTCACATCCTGGAATCAGTTCACAAAGACTCAAGGTTTTTGTGGTCAGTAAACCACTGTCATCAGGGGAAATACTTCCTTAGGATTCTTTCTGTTGAAAACCACAGCTCTTGACTTCTCATATAGGGAAGGGAAGATATTTGTTTATAATTGGCTTCCTATTTCTATCAAGACAGTAAAATAAAATGTGAAAGGTGGGACTCCTTCCAAGTTTTTGGGATCTATTGAAGCAGAAATGCCATGTTCGTGGCACCACAACTGGAAATAAATCCTGTTGCAAAGAGCTAAAAAATATGACTACTGCTTCCAGTTTCCATCTGCACCTGGAGCTGATCCTGTGCCATAGAGCTCCAATATCCAAAAACCACCAGGAGAGAGCTGTCTCCCGGAAGTGCAGACATGCCTATGAGTGCAGGTAAGACCACCACTTCTGATCAGAGGGACCCACCCAGAACACTCACAACACAGGAACCAATGAGCAGCCTGGGACTGGATCCTTCCACTTTCCATCTGCGCTGGGAGCAGATCCTGTGTCACAGCATTCCATACCCAAATTCCTCCTGGAGAGAACTGGTCTCCAGTGAGTACTGACACACAGGCTTGCAGCAGAGACATGCCACAGTCAGAGACAGCAAGACCAGCTAATATCAGAGATAATCAGATGGCAATAGGCAAGGGCAAGAACATAAGCAACAGAAACTGAGGCTACATGGCATCATCAGAATCCAGTTCACCCATCACAGTGAGCCCTGGATATACCAACACAGCAGAAAGCAAGACTCTGATTTAAAATCACATCTCATGTTGATGATAGAGGACTTTAAGAAGGATATAAGTAACTTCTTTAAAGAAATACAGGAGAACACAGGTAAACAGGTAGAAGCCATTAAAGAAGAAACACAAAAATCCCTTAAAGAATTACAGGAAAATACAACCAAACAGGTGAAGGAATTGAACAAAACCATCCAGGATCTAAAAATGGAAAGAGAAACAATAAAGAAATCACAAAGGGAGACAACCTTGGAGATAGGAGACCTAAGAAAGAGATTAGGAATCATAGATGCAATCATCACCAACTGAATACAAGAGATAGAAGAGAGAATCTCAGGTGCAGAAGATACCATAGAAAACATTGACAAGACAGTCAAAGAAAATGCAAAATGCAAAAAGCTCCTAACCCAAAACATCCAGGAAATCCAGGACACAATGAGAAGACCAAACCTAAGGATAGTAGGTATAGACGAGAGTGAAGATTTCCAACTTAAATGACCAGTAAACATCTTCAACAAAATTATAGAAGAAAACTTCCCTAACCTAAAGAAAGAGATGCCCATAAACATACAAGAAGCATAGGGAACTCAAATAGGTGGGACCAGAAAAGAAATTCTTCCTGTCACATAATAGTCAAAACACCAAAATCACAAAACAAAGAAAGAATATTAAAAGCAGTAAGGTGAAAAGGTAAGTAACGTATAAAGGCAGACCTAACAGAACTACATCAAACTTCTCACCAGAGACTATGAAAGTTAGAAGATCCTGGACAGATCTCATACAGACCCTAAGAGAACACAAATGCCAACCCAGGATACTATACCCAGCAAAACTCTCAATTACAACAGATGGAGAAACAAAGATATTCCATGACAAAAACAAATTTACACAATATCTTTCCACAAACCCAGCCCTACAAAAGATAATAGATGGAAAATGCCACACAAGGAGGAAAACTGAATCCTAGAAAAAGCAAGAAAGTAATCTTCTTTCAACAAATCCAAAAGAAGATAGCCACACAAACATAAAAATAACATAAAAAATGACAGGAAGCACCAATCACTACTCCTTAATATCTTTTAACATTAATGGACTCAATCCCCCAATAAAAAGACATAGAATAACTGACTGGATATGTAAATAGGACCCAGTATTTTTCTGCATACAGAAAACACACCTCAGTGTCAAAGACAGACATTACCTCAGAGTAAAGGGTTGGAAAATCATTTTCCAAGCTAATGATCCCAAGAAACAATCTGGAGTAGCCATTTTAATATTGAATAAAACAAACTTTCCACCAAAAATCATCAAAAAGGATAAAGAAGGACACTTCAAACTCATCAGAGAAAAATCTACCAAGAAGAACTCTCAATTCTGAACATCTATGCTCCAAATGCAAGGGCACCCACATTCATAAAATAAACTTTACTAAAGCTCAAAGCACACATTGCACCTCACACAATAATAGTGGGAGACTTCAACACCCCACTCTCAGCAATGAACAGATCATTGAAAGACAAACTAAACAGAGACACAGTGAAACTAACAGATGTTATGAACCAAATGGATTTAACAGATATTTATAGAACATTTCATCCTAAAATAAAAGAGTATACCTTCTTCTCAGCACCTCATGGTACTTCTTCAAAACTGACCATATAACTGTTCACAAAACAGGCCTTAACACATACAAGAAGATTGAAATAATCTCATGCATCCTATCAGATCACCACAGACTAAGGCTGGTCTTCAACAGCAACAAAAACAACAGAAAGCCCACATACACCATGTACACATGGAAGCAGAACAACTCTCTACTCAAGGATAACTTGGTCAAGGAAGAAATAAAGAAAAAAATTAAAGACTTTTTAGAATTTAATTAAAATGAAGGAACAACATATCCAAACTTATGAGACACAATGAAAGCAGTGCTATTAGGAAAATTCATAGCTCTGAGTGCCTCCAAAAAGAAACTGGAGAGAGTATACACTAGCAGCTTAACAGCACAACTGAAAGCTCTAGAACAAAAAGAATCAAATTCACACAAGAGGAATAGACAGCAGGAAATAATCAAACTCAGGGCTGAAATCAACCAAGTAGAAACAAAAAGAACTATACAAAGAATCAACAAAACCAGGAGCTGGTTCTTTGAGAAAATCAACAAGATAGATAAACCCTTAGCCAGACTAACCAGAGGGCACAGAGACAGTATCCAAATTAACAAAATCAGAAATTAAAAGAGAGATATAACAACAGAAACTGGGGAAATTCAAAAAAATCATCAGGAGGTACTACTACAAAAGCCTATATTCAACAAAACTGGAAAATCTGGATGAAATGGACAATTTTCTAGACAGATACCAAATACCAAAGTTAAATCAGGATCAGATAAACCATCTAAACAGTCCCATCATGCCTAAAGAAATAGAAGCAGTCATTAAAAGTCTCCCAACCAAAAACAGCCCAGGACCAGATGTGTTTAGTGCAGAATTCTATCAGACCTTCAAAGAAGACCTAATACCAATACTCTTCAAACTATTCCACAAAATAGGAACAGAAGGAACACTACCCAATTCATTCTATAAAGCCACAGTTATACTTCGTATTCTCCCTTGGAGATGGAATGGTTTCTGTCTAATCAGGAACTTGTCTCAATTTCCTTTCATAGAGGGTGTCATAAAGCATTTTTTTCTACTTCTATCATGTTTAATGTTCCAAATAGATGTTAAAAACTGGTTGAGTACATATTACTTTTAGCCTCAGAAGATATCATGTATATTTAAGAGTTATTTAACTATTATAAATTATTTTGATGACTTAAAAAAATAATATGACTACCTACATCATTGGTTCTCAACCTACAAGTTGTGACCCCATTGGCAATTCTATATCTCAAAAATTTACACTATCATTTATAACAGTGGAAAAATTACAGCTATGGAAATGGAAGACATACAAATGGAAAAGTAATAAAACAACGCTCAACATCACAAATCAAGGAAACAGAAGTTAATGCTATGGTTTGGTATCATTTTATGATAGCCAGAATGATTAAATTTAGAAAAAGCCATTTTTTAAGAGAGGATGCAGACAAAGGGGAACTCATCAACTGTTGGTGAAGAATGTAAATGAGCACAGCCACTATGTAAAATATATAATCTGGAACTTCCATAAAGAACTGAAAACGGAGTACCATATATTTGAACTAATCATCTCATTTCTGCATATACATCTAAAGGGAATAAAGTCTTTACATCAAAAAGACACTTGTGCACAAGTGTTTATTTGATCACTATTCATAATAGCCAAGACATGTGCAATTAAGATTGTGGTATTTTAAGCTTCTAGAAGTATATATCAAGTTCATTCTCGAAATGAGAGTAATAATTGCAAAAGTATTTTATAAAGCAACCACAAATAAAGCCTATGCCATTTATAGACACATTCTTTCTCATGACAGGAGACAGGATGCTACCTGATGCTCTGTATGTTCTTGACTATATTTCCAGAGCTATTTAGTCTGTTGATGATGGATGAACTGAGGTTTCAATGTATTGTCAAGGTGCAGTGGGGTTAGGACAGGAGGCAGGAAGAATATATCATAGCTACGTCTGCCATCATAGGGATTAGTTGTCTGTTTGACAGTCCTATCACTGTTCTTTTTCTGAGGTTAGGCAACACAGCATGGAAGTCTGGGTTATATTGCTGTTAGGTTTGGTAGCTCTTAACTATTCTCATGTATATGAGTTCAAAGGAGATGGAAGCTTAATAAGAGAGAGTCACATTATCCTGTTGAAATAAAAAGAATCTATGACAAAGGGACCACTTCTTGTACATTTTAGGCTCTGCCTGTCTTCCTAAGTAATAAGAGTGCAAAATTATGATAGCTACTGGTTTTCCAAAGCAGAGATCAAGGACCACTCTCTTGTCTGTTTTATATCTTAGGCTCTGAATGTGAAAAAATCAGAAAGATTGGATAGGTTTTATCTAAGCACTCTACTGAGAATAATAAGTAACATTTTATCATTCGTACAATTTTATAAAACTTTTCTATACTCTCATTTGGCTCAGAAACAGAAGTTATTCCCATGGTATGTAAAAACTCTCCAAGACTCAAAGATGCTAAGTGACATGCTGGGTAGTTTTATGTCAACTTGACATAGTTAAATTCATCAGAGTATTATGCAATATTTAAAACTTAAAATATAATTACATCATTTTCCCTTCCCTCTCTTCCCTCCAACTTTTCTCATGCCATCCTTACCCCCTCCCAAACTCATGGATTCTTTTAAAAACTTATTACTGTTATATATGTATGTGAAAATATAAGATGCAACCTACTGAATCCACTTAGTGTTATTTGTATATATATATGACTTCATGGCTGACCACTTGGCATTGGATGAACATTTAGGGAACTCGTTTCTGGGAGAGACTAATTCTACCTAAGCAGTCATTAGTTGCCTGTAGTAATTCTTTGTCTAGGAGTGGGACCCCATGAGATTTCTTCCTTCCATGTTAGTGTGTCTGTTGGTGTTGTCATTTTCATACCTTGTTTGGGCAGCCATATTGTTGAGGTATCATGGGTGGAGTTTCCATGCTACTTCCAAGAGCACTGTAAGGGGAATAGCAGAATACAAGGGATATGAAGGGTGAAATGAGAAAAATGGGGGAAGTGTAGGTGGAGAGTGGGAAGGGAGATCAACATATAAAGAAATGAGGAATAAATAACACCAAGCATAATTGAAAAAGCCATAGGAATCATAGTAGTTTTTATTTACCTGATATTACATATAATGCATATAAATGTGTGTATATAGTTTAAATGAAATTTTATCACTTAGAGTGATAATATTCCCCAAAAGATCCATAGCCTAGGTAACAAAACTCCCCATAACAGGTAAGACAAACCTCCTTTTGAGTTGCTAGTCAGGGGAGACCAAGAGATGCTCAAAACAACATAGACTATTTGATTTCTGTCTCGGGGTTTCTATTGCTGTTCTAAATAAAACAAGAGCAAAGAGTTTGGAGGAAAGAGTTTATTTCAGGTTACAACTCTCAGATCATACTTGATTGCTAAGGGAAATCAGGGCAAGAACTCAAGCAGGATAGTAACCTTGAAACAAAAACTGATACAAAGGCCATGCACAACACTGCTTACTGGCTTTCTCCTTATTGATTGCTCAGCCTGTTCTCTAGTAGTACTTGGGAACATCATCCCAGGGGGTGCACCTCCCAAGGTGTGCTGGACTCATGTCAATCATCGGCCTATTAAATGGACCACAAGCCCATCTGTTGGATGCTTCCCCCCCATTGAGGTTCACTCTTCTCAACTACCCTAGCTTGGGTCAAGTTGACATAAAATTAGCCAGCACAGTTGACTACTTGTTAACTTGACATGCAAACACATCACAACTAAACCATAACTTTTCCTTTCATGTTACAACTAAGATTGTCATGTTAAAGTTACTATGACATTAAACATTCCAATTTTTAAAAGTCCCACAGTCATTAAAACTTCAAATACTTTAAAATATCAAAGTTTCTTTAAAATATCCAAAGTTCTAAAATATACAGTCTCCTTAAATTCTCAAATGTCTCTACTGGGTTTCTGTAAAATTAACTCTCCCTCCAAAATAATCCCCCCCCAAAACCCTGAGAGTTAACTGTCCCAACTTGAGACCCATTCAATGGACAAGCACTAATCCCTGACACTATTAATTATACCTCATTATGCTAGCAGACAAGAGCTAGCATAACTGTCTGAGACTCCATCCAGCAACTGACTGAAACAGATGCACTATACGGCCAAATATTAGATGGAGGGCAAGGACTCATGGATGAGTTGGGGGAGGAATTGAAGGCCCCTAAATGAGATAGGAACCTTACAGGAAGGCCAACCGGGTCAACTAACCTGGACACTTGCAAGCTCTCAGAGACTAAGCCACCAACCAAAGAGCATACATGGGCTGGACCGAGGCCATCAGCACATATGTAGCAGATGTGCAACTCATTCTCTGTGGAGAGCCAGAGTATGTACCATGAGAGCAGTGTGTATAGTCAAGGCCATGGGAGCAGTCTTGTGTAGCCAAGGTCAGAGAGTAGTGTGTGCAGCCAAGAGGAACTCCTATCTATGTTTAGTCTGTAGAGGAACTTTCTCAAAAATAGCCTTGTTTGCTCAAGTGCTTCTAAGCTTCTAAGCTGGAGCTGCAGAAATAAACGTTGAGCCTTGATCAGAAGCTTGTCTTGGCCCCATGTCTCTCTTGCCCTCTCCCTCCCCCACCCTTTTCATTTCCAGCCTTCCTTTCAGGTGATCCCTGCTCAACTGTAAGCCACTGGATGGCTACTATTCTCCATGTGGGTACCCCAGCAACTGGAGTAGGGGCTATCCCTAAAGTTGTTGCTTGTCTGTGGAATCCATTCCCCAACAGGGCTGCCTTGTCTGGCCTCAGTGGGAGAGGATGCTCCTAAACCTTCAGAGACTTCATGTGCCAGAGTAAGGGATTACCCAGAGGGGGTCCAACCTCTTAGAGGAGAAGAGGGGGGTGAAAGGGAGGAAGGACTCTGTGAGGAGAAGATGGGGAAAGGGCCAACAATTGGGCTGTAAAATAAACAAACAAACACACAAACAAACTCTTACTCCAAGAAGCAAGACTCATGGCACCATCACAAATCAAAGCAAAACCAAAATTCAGAACAGTGAAAAGTTCAGTGCTTGATATTGGGGACCCACTCATGATCCTCTGGACTCCAAAGGGCCTGGTACACCTTTACCCTCTATAGCATAGGCAGCTTGTCTCCTAGGCTCAGGATGGCTCTACTTCATGTTTGCTGTTGTAATTAATGAGTATCCCAAGGTGCTGGAGTCTCCTGGTTTAACTGGGTTATGCTTTCTCCAGCAGCCTCTCCAGAGTTCTCTTCAGACCCATTGACCCTGCCACATGGTGTCAACACTCAGCTTCATCCATGACTCCTTCAATTTTGTGTCTTCTATTGTAACTGAGGCTGAACCTTCACTAATGGCCTTTCTTGTCCTCACTTTAGGGATTCTCCCTCTGCTACACAGTGTCAAGTTTCAGATGTTCCCATGAGCCCTATTCATGCCTTCAAAAACAGTATCACTTGGGTGCCTTGTACCTACATCATAAAGTTCAGAATACCAGAATGAGATTCATTCTAGGCCCTCTTTGGACCAGTTTTTGTGTGCTGATCCTGAGGAAGTAGTTCCATATTTACAATTTTCAGTGATGCTTGTCTCTTCTTTTTTTTTTTAAAAAAATTATTTTATTGATTTACATTTCAGCCATTGCCCTCTCCCAGTCCCCCTCCCCCATAGTTCCTCATCCCATTCTTCCACCTACTTGCCTCTGAGAGGGTGCTCCCCCACCAGGTATCACCCTTCCCTGGGGCCTCAAGTCTTTCCAGGATTAGACACATCTCATTGAGGCCAGACAAGGCAGACCAGGGGCCTCATATGAGCCCATGTATACAACCTGGTTGGTGGCTTAGTCTCTGGGAGCTCCCAGGAGTCTGGGTTAGTTGAGACTGCTGGTCTTCTTATGGGGTTGCCCTTGCCTTCAACTTCTTTAGTCCTCCTAAATCATCCATGGGGATCCTGACTTTAGTCCAATAGTTGGGTGTATTTATCTGTATCTGTCTTGGTCAGCTACTGGTAGGGCCTTGCTAGGCTCTTGTGTATAAATACATCATAATATTAGTAATAGTGTCAGGCCTTGGTGCCCCTCCCCATGAGATAGATCCCAAGTAGGGCCAGTCACTGGATAGCCTTTCCTTCAGCCTCTTTTCCATTTTTGTCCCTGCAGTTCTTTTAGACAGAAATAATTCTGAGTCAGCAGTTTTGACTGTGGATTGGTAACCCTGTCCCTCCACTTGAAGCCCTATCTATCTACTGGAAGTGAATTCTTCAAGTTGCCTCTTGCCACTGTTGAACATTTTGGCCAAGGTCACCCCCATTGAGACCTGAAAGTCTCTCACCTCCCTAGTATCTGGTACTTTCTAGAGAGTCCCTCCACCTCCCGCTCCCCAAGGTTACTTATATCCATTCATTCCCTTGGCCCTCTGGGCTTCTCTTCTGACCCCCACCTGATCCTGTTCCCTTTATCCTCTCTGCCTCTCCTCTCCCACCCAGATTCTCTCCCTCTGTCTCCCATGATTATTTTGTTCCTCTTCTAAGTGGGTTTGAAACATCCTCACTTGAGCCTTCCTGATTGTTAAACTTCTTAAGGTTTGTAGGTTGTATCCTTGGTATCCTGTACTTTTTGGCTAATATCTACTTATCAGTGAGTATCTACTATGCATGTCCTTTTGGGTCTGGGTTATCTTACTTAGAATGATATTTTTATTTCTTTTTTTCATTGGATATTTTATTTACATTTCAAATGTTATCCCCTTTCTTGGGTTCCCCTCTCCCAGAAAGCCCCTATCCCACACCCCTTCCCCTGTTTCTATGAGGTTGTTCCTCCACCCACCCACCCTCCTGCCTCCCTGACCTCGAATTCCCCTACACTGGGACATCTATTGAGTCTTCATAGGACCAAAGACCTCTCCTCCCATTGATGCCTGACAAGGCCATCCTCTGCTACACATGCGGCTGGAGCCATGGGTCCCTACTCCTTGGTTGGTGTCTTAGTCCCTGGGAACTCTGGGGGTCGGGTTGATTGATATTGTTGTTCTTCCTGTGGGGTTGCAAACCCCTCCAGCTCCTTCAGTTCTTTCTCTAATTCTTCCATTGGGGACCCCGTGCTCAGTCCAAGGGTTGGCTATGAACATCCACCTTTGTATTTGTCAAGCTCTGACAGAGCCTCTCAGTAGACAGCTATTATCAGGCTCCTTTCAGCAAATATTTCTTGGCATTAACAATAGTGTCTGGGTTTGGTGATTGTATATGGGATGAATCTCCAGTTGGGGCAGTCTCTGGATGGCCTTTCCTTCAGTCTCTGCTCTACATTATGTCTCTATATTTGCTCCCATGAGTATTTTGTTCCCCTTTCTTTCTTTCTTTCTTTCTTTCTTTCTTTCTTTCTTTCTTTCTTTCTTTCTTCCTTCCTTCCTTCCTTCCTTCCTTCCTTCCTTCCTTCCTTCCTTCCTTCCTTCCTTCCTTTCTTTCTTTCTTTCTTTCTTTCTTTCTTTCTTTCTTTCTTTCTTTCTTTCTTTCTTTTATACTTTATTTACATTTCCAATGTTTCTCCCTTTCTAGGTGTCCTCTTTGGAGACCACCTATCCCCTCCCGCTCCCCCACCTCTATGAGGGTATTCCACCTCCCACCCACCTGCCCACTCACTCCCATATTCCCACCTTGACATCCCCCTTTACTGGGGTCTCTCCTCCCCCTGATGGCCAACAAGGCCCTCCTCTGCCACATATGTGGTCCAAACCATGGGTCCTTCCATGTGTATTCTTTGGTTGGTGGTCCAGCCTCCAGGAGGACCAGGGGTGGTCAGGCCAGTTGACACTGTTGCTCCCTCCATGGGGCTGCAGACTCCCTCAGCTCCTTCAGTCCCTTCTCCAACTTCTCCATCTGGGACCTCATTCTCAGTCCAGAGGTTACTGTGAAGTGAAACTTGGGTATTCCGAATTTTGTCCCTCTTTCTAAGAAGTACCAAAGCACCCACAATTTGGTTCTCCTTCTTCTTGAGCTTCATGTGGTCTGTGAATTGTATCTTGGGTATTCAGAGCTTTTGGGCTAATATCCGATCATCAGTGAGTGTGCATACCATGTGTGTTCTTTTGTGATTGAGTTACCTCATCCAGGATAATATTTTCTAGTTCCATCCATTTGCCTAAGAATTTCATGAATCCATCATTTTTAATAGCTAAGTAGTACTCCATTGTGTAAATGTACCACATTTTCTGTATCTATTCCTCTGTTGAAGGACATCTGGGTTCTGTCCAGCTTCTGGCTATTATAAATAAGGCTGCTATGAACATAGTGGAGCATGTGTCCTTATTATATGTTGGAGAATCTTTTAAGTATATGACCAGGAGTGGTATATCTGGGTCAGAATGATATTTTCTAATTCCAGCCATTTGCCTGAAAAAAATCACGATGTCCTTGTTTTTAATAGCTGAATAATATTCCATTGTGTAAATTAAATACATTTTCTGTATCCATTCTTTGGTTGGGGGACATATGGGTTCTTTACAGCTTCTGGATATTACAAATAAGGCTGCTATGAACATGGTGGAGCACATGTCCTTGTGGTATGGTGGAGCATCTTTTAGATATATGTCCTAGAATGCTATAGCTGGGTCTTTAGGCAGAACTGTTTCTAATTTTCTGAGGAACTGCCAGATTGATTTACAGAGTCATTGTACCAGTTTGCAATCCCATCAGCAATGGAGGAGTGTTCCTCTTTTTAACACAGCTTTGCCAGCATGTTTTTTCACTTGAGTTTTTGATCTTAGACATTCTGGTTGGTTTAAGGTCATTTTGATTTGCATTACCCTGATGACTAAGGACTTTGAACATTTCTTTCTTTCTTTTTTTTTTTTGGTTTTTCGAGACAGGGTTTCTCTGTATAGCCCTGGCTGTCCTGGAACTCACTCTGTAGACCAGACTGGCCTCGAACTCAGAAATCCTCCTGCCTCTGCCTCCCAAGTGCTGGGATTAAAGGCGTGCGCCACCACTGCCCGGCTTGAACATTTCTTTAAGTGCTTTGCAGTCATTCTAGATTCTTTTGTTGTGAATTTTCTGTTTAGCTCTGTACCCCATTTTCAAATTGTGTTATTTGGTTTTTTGGAGCTTAACTTGTCTCTTCTTAATTAATACTAATATATCAGCTCCAGCTAACCTGCATCAATTGCTCCAGTAAAGCAGAAATTTTACTTCACTGGCACTGGTCTCTCATTAATCGCTGCCAATCTTCAGCTCCAGTTGCCCAGATGCCATATATTTTTAAGTCAAGACATTAAACAGCTCTAATAAAGTCTTTAAGGGACTCTCAGCACTTCCCTCTGAAATTCCAAAATCCAGGACTCAGTCTTCTGTATCATTTTCAACAGTTTCATCTTCTAAGCTCTCACAGAATAAACAACTGAGCACTGAGAACTCAATGGCATTTCTACCTGAAAGTTCAAATGCTACACAATCTCCCCCCAAATAATCATCTCTGTTACAGGAATGAATACCCCTTGACCTGGTACCAATTTCTGTCTCATTTAGGGTTTACTGCTATGATAAAGCCCCATTACCAAAACAATGTCAGGAGGAAATCAATTATTTACAACTCTCAGGTCACACTGTATTGCTGAGGGAAATCAGGGCAGGAATTCAAGCAGGGCAAGAACTTGGAGGCAGGAACTGATACAGAGTCCATGGTGGAGTACTGCTTACTGCTTTGCTCATATTGCTTGCTTTCTTATAGCACCCAGGCCCACCTTCCCAGGAGTGGCATCACTCAGAGTGATCTGGGCCTGTAATTAATCAAGAAAATGCACACAGTCTTGCCTGCAGACCAATTTTGTTCAGACATTTTTTTTTTCAGTTAGGCTTTCCTTTTCCCAAATCACTCTAGCTTGTGGCAAGTTGACATAGAACTAGCCAGCACAATGGCCTCACAGAAGTTCAAGTTAAGATCCTATTGTTGAAACATGATGCCCTTCAGAAACAAGACTTCCTGGATTTGAGCTAGGTTTGACTCGAAAGCCTCCCCTCTGAAGACTAGGTTTCATAATACCAGAAGATGCTATGCAGTCTACCAAGGGAGGAACACAGCTATGCTGCATATGAAACAAAACAATGACCATCATGACATGATATCCCTAAAGATTCAATAGTGATGCTTATCTCTTGGTGGTAATTAGCAGCTATCTAATTGGACTTAAGGCCTGTTCAATTGGAGGAAAACTGTGTTTGGTGCTGGAAAGCTAGACTATTACCAGGGGCTAGTGAAGTCATGCATGTTAGTGGAGAATCTACGACTTCCACTTTACCAAACCAATATGACTCCTATTGCACTCTAAATATTTATTCGTATATTCACAGGTAAGTGTAGGTCTCAATCTTCATCAAAAAATCTTCTCTACAAAGCAAACAGAGAAAAACAGCATTGCAGAAAGCTACAATTGGTCAAAATGGAAGAATACCTAACCACAGGGATGGCCCATCTTCAATGGATAAATCTCCCACACCTAATATCTTAGTTAGTGTTTTATACTGCTGTGAACAGACACCATGACCAAGGAAACTCTTACAAGGACAACATTTAATTGGGGCTGGATTACAGGTTCGGAGATTCAGTGGGAGCATGGTAGAGTCCAGGCAGGCATGGTACAGGAGGAGCTGAGAGTTCTACATCTTCATCTGGAGGCTGGTAGGAAAATACTGACTTCCAGGAAGCTAGGATGAGGACCTTAGGCCCACACCCACAGTGACACACCTACTCCAACAAGAGCACACTTCCTAATAGTGCCACTCCTGAGACAAGCATATATAAACCATCACACCTAAGGTTCAGAAAACATTGACAAAGTGGGGGATATAGATCTTGTAGCCAGGTAGGACTTCCAGTGGAGGGATAAGGACAGCAACCCACCCACAAAACCTTTGACTTAAAATGTGCTGTATATATAAGATGTGCAGAGATAAAGATAGAGCAGCGATGGAGGGAATGGCCCATTAATGACTGGGCCACCCCATGGGCAAGAACCAATCCCGGACACTAGTAATGATACTCTTTTATGCTTTCAGACAGGTTCCTAGCATAACTGTCCTCTAAGGGGCTCCACCCAGACTGAAACAGATGCAGAGATCCATACCCAAATATTTGATGGAGCATGGTAAGTCTTGTGGAAGAGTTGGAGGAAGGATTGAGGGACCTAAAGAGGATAGGAACTCCACAGGAAGATCAACAAAGTCAACTAACCTGGACCCTTGGGGGCTCCCAGAGACTCAACTGCCAACCAAAGAGTGAGCATGGACTGGATCTACACCCCTGGCACATACATGTGTAGCAGATGTGCAACTTGGTCTTCATGCAGGTCCCCGAACACCTGGAGCAGGGGCTGTCCCTGAATATGTTGCCTGCCTGTTAGTTTCTCTAACTGGGCTGCCTTGTCTGGCCTCAGTGAAAGAGCATGTGCCTAGTCTTGCAGTCACTGATGTGGTGTGTGTGTGTGTGTGTGTGTGTGTGTGTGTGTGTGTGTGTGTGTATGTGTGTGTATGTGCATGAGAGAGACAGAGAGAGACAAAGATAGAGACAGACAGACAGAAAGAGAAAGATAACCAGGGGAGATGACTCCCCATTCTCAGGTGATGGGGGGGATGACGGAGAAGTTGTGAGAGTGGACTAGGAGAAGAGGGAGGGCTGATATTGGTATGTAAAATGAATAAAAAAATAAATTAATTAAGATGCCAGGAGAATGTATAGAAATATGTAGCTGCTGGGGGTGGGAGGCAGAGTGAAGCTCTAGAAAATCCCAGAGACTCGGGATGTGAGAGGCTCTCAGGTCTCAATGGGGATGACCTTAGCCAAAATGTTCAATAGCGAAGAGACCACCTCTAGTAGATAGACAGGGCTCCCAGTGGAGGGATAGAGTCACCACACTATCTTTAAAAATGACCCAGGAATGTTCCTGTCTGAAGGAAATACAGGGACAAAAATGGAGCAGAGATTGAAGGAAAGGCCATCCAGTGACAGGCCCAACTTGGGATCCATCCCATGGGTGGGCACCAAACTGTGATACTGTTACTGATGCCATGTTGTGATTGCAGACAGGAGCCTAGCATATCTGTTCTCTGAGAGGCTGTACTAGCAACTGACTGAGACAGATGCAGATACTTACAACCAACCATTGGACTGAGGTCAGGACCCACTATGGAAGTTATGGGAAAGATTGAAGGAGCTGAAGAGGATGGCAACCCCATAGGGAGACCAAAAGTATTAACTAACCAGGACCTCTGGGAGCTCCGAGAGACTAATCCACTGACCAAAGTGCATTCAGGGGCTGGTCCATGGCCCCCGGCACATATATAACAGAGGACTGCCTTGTCTGGCCTCAGTGGGAGAGGATGTGCCTAATCCTTTACAGACTTGATGCCTCAGGGAAGAAGGATGTGGGGGATGAGATGGAGGTGGGGAGGTGAGGGGGAAGTGGGTGGATGGGTAGGGGGGTGGGTGGGAGAGCACCTTTTCAGAGGCAAAGGGGAGAGGGTATGGGGTGAAGAACTCTTGGAAAGGGAACCAGGAAGTGTAGCAATATTTGGAATGTAAATAAGTAAAGCAGTAAAAAAAAATTATGGACAAGGGTATTGAAAAATTGTAGAAGTCAAAGAACCAGGATTCAATGTAGTTTTAATTTGCATTTTCTGCTGGCTGAGGATGCTCGCTCAATATTTAAAAAATATTTTTTGTCGATTTGCTTTTCTTCTTTGGAGATCTGTTAAGTTCATTGACCTATTCATCAATAAGCAGTTTTGAAGGTTTTTTCCTCCTTTTTGATTCAACTCTATATATTTCTAAATATCAACCCCCTGTTTGACATACATCTGCCAAAAGCTGTTAGATTAATTTTCTTTAATCCCATTTTTGAAACTCATGGGTGTATTTCCTGTTCTATCGGGATTCTATTCCAAAAGGTTTTGGTTATACCAATATTTTGAAGTGTTTTCCATAGTAGTTTTAGCATTTCAGGCTTTAAATTAAGGCCTTTGATCCACTTTGAATTTATTTTTATGAAGGGTAAAAAGAATACAGTTTTAATTTAATTCTTCTGTTAGTAGCTATCTAATTTTGCCAGCTTTTATTCAATACATTTTAATTTTTCTAGTGCATGTTTTGATACACCTTTGTCCAAAAGTTGGTATCTATACCTATACAAGTTTATTTCTGTGTCCTCTACTATGCTCTCTTAGTCTGCAAGTATGTTTTGGTTCCAGTACCATGCTGTCTTTATCAATATGGTTTAGTAGGATAGTTTGTTGGCAGGTGGTAGGGACACATACACAGGTAATTCATAACTGCTGCTTCAATTGGGAAGCATTGTTCTATGATCAGGAATTATCAACCGAATTACTATAGAGTTCACCGGGACTCAGACTGGTATATCAGACCTTCTTTAGCTTTCTGAAACCAGCTTAGAATAGGCTAGGACTGGAAGCCTTTTCTGAACCTAAGAGAGAACATTCAGTCTCACTTCCTCACTCTTCTCACTTGGGTTTCCTGTCGTCACAGCATGATCATATTTTTTTCTCTCTTCACTTCTCCTTTTACACAAATAGACACAGTCTTCTGGGTTACCAGGCTGTGCAGGCCACCTTAAAGATAATCAGCGAATTCTACCTGAAGTACTGAGAGACACTGCCTTCAAAAGGTAAGACCTGACTTTTAACAGCTCTGAAACAGCTAATGCAGCACTCAGCATTTTAAGAGCCGCCACACAACCCTTAGTAACTTTAAAATGTCTGGTGTTTACAAATATTTAGATCAGCACTTCCCTCAGGCAATTGAGCTAGAAATACTTTGATTTAATTGGTGTTTTATTTTCTGATATCTCTTTGGGACTGACCATCCTTGAGCATACATTTTTACGGCACTTGTATTGCTTACTGTATATGGTAGTTTCTAATGCTTGAAGTTTTCTAGGTGAGATGAGATGAAATTGGGAAGATGTTTTATGTTGTTTAATCTTTAGAAATCTTGAAGTTAATGTGGGGAGGAAAATCATAGCCAGAGTGATTTAGAACAGTTTCCAGAAGATGGATTGCCTTCATTTAAATGCATTTTAAAACGAAAGTTAGTACTGCGACAATCATGTTTTGATAAAAGATAGATACAAAAAACCTGCAACATAGTTAGGTGTTCTGCAGTGTACTTAATGATTTTATTCCTATGTACCCTCTAGGAATGCCTAGTTTGGGGAGGGCTTTCAAAGAGAAAGATAAACATTGTGATCTGAAGGGCTTCTTTCTTCACATTAAATGATCTGGGATATTCGAAACTTGAACATGGACAAATCTCATATAAAATGTGCAGCTGAGGGAAATCTCCATAATTTGATATAGTAGTAGTTTCCAGCTGGCAAACCCTTCTAGGTTGTATGTATTCAGCAAAATGGTCATCAAGCTTTGGTCAATACAAAATGTCTGTGTCAGGTCTTTCTTAGTCCAAGAACTGTGGGAAGCTCATTTGATTATGATCGAAAGGGGAGAAAGCAAAGCACCCATGTCCACATTTACTCACCTAGAATTCAAGGCAGATGATTGGGAGATAGTTGCAGCTTATTGGAGCCTCCTTCATCGGCTACTAAACCTTATGTTTAAAAATAGTGACCTAAGTGAACTAAGTTAAAAACCATGGGTTAGGCACCCCTTGATGTCTGGCAGTATACTGTTGATAAGGAGAAGAAATGAAGGAGATGGGAGAATTTGCTCAGTAATACTTTTTTCCTTGAGGAACTCTTCTGAGCAATCATATATATTAGAAGTGTGAGCCAGAGAAGAATTTTATCTGCAGTGTGAGCAACGTTTTGCTTTCTCAATCTCGATCCAAATCTTCACTGCTTTGAAACTGGTTGATTAAGAGCAGATGCTGAACTGAAATGTGGTTTCCTGTGTGGGCCCGTTAAGGTTATTTTGCTTTTAGATATGATGTTTGCTTATCTTTATGCTCATAGGAAGTGATTCACAGCCCAGGCCAACACAGCTACCTCACTGCCACTCAAAGGACTTCAGTTTTGTTTGGTAGCGAGAGGCAAAGATATAAAGGAAAACCTTTGTTGTTTTGATACCTTCTCTGGCCTCTGACTTCCTAGAAGCCTCAGACTAATGCTTTGCTTCCTTATTCCCTCTTACCCTGCAATGTCCCAACAGTTAGGCACTGTGCTCAGGTGCTGGAAACACAAAGCTAAGAGATGTGGTTGTCAATCCCAAAGAGATTACCATGGATAGAAGATATCAGGACACACAGAACAAAAGAGAATGTGCTCTTTACTATAAAGTAGGGAGAATGTGCACAAAATACAGGAGTTTAGGAGTTTTCCAAAGACTTCCTGAGAGAGGAGACTGCTATGAATTTATTACAGAGACTGGAAATATTAACATTTCCAGTTACAAAACACTATACATGTACTCAAAGAAGTATTACTCCCCCACTTCCTGCCATAGGCCTGGTAGAAATGAAATTAAGCAAGAGAGACTAGTCACATGATCACAGGAAGCACCAAGCCCTTTCTCCTACTAGGCAACTGAGAGTATATGGCAAGTTTACTCAACAGACAAGTGTTGATAAGTTGGGTGTATCAGAAGGCAGAGCCTAAAACTTAGATACAACAATTTTGATTGAATGTGGCTTTGAGTTAGGGCACAGATCCCCTCTAACCTGCGTGTTTCACATGATCAGAGGAAGAATAGAGCTTTCTGTGAAGTTATAGCCAATCCCCTTCCTTCAGTTTCCATCCAATGACTAGTAGACTAGTATGTTGATTTAGTTCTATTGGTTTGGCTTGGGTTCATAATCAGCCTACAGCACTTTATACACTAACAAGCATCCACTGTGTGTCGGTTGCTCTGTAGACTATGCATCCTCCCTCAGGATGTTGCTCTTTGTACTAAGAGCTTGCCCTCAGGATGGTTTCAGGACTAGCTACCACTTCAGGTATATGTGTTGAGTCAAAACAATCTATAGAAACTGGACACCTGTTTAGATCTGGCCTCCAGGGTTGCTACTTCTGGACAAGAGGGAGGTTGGATACTCAGTTTGGGAAGAAAGGTTTTAAGAAAGAGGAAAATATGTGCTTCCAAAGCCAATAGGTAAGAACTTACAACATCTCTATGTTGGGGTATAGATACAAATCTTATCTACTGACTGTTCATTCTCACCAAGTAGAATAGTACCATTTACTGCAGAGTTCTTTATCATTTTAGGGTAATAAAGAGGATATGATGTCTACTGGACTGTGTCAGAGCCTCAAATAACTGCTCCTAGTTTAAGTAATGGCCTTATTATAAAGATCTTTACCCCATGTCAGCTACTGGTAACATCTAGCTGAGCTCCCATATGAGAGAAAATGAGTCCCTACCATCATTTGGGTTTATCTTTCTTGACCTTTCTTTTCTTTTTCTCTTCCTTATTTTTCTTTTCATGAACTTTTTCTTATAAATGGCAAACAAAATTTTTAAAGGAGTATTTCCAAGAAACAAAATGAAGAAAAAGGTGTTTAAAGCCTTTCCAGCCCACGGTACATTTCACTCTTGAGAACTTCTCAGGAGCTCAGGGCCACTTTCAGAAATGGCTTGGTCTTTCAGTTGGCACTCACTGAACCTCTGGCACTGAGCTATTCAGGAAATTCTAGCACATTTACTCTTTAGAACAATGTGAGGGCAATATTATTAGCCCAGTTTAAAGATGAGGAAACAAAGTTTGACAGCTTAAGGAAGTTGTCCAAGGCTGTACTTTTAAGGGGCAGAGCTGGAACTTAAACTAAACCTGATTCTAAAGCTTTTGTTTATCAAAACACAATCTGTACTTGTTGAACTCAATGAGTCATATTCATTAAGTTACATTGCTCACGTATGGTTTTTCCACACCTAGAAGCAATTTCAGGTTAGTGATTACTTGCAATCTGACTTTACTTGATCCAACCTGCAAAGCAGCAAGCCCACCAAACCTTTATGCTTTGCTGAAGCTGACATTAGGGTGACACGCAGTCACAAGTCTTAATGTATTTGTGGAGCATATCAACAAGAGATATGCTCTCCCACAAAGGTCCACCTGTCAAGTTGATATATACTGGACTGCCCATAATCCCAGAATAAATAGGCCCCAATGTAATGACACAGTATTATGAATAAGAAATTTCTAGTATAAAATTACATAGTTTTGAAAGTATACTTTTCTCTTATAGATCCACAATGAACATTAGTTTACAACAAGTTATTTAAAGTTACACAGAAAATACCTTTTCTCCAAACCACAATAGAATGTCTATTGTTATTCTTGTTCAGCTCATGAATAAGCAGTTGTGTTGGTGAGACTTGATCTATTTCCCAACATTCCTGGGACATACAACAAACTCCCTGATTTTATGGCTCTTACAATCTTTTTTCCATCTTCTAAACAATGATCTCTGAATCTTAAATATGGGAGTTGTTTCATAGATGTATCTATTGTGGTTGGAGTCTGGAACTCTCATTTTGATTGGATGTGGTTATCTGTAATGTTTTTGTCTATTGAAAACCAAAGTTTCCTTGATATGGGATAAGAACTACACTGATCTGTAGGCATAAGGATAAATATTTAGAATGTAGTTAGGATTATTTTTATTTAGTAAAGTGGCAGTTGTTGGTTCTTCTCTATGATCTACACATCACTATCCCTCAGTTGCTGGTAGGTTTCTTGTATTTTCCTCTTGTTGAGTGGGTTGTAAGTACAATGAGATACCTGCTGGTTACCCACGATTTATGCATGCTCTTACTGCATGCTTAGGGTTATCATGCCATTCTGGTCATTGTTGGGGTTCATAGGCATGATATCTGTGTACGGCTGTTGGTTGCTTCCCTCCTTCAGATGCTTACATGACATGAAAATAAATTGATGTAATTTACTTTCAAAATGTTCTGACCATGGATTTCTTGCATTCCTTTCTGCCTTGTTTTTGTTTTTTGTTTTCAAGAAGAACTTGTTAATATCTCATAAAAGGTCTATGTGAAAGCAAAAATCCTTGCTGTTGTTACAGATTGGCCTCTGAGACTGAATTAGATAAAGACAAAGCTTGAGAAGTGGTAGGTTGTTTTGAAGTTTCTGTCTAACCAGAGCTATATCTAAACTTGATCTCACTGGTGCTACAACTGCAGATCAAAAGAGAGATCAAACTAGGAACCTACAAGATAGTTCACTAGGCCAAGCTCTTTACTTGAAGTAATTAAATAGTGTTTGACTCTGACTGTCACACTGGGTCCTGGGATGTGGCCCCAGATCACTGTGGTTTAGTCTTGGAGGCTTTCTGGAAATTGACGTCAGGAGCTTTCTTCATAAGAAAGAACCCTATGAGAATGCTGTGAGTCATGAGGGCGGAAGTGGCAGACTTTAACTGTTAGGTAGCTATCAGTTCCTCTGAATGTTAGGCAGAAGAGTGGGAGGTTCCGAAACTGGCTGGTAAGGGTGAAGAAATGGTAGGCGAAATTTTTGTCTCAGCTTATATGAAAATAGGACCATTGTAGCATTTTGCAAAAGTAGTGGCTATATTCACCAACTGAGCAGATTTTATATTTCAATTCGACATGAGACTGAGTAAATAGAAAATCAGAAAGGAAAGAAGCAGATATCCTTTTGTTTTGTTTTGAGAAGGACAGAGTCAATTCTGACTCACCCAGGTTTTGAACACCTTGGTCATTGAGGCTCTGTGGAGAACTGGTTCCTATGAGTCTTTTTCTTCTTTTTCTTTTTCTTTTTTTGGTTTTTCGAGACAGGGTTTCTCGTGTAGCCCTGGGTGTCTTGGAACTCACTCTGTAGACCAGGCTGGCCTCGAACTCAGAAATCCACCTGCCTCTGCCTCCCTAGTGCTGGGATTAAAGGCATGTGCCACCATTGCCCGACTCCTATGAGTCTTTAAAAGCTGTGACAGGACTCAAGGATTCTGAGACTTGTGTGACTCTAGGAGGAAGTTCACTTGTTTACCTTCTGTTAATTGATGAGGAACTTATTCTCCTATGCATAAAGCATAATTTATTAACAATAACAAAAATTTCAAGGTTCCTGACTCTGTAGTGTCTTGTTCATTCCACTATATTAGAATATTTGGAGCTAACAAATGAAGTCAACCTATTTGTTTAATAGTCTTATTAATTTTTAGTGTAATTAGGTACTGTGGTAGGCCTTAGTAATTCAAAGGTGAATGAGGTTTGCCTACTCTTTAAACCTTACATTCTAGTGAAGGAAGAGATGCTTGTAATAGAGAGGTTTTTGTATAAGGGAAGAGATTCACAGAGTGCAAGCATTCCTTACAGGAGTGAGAGCTAGATATGAAAAATTAGAATTCATCACAGAAGGCTTTGAGGAAAAATGATATAAGCTGAGTGAAAGAATGGTCATCAACTAATAAGAATAAATGTGAAAGACTGAAAGGATCGATTTCAGTAAAGAACCACATGAACAAAAGATAGGAAGGAGTTTTTGGAACAAGCACTCAAGACTGTTTGTTAGACTTTTATGTAACTAGGTAGATATATTATGAGTCTCAAGTCATGGATAGTAGCAAATCATGATGGGTCTTTTTACATATAGTTATCTGCATAAATACATTGTTCCAGCCAAGACAATATCATATCCCACATTCTTAAAAATTCCTCAATGTCTTTTGTAATCCCTTTCACATATCTTTCACTGTACTCATTTCTTAAACCCTATGTCATGTTTATCTCATGCAATCTTTGGTCCGATTTCTACTTCTATATATTTTTTTCATTTTCTGAAATGTTACATACCTGGAATCATGCAGTATGTATTTTATATTTATCTTTTGTTACTCACCATATTTATTCTTTTATATTTTAATTAGTTTTTGAATGTTTCATACATCACATTTTTTATTACATTCACTAGTTCCCCCAACTCTTCCCTGATTCACGCCCCTTTCCTACCCATCCAACTTTCCGTTATTCAAGACCAATTTGTGCTGCCCAAATATTCTTGGATGTGGAAGACCTTCCACTGGAAGTGGTTGACTTATCAGGGCCTACACTCTTAAACTGTTGCTCACAGAAGCTAACAACTGCCAATAATTCCACAGCTTGGGGTAGGATAGTGTGCTCAGCTCCCCTTTCCATGTTGAGATTTGGTCTGGATTAGGCTTGAATACAGCTTGGTTTTGTACATGCTGTCGAAACCAGTGTGGATCTATATGTGCTGTGACTCTGCTGTGTCTAGGAAATGTTTCCTTGAAATCATCCACCAGCTCAGGCTTTACTTCTTTATGACCCCTCTTCTGAAATGACCCGTGAGCCTTGGGAGAGTGGCAGTTCTGTCTTTAGGGCTAAGTATTCTTCAGTTTCATATTCTTTGTACCTTGACTAGTTGTGGGTCACTGTGTTAATCACTGTCTACTGCAAACAGAAACTTCTTAGATGTAGTCTGAGAGATGCAATTGTTTATGGTCATAATGACAAATCATTAGGAGTCCGTTTAATACTATGCATATTGATCAGGATAATAATAGATTCATCTGTAGTGTCTATGAATTGTCTAGACATAGATTCTTAGCCTGGTGATGGTACTGACTATGGGTTTCATCTTGTGGAACATGACTTAAATCCAACCAGAAAGTGGTTGGTTACTCATAAGATCTTCATGTCACTATTGCACTATATTCATGTCTTTTGAGCCAATCATTCTTTAGCTCACAGAGTTCACAGCTGTGTATGACTAATGGCTGCTTTCCTCCTCCAGAAGCTTGCATAAAATCTTCCAGTACTATGAAAGTTAACTAGTAGTGGTGACATTTTGAGATTCATACCCACTTGATTTCCCTATGTCCTGTGTGACTCAAGTATGTGGTGTCTTCAGCAATAGGGTCTTACTGACAAGTTCTTGGGGGGGGGAGTAACTAAGAACAACAGTATGTATAATATTTGAAGTATAATATTTGAGAGTCTATTTGACATCAGTGGCCAACAACCCCAAAAGAAATAACTCATATATGGTACTTGGCTTTTTGTTAGTCTCTGGTATCTAGTAGGGCATTGTTGCTCCTTTATAGGGTAGATAACTCTTTTTAAACTCTCTCTTATATATACATATCTACAGTAGGTGTTTCCATATTTTTCAAAAGTCTTTAGTATTACTTACCCCTTTCTACACTTCTCTACTAGACATCCTCCATTCCAATTCTGTAGCATATCATAGATAGTTAATTCAACTTTATTGCTGAGAAGTATTCCAGTAGCTAGTTATAGTAAGTTCATTTATGCATAAATATGTTGAAGGGCATTTGTTTCCACTTTGGGACTATTAACAAATCAAGTCACTGTAAACATTCTTGTATAATTCTTTGTATGAGAATGCTCTTTCATTTGTTTTTCTTGAGAAAATGCCTAGAAGCAGAATGAATTGCTGGATAATAAATGTTTAACATTTTACATAACCAGCAATTTGATTTTCAATATGAACATGTCATTATACATCCTCGCTAATAGTATATGATAATTGGGCCTATTTTATCATCAAGACTTGGTATGCTTACTTTTTTAAAATATACATTAGCCTTATTAGAAGGTGTATAGTATAATATTATCATTTAATTTTCATTTCCCAACTGACAAGAGAAATAAATAATTGATCTCATTTGCCACCCACATACTTTTTTAGAATAAAATATCTATTTAGATTTTTGTCCATTTTTAAATTTGGTTGTTTATTTTTCACTGTTAGATTTAAAAACACTTTATACACTCTGAGTAAAAACATTTACCTTCGTTTTTTTGAATATAAGGTTTCACTGTACCATTTATGCCAGTTGTTCTCAACCTGTGAGTTATGACCCCCTTGGGAGGTTGAATGACCCTTTCAACAGGAGTTTCCTAAGATCAGTGGAAAACACAGATATTTACATTATGATTCATAACAGTAGCAAAATTACAGTTATGAGGTATCAATGCCCCAGCACTAGGGAGGCGGAGGCAGGTGGATTTCTGAGTTCGAGGCCAGCCTGGTCTACAGAGTGAGTTCCAGGACAGCCAGGGCTACACAGAGAAACCCTGTCTTGAAAAACCTAAAAAAAAAAAAAAAAAAGAGGTATCAATGAAAATAGTTTTATGGTTGGGGTCACCACAACATGAGAAATTGTAGTAAAAGGTTGCTGCAGCATTAGGAAGGTTGAGAACTACTGCTCTAGACTAACACTGAACTCCTGGTCTGAAGAGATATTCCTACCTCAGCTTCCAACTTTTTGAATAGTAGGGACTATAAGGGTCTCTGATTTGGACTAAAATTTAACTCATATGTGATTTGTAAATGTTCTCTCCCTGTCTGTGATCTCTTTTCACCCTTTCCCAATAGTGTCTTTAGAGGAGCCCTGCTGCAGGAAATAATAAAAAAGGACCACCAGGCTTCCCTTGGTACTGCCAGCAACTCTCTGCCTGCCAACTCTGCTGCCTCCATGACTCTTGGCCTATCACTTACAGTGACCAATAGCTGTCTTCCCAGCTCTGGTTCATTTGTCTCATATCTGCCCATACCTTCTCAGCCATAAATCCCTGTGGTTGGTGGTCCCACATTCCAGCAACCCAATAAATCAAACCTCTAGAAACGTATAATTTGTCAGATTTATATACCAACAAATTCTCAATTCACAAGATGCCCACACAATAATTTCTGAGCCAATTGATAATAATACAAGCTGCCCAACTAGATTAGACAAGTTACCCAATAATTTTATCCCTATATAATAACATATCTACCTGTGGCTATTTAAAGCCACACAGGTTCTGAATCATCCTGTCCATCTGCTTCCATCTTGGCTCCTCTTACTCTCCTCCCCCCTCTCTCTCCCTCTCTCTCTCTGTAACTCTTAGCTCTGCCTCCCTTTTCCCTGATATAGATTGGACAAGGAAAATCCTGCCACAGAGCCCCAATGTACCAATTTTTGGATTGTGCTTTTGGTGTTTTATCTGAGAACTATTTTACTAAGCATATTGGATAGTATCATCTCTGACACTGTTTTGTTCTTTTAGGTTTTTGCATCCAGGTAAAATATTAGTTTATAAATACTTCTGATATAGTAAGAACTTTAGAGCCAAGATTTTAAAATAAATATTGACATTCAATTGTTCCAGTGTTGTTTGTTGAAAAGAATATTCTTTATTACTGTATTGGGTTTACATATTGATTATAAATCAGTTTGTCACAAATAATTCTATTTAGTTTCATTATGATGTTTAACATCAAGACCAGGTAATTTTTAATGTTGTAGTTTTATATGAAGCAAGGTAACCAGATAGTATCTGGCCTTAAACTTTGTTCTTTATAAAATTCATTTTACTATTCTAAATACTTTGAATTTCTAAAGGATTTTAGAATTTATTTAGAAGTGTCTACATATAACTCTGCCATGAGGTTATGAATTAAGATTATAAGGAACTTATATATAACATATGTGAAGAGCTGACATTTTAACAATATTGTTAAAATAGATCCATGGACATAGTATAACTTTCTATTTCTCATATATTTTTCAAATTCAGAAACACTTTTTTTTTTTTAGTTTTTGTTATTCGACTCTTGTATAACATTTGTTAGATTTATCCCCATTTATCTCTATATCTTTCATAGTTGATGCTGTTTTTATAAAAAGCTCATAAGTTTATTTCTTATCATTGCTTGTATATAAAATACTAATAATTTTTCATTCTTTTTTCCTTTTGTTGAAAATACCTTCTTTGACAATGTATCTTGATTATAGTTCCTCCCCCCCCACTCCTTCCAGTTCTTTCCAATCTCCTTTTCCCTCTGGGTCCACTCCCTTTCTGTCTCTCATTAGATAAGAATGGCCTTATAAGTGATAACATCCATACATAATAAAATAAAATAAAATATAGTAAGATGAAGCCAAACTATTATATTGAAGTTAGACATGGTAACTCAACAGAAGGAAGAGTCTCAAGAGCAAGTACCAAGAGTCTGAGTCCCACTTGTTCTAGGAGTCAGGAGTCCCATAAACATACTAAGCTAATAGCTATAACATATACACAGAGGACTTGGTCTAGACCCATGTATGCTCTGTGCTTGCTGCTTTAGTTTCTGTTAGCACATATGCATCATGCTTTGTTGATTCATAGGTCCTTGTTCTCTTGGTGTCCTTTATCCCCTATTACTTTTACAGTCTTTTTTTTTTTTTAATTTATTTATTTATTTATTTTTATTTATTTTTTTTGATTTTTTTAATTTTATTTTATTTTTTTTATACTTTATTTACATTTCCGATGATTCCCCTTTTCTTTGGAAACCCCGTGTCCCCTTCCCCTCCCCGCCTCTGTGAGGGAATTCCTCCTCCCACCTACCC